>JARJLF010000018.1:600000-904037 GCA_029378395.1 Mycena leptocephala
GCCGAAAATATATCTGTTACGATCCTAGACGCGGCCGCTTTGCAGCATGTGTCTCACCTAGACACTCTCAAATCATTGACACTGCACACATTGCCCAGGACGCTGACTTTGCCGTTATCACCAGTCGACCGGAAAGCGACCTTCCCTGTGCTTCGTCAGTTGTCGGTCGATGCCACAGAGATCGGACCAACCATTCAACTCCTCCAGTGGTGCAGTGGCGTCCCGTTAGATACATTCAATGTTGCATTCTACGATCCGTTGACTGCAGAGGAAATGTGCCGCTTGATTACCGTCATGTTAGCGGCCTTCTTGCACTCCTCTCTCACCGGCCTCTGCATCGGCAACTCATGCGACGATTTAAACCCCGATCCCGATATATATCTCAATCCCTTCCAGTCCCTTCGGCGCGTTTTCAGTTTCGCCAATCTTACGTCGTTAACAATCGCGTCTCCCCTCGGATTCGATTTGAACGACGAGGCGGTCTTGGAGTTGGCGAAATTCTGGCCGCATATCACATTCCTTCGACTTGGAGTGCGTTGCTCTGCGCGTACGCCTCGCACCACGCTTTCGTGCCTTCATTCTTTCGCCCAAAATTGTCCGCTCCTTCAAATACTCACCATGCTGCTCGACGCCACCGTCGTCCCCATCCGCACGACTTCCCTCGTCCAGCACAGCCTCCACACCCTCGACGTCGACCATTCTCCATTGGCGGCGGACCACGTCTCGGTAGCGCGATTCCTCTCAGGGATGTTTCCGAAGATGACAGATATCGAGACGTTCCGCGAGTATTATGACAACGACGATGAGGACGATCTGATGTTCGACGGCGATGAGGTTCGTCTACATAATCGGTGGAAGGAGGTACAGGAGCTGTTGTCCAGAAACTAGTGATCATGAGCAGATTTGGCCGTCGTCGGGCACGTGGAATTAAATTGTAAGTCGCTTCATCCTCCGTTGTTGTATATATGTTTGTCTCGTAGTTTCTAGACTAGCTCTCGTCGCCTGTAAAATTAGCTCTTCAATCCAAGTCTGAAACGAAAGATTCCTCTTCTTCCTTCAGCGTTCCTTTGATAAAACTAGGTTCAACTTTCAATGTTGAAACGGTTGTCTGCGTCGCTCATCTTCAATTTCATCACGGACGACAGAGCCACGATCCTGAAACTGCCGTCCAGGTTGGCTTCACGGGCGCGCAGGCCTTCAGGGAAGAACGGCGTGGACCCAGGCTCCGGATCACAACATCGCCTGATTAGTGAGGATTTGCCTACATATGGGCGTTGTGCGGTGGGTCTTTATTAGAACACGGCCCGGAGCCTTTTAACGTACCAACCGAACGGGAGCTCAAAACGATGATCGTTCGTTTGTGAGATGACATCGTTAAAGAGAGGGGTGTTCGACACCTGCCGCCTAGTTATGCCCTAGACGTGGGAATTCTGAGCAATTTACTTATCGAACGTGCCAGAGAAAGAAAGGAAGCTTTATTTGCCCATTTTTGCCAACACGTGGGCACTTCGGAATCACGGGCCGATTCTCCGTCAATTTCCTCTTTTCATCTTGTACAGTGAAATTCTCCACCCGCCAGCCGCAGACGGAAGTTTGAGTTCTGACAAATTATCTTCTCCACTGACATGTCCATCACTGCCAAACATTGTCGACCTTCAAAGTTAGGGACTTTGAGGCTGCAACTGTGAATAACACTTTTTTTGCGCTTTCGACGGATCCATCTCTGCTACCAGTGCCCCCGGAAGTAACTATCACATTCTGCGACCATTTTGACACGTCAGTCATTGACGATCTCAGCAACGATCTGCGGAGATTTGCCACCAATTGCACTGTGGCATTGACCATGATTGCTGCTCTCACTGTGGTCATGAATTGTGTGTGGCAGTGGTTTTGGACGCGCAAACGAGCTAGCACACGCGGGCCCTTCTTTAGACGCGCACCAACGTGCCCATGGCTGAGAGAATGTACGTGGGGGACCCATTGTCCCTCCGAACGCACACAGGAATGACCTCGACCGAGAATAAAGGCACTTTCTCATTACCTCTCATTCTGATACGGATGCTGTACTAACCCCGCAAAAGAGGACAGAGGAAAAAAGAGGTCACAGGAGGCGGCGGTCAAGGAGGCCCGCGAGAAGCGCCAGATTCAGGAGAGGGAGCAGGAAACTATCGCCGGTCCGTGATTTTCTGGTGATAGATGATAGCTAGCTAATGGCAGGTGCCCTATCAAGGAGACATCGAGTCGGGCGTCAGAGTGCGTATCAGGCAGCATCTGACGATGCCTTCTCAGCTGTGATTTCAACAATTTGCAGCTTATTCCCCCACTTGAATCCGAGGAGAGTGCGTGTCCCCCTGTCAACACGCCCACTATGCCACATAAAATAACCTCACGTAGAGGTTGAAGTTCAAGCGATTGGCCTAGGTGGGATCACCCACACGTTTCGTCTGCGTCGAACGCAGAAGATGTTACGCCTTCGATGCGCTGTGGAAGAAATTTTTGACTATGATGATGCCCATCTGTTCTGGTTGGTCGGCTTATCGGCCGGTATGGTCTTTAATTTTATTTCATCATTACCAGGAGGTCTCCGGTCTGGAAAGTGCTGCTGGACGAGATTTATTCGTGTTTGCAGCACATTCTAGCCCTCCCCCATCCTCACGTGCATTCAAGGTAGGATTGGTCGCTTCGCTCGCAATAATGTCAATAGGTTAGCATTTCGAATTTAAATAAAGAATCTGAGCAGATGCGGCACTCAGGCGCATCAGGATGGGGGAGATGCACGGGAACTCGCAATCACTCCCTTTAATGTAGTCTCTCTTGACAGACACTTTACCATTTCTAGCTCGTACCTCGCTTGATAAACCAACAAACGCGCTGATTTACGCTATAAATCAGAATTCGGACGCAGCCTTTTTGAAAATAGTACAAGAGTGCCGCTTCGCGGCCCCCCACTTCGGCTGGATAGGCGGAACTGTACGCAGGTGGGAAAGGATTATCCTTGTTCAAACTTCGCTCAAGCCGCATATAATAACCCACGCTTTGACAGAGAAGCGAAGGGAGGTGTTTGTGAGGGAGCCGTCATCGCGGCCCGTTCGAGCGAATATCTCCTAGGGCTTGCATTGCTCGGTGCTTTGGAACAAGGTGAGCAGTTTTTCTTCTCTGTGTATGTACCATGTCAATGAATCTGTCTGAACCCGCGTTTGATTGCGTGCCAATTTGTAAAATTCGGCGTGCATGACTAATGGAAGGCGGCACCGTCACCGTGACGTTTCCGCCTCTCCAAATTTACAGTATCCGGTTATGCGGGGAAATGTCGTAGCCCCACAACGACGCGCTGCCCATTCAAGCCCCGCAAGAGCGCCGAGTTGTCATCGCCAACGGTGATATCAATGAGCTGCTCGCAGCGCGCGCATGGCGTCAGCAGCGCGCCCGGATCTACCATCCAGGCCGCGGATGAGTGAGTCAGGGCAACCGCCCGATTCGCCGCGTCGTTATGCACCATGAGTTGGTGAGCGCTGACAAGTCCAGACCGCAATCAGCTACTTTATAAAAGAAAGACGCGTTGCGCCATGCTTACTTAAACACTATAGGCGTGCCGCGGATGAGGGCCAACGCGACGCTCCTGAGATACACGGCGCGGTCAACGGCGTTGGTATCAGGCTTCACGATGGTGGAGAACGTCCCGCAGAAGTGGAATGGCTGCTCCTCGTGCGGGGTGCAGAGGAGGCGAGGAGGAGGCCAAGGGTCTGATAACGGATTGGAGGCGGAGGGTTGGTGGGGCTGTTGGTGAGGCTGTCGGCTTCGACCAGAGGAAGGATTACAATGCGCGGGTGCGGAGGGCTGGGCACCGATTGTGCTCGGGGCTCCGGTTGTGGTTGTGCTTGGGACTGTGGCTCTCCGCTGTGCGACAAGTAGAGATACGGCTGAGGAGGAGGGTACGGGTACGGCTGGTAGGGTTGAGCAACCGGACCAGCGTAGGAATAGTAGGGCTGCGTGGTCGGAGTAGAGTGATACCCCACATTGGCGTACGCGTCAGCCGCAGCGTGCGGCATCTGCCATCCCGGAAACAGGGCGGCGAATGGCTGGGGTATCGGATTCTGTGCGTATACGTCCAATGGCCTCGACCACGGACGCACAGTGCGGAGAACATCGGCAGGGTCGTCGTGAGCATGGCGCCGGGTAGAAGGCTTCTGCGCTACAAGTGTGGACTTCGACTATGAGCTTGATGAGTAGGGCACAATAAGAAATCACCTCTCCAACAGCCAACACGTCGGCCGTTTTTGCCTTGGTGGTGGCGAGTTTGATTCGACCGGAGTTCCCTGGCGTGGTGAGAAAGCGGGTGGAGGGGAGGAGAGAGAACAGTACCTTTAGGAAAAACAAAGGTATTCTCGGCCTTACCAGCCGCAAGGGCATCGTTCTGGCGGGGCCCCATAGAGAGCTTGTATCTTGCCTCGACAAACCTATACTTACATGATTAGCCGTCGAGAACGTACAGAGATTCAAAAGGTACTTTTTGATCTGGGGGCGGGAAACACCCCGATAACCATCACAGGGATGAGCGAGGATGCATTCCTTGTAAAGAAAAGGTCAGCGCGAGACGCGGGAAGGGCAATAATACTTATTATTAGCTGATGAAGTACATATACATACGTGATCATTCTGATCCAAGTGGGTCGTCGGGGGGCGGGGGCCTTCATGGGGGTGCGTTTGCTGGGTCTGAGGGTGGTGAGGGCGGAGCTCTGACATGGCTGCGAGTGAAACCACGGGGGGGCAGGATGGTGGAGTGGTTATACCTCCTGCTCTGACTTCTGATTAGTTTTTGAAGTCCTGGGTCCCGCGAGGGTTCGAACCCCAGCAAAGCCATTCCTCTGGGGTCATTTGGCTTTTGTGGATGTGCCATGTGACCCGGCCGAGCCGATGCGCCGGTCGCCGTTCGGATATTCCTGCGGCCGCGGGTTTAAGTCCCGTAAGAAACCACCAGGGAGTTTAGTGGGTATTGCGTGTCAGCTGAGCCCCACAGTACCATAAGGGGCAGTCACCTACAAAAGGGGCTTATGTCCAAACTGGTCTGCTTAAAAGCATTCTTCCTGGGCGGGTAGTCACGCTCATCATCGGGTCACGTTTCCCGGATAACGACTACAATGTGTGATTGTGCCGTTCGACGATGTCGGCCCGAAAGGGGGCGAAAGCCTAGACCCAAGGGGGTTACTCCGGTCAAGGCCGGAAAACCGTGGTGACCTAAATGGTCCGTAAGACAATCAAATAAGCACCGCCAAAAAAAAAAAAAAAAAAAAAAAAAAAACCACGATGACGTGGCTAATCGGATCAAGCCGCCGTTCTCGGATTGATCCCATCAATTCTTTTTAGGAGTGATATAAAATGCGCACATCCCAACTTTGATTTGGTAACCAGCACTGCACTCGAGTGAAATACCGCAGCGAATCTATATACATTCATTCAATTTTTAATGCCCCGCGTGTATCTGGCTCTGGCTTGTGCTCTCGTAGGAACTTCTCAGCCTTGCGCAGAACGGCTTCTGGCCTGCGGTCACCACTCTCTTCGTGCGTTTGGACCCGGCGCGCGTTTCTCTTAATTTGACTCTGCGCTCTCTCTTTTGACCCTGCACGCCATCATGGGCTTCATCAAGGGCGAGAGCGGACGCAAGGGGGGTTTCCCTGCTCGCCGATTTCAACGCGAGGCTTGGTGTCTTTCAGCATTGATCCAACGTCGGACCCAAATAATGTCAGACAGTGGCACCCAATGAGTACGTATATATGAACCACGCTGCCGCAACTGCACTGATACAATCTCTTGCACATACCCCGACACGCAACAAGGGATGTCCTCTTGCACCCCAACATGAGACACAGCGAAATGGCCATCTGCCCCACCTCGGTCAAAATTTCACTTCCTCCTGTCTACCAAATCCCCAAATTCTGTCAACAAATGCAGGTACCCAGCTCTCCGTATTTCTACTTACAGCTAATGTCGGAACCGAAGGCGCGAACGAAAATTTCCTCTTTTGGACACTTTTTGAATTCCGCGACCGATTTGCTCATATCTCACTCAGTTTTGCTCGGATTACCTTAAACCTTATATCAATCTTTCAGAATAATTCCTATGCAATTAGTGATAGAGCCAGAATAGCAAAAATATATTCATTTGTGCCATTTTTGAGAGTGAGCCCTTTTCGACTTCAAGAGAGTCTATCTGGGCCAGATTTTGTCTAAACCAGCTGATTTTGTGGGAGGGACGACTTACATGCATTCTGAAAAACGTCATAGAGCCAAAAATAATTATATGTTCACCTTTACAGTGCAATTGTGTTGAGAGCGATTTTTCAGCCAGCCAGAATGATTTCAGTGTACCGTCTCCATTTCTGACCCAAATATATCAGGAAGACTGCTCAAGGCAACGTATTAGGCACCTCATAGAATTTGACTCAATCTGGTCACAAGATTGAGACCTGCGCTAGCTATAGAACACTTCGAAGTAACCGCACAAACTGTGACAAATATCATCAGAGCAGTGTTACTTGCTGCTTCCCATGCCACCACAGTATAGCGGGCAGTAAGAAAGGATGGAACACTGTTTCATTCCTTTTTGTACATACAAGGTACATATACATTGTATAGGGCACCAGCACACTGTCACATCCAACAACACAAAGACACGAAAAGAACACATTCAAGGACACATTCACCTGTTACTCGTCAAGCAACATGAGTGGCACAAGCAGACAAGAAACACTGCCAATATCCGGGAGGCGTTTACGACACAGTCGGGCGTAAATGTGTCAGTGGCAACGCCTACGATGCGGTCCAGCCACAGGAGACAGGCAGGTCGGCGGTTTGCAAGAAGGGCATAAATGGTTTTTTGGAATACGATGGATTGTCCACGTACTTGTATTTCCCATAGTTTTCACTCTCTCGCCGCCAATCTTGCAGGTGGAGACACGCGGAAAGGGGAGAGGCAGGGCAGGCACTAGCATGGACCAAATGGAACTTGTAGTCAACCTCGATGCTGCTCGAGCAGATGCATTGTGTTGGGGCTACTTCACGAATTACTGGGGACTTGATGGGCTCAGAATGATTTGGAGGCCTGGAGAACTTGTGTGAAGGCTGGATTGCGACTGGCTTGAATTGCGACTGGCTTGAATTGCGTTCAAAGCTTGGCTTGAGTTGAGAGCTTCAGAGGCTTTGAATCTTGAGGGCCCAAAGACATCACGCAAGGTACTGGTACCGGTAGAGCGGTGGCGGCGTGGAAGCAACGAACGAAAGGAGGGAAGATGGTGATAGAGAAAGACGACGCGTCACTGTGGCGCGAGTCACATCGCTTGAGTGACTGTCATTGGTGACGCGTGGAGACGCGACGCGTTCTAATTAATTTTTCAACACGTGTTTTGGGCAGACCGAGTTGAGTGCTAGGAGGAGGTATCCAGGGCGTCGCGTTTATCGGTTTTATTGATATATTTGGGTCAGAAATGGAGACGGTATACTGAAATCATTCTGGCTGACTGAAAAATCGCTCTCAACACAATTGCACTGTAAAGGTGAACATATAATGATTTTTGGTTCTATGACGTTTTTTAGAATGCATGTAAGTCGTCCCTCCCACAAAATCAGCTGGTTTAGACAAAATCTGGCCCAGATAGAGTCTCTTGAAGTCGAAAAGGGCTCACTCTCAAAAATGGCACAAATGAATATATTTTTGCTATTCTGGCTCTATTAATAATTGCATAGGAATTATTCTGAAAGATTGATATAAGGTTTAAGGTAATCCGAGCAAAACTGAGTGAGATATGAGCAAATCGGTCGCGGAATTCAAAAAGTGTCCAAAAGAGGAAATTTTCGTTCGCGCCTTCGGTTCCGACATTAGCTGTAAGGTACTCGATGTATTTCGCCGAAGCTTCATGAATAGACGTAATAACCTAGGCAACTTGAGCCGAATTTAGGCACACAATGTAAATAAATTATCGACACACCGTCCAAGGGTGTCCCGAGTAACGAGTGTCTGATATTAACATATCTTTCTCATTGCTCTGCTTGACAAGTCCATTTCGTATAAGGACCTCATCAAACCAAGCAACCGGCTGTGTTTGACCAGCGTGTGCCCCTGTGCCGGAGCGAAGCGAAGGCATGTCTTGTTTATAATTGTTACGATGTCGTCTTCTGCACTCGGTTGCATTTGCCGTTCGACATCAATCCACTTCACAGCTGAGGGAATGACTGTATGATAGGGTTCGTTCATGAAGGCCATTAGTTGCCCATTACTGTACTATTTCGCTCAATTCTCCCCGGCTGTGACCTGTGACCTGCAAATTCGAACTTGGGTTTTCGTAAATCCACCAGGCCGGCCGTGGCGCCAAAAAAGTTCGTAAATCCCGACAATCTGAGAAAGGTAAGTTCAACCATAGAACCAGTGTTAAAGTAGGGGTTGCTTGCTAACTTATGCCAAGAAAACACCTATATCAATCACCGGATTATACAAGTCCTTTTTTGCACCATTCCCGCAGCTCTCACCGCAACCGGTGTCTTTCCCGATGTCCTCAAGGTCCCACATGCACCAGAAACGTTCTCGTTACCCCCTCAACAACCAAAACGCGCTGTGTGCGCGAAAATTGGATTTTTGGCCATTTTTTTTCGCTGATTTCCGTGACTTTCTTGACACATTCGAAGATCCCCTCGGTGACCCGTGACAGGTTCGAAAATATTCCTAAATTTCGGGCCCTGTGACGCGTGACATTAACCGTTCTTTAAGCAAATGCCTCGTCGGCAGTGCAATTGCCCCAAGAGGATTTATCTCCATCTTTCTTACTCTCTTCTCGCCCTTGAAATTAATGTTGTTTCCATCTCCATTTGCATTCAAAACCATCCCCATTAATGCAACTACGGACTGTGCAAACATCGCCGTAAACTGGCACCGGACAGCATCGCAGAATTTATTTCCCCATTTGCGCTGGCAGAGCTCTTCGACTGTCTCTTTCTATCGCTGTGGTCTGTGCGGACATCGCCGGCACGGAGTCAAAATCAACCAGCTGATCCATCCATACTGCGATCCGCAACCATTCGCAGTTTATCGCAGTCGATATGCACTGCGGCGCAATTTCTCGACTAATTAATGCGCCTGCGGCCACGTACGCCCCCGAAAATTCTACACACATAAATAGGGCCGATCTCCTGCCTTTCAATGGGTATTCGCTCACTGCTCTCCCTTCAAATATCTTCTGGAACTGTTTCCCTATTTCTGTGGATCTGCTGCTCGGACTGAGGTTATTCAACTACCCGATGAGGTCCATTAACGTGGTGCGTCTCTAACCATTAACGTGTTGAACCGGTTTAACAGGTTGACCCCTGTACTGGGGAGGTGTATTAGTGACAGAAGCAACCCAACTCCCCGTTTAACCATCCCCCTGCTTAACTGTTTAACTGAATCATTTACAATAACCGAGGCTGGGAAGATTCCAAAGTCCAAACCAAGGTATGTGTCCTGTACTCTACGCAACTGGTCACTAGCTGATCGTTATTCTTGCTGCCAGTTATTCATATGAACCAGATTCCCCCCAGAAGAATGGGTATGTCTGCTTCTCCACAATTGTCGAGTATTTCTCGTTGTACCTAAAGGAGACGCCACTAAAGTTAACTAACCAAACGGTTTAACAGTCGGTTTAACCAAATGGTTGAACAGTTTGATTTAACCAGTTAAACCCACAGTGCAGTTGGTGCTTTTTCTCAGGTGAATTCTTTGTTGAATAGCCGGTTAAACGGTTAAACCAGGGCTGAAAGATGTACACGTTGTATAGTTCGTGAAATATATGTATTTGTACTATTTAAATTTGCTTCAACTGTCACCCTAACCTTCGTTTAATCATCGATTATATAGTGGCGGACAGATTATGCAGGCAGGGGGAGCAGGAGTGGGTGAGGTTAAACGGTTAAAGAATGGTTAAACACGTTAATGGTTGGGAACCCGCGAGGTTTAACGAGGCTCATCGTGGTTTACGGTTATCGTAATTGGTCGGCCTTTCCTGCCTGTCCACTGGAGCATAAATTCCAGCAATTGCCTCAATTGTCTCATTCGCTGTATCAACCTGGTTCAAATGGCAAGATTTTTGAGACCTGCGCTCCGACCTTACCTGATATCCCCAGACGTCACAACATTGTGCATCAAGTTGTTTCATTTGCGCCATCGCAGTTGCATCGCAGTCCAACGGACTTCCCGACTCTGACATCTCCAAAATCCGACCTCAAGCAAGGCAGGGCACCCTACAGGAACTCATTTCTCCATATCATCATATTCTACTTAGTTCGTGCCTTGAATCATATCTATTTCATATCATCTTACGACCCAGCATTAGGGCCAGAGCGAAGCAGCGGCATGTCTTGTACGAATTGAGCGAAATAGTACAGTAGTTGCTGAATTCAGCCCTGAGCCTAAGAATTCAGCCACATTTGGAATTTTTCCTATACACACTCTTGAATTGGACTACAGCTGTGATATCGTGGGATGAAGGCATGTTGTGTCAACGGTCCACGGGATGCACGTTGAATGGGAAACTAGGGAATAAAATCAATGTCAGCAAGGGTTGGATAACGGAGAAGGGGAAAAGAAAGAAAGTGATGGGGACGTCACAAAGTGACATTCGCGTTCGTTACACCGATCCATCTCAAGGAAAAGAAAATGGTATGGAGATTGATGACGTGATGGC
Organism: Mycena leptocephala; assembly: GCA_029378395.1. Classification (NCBI taxonomy): domain Eukaryota; kingdom Fungi; phylum Basidiomycota; class Agaricomycetes; order Agaricales; family Mycenaceae; genus Mycena; species Mycena leptocephala. Next base: position 610,706 of record JARJLF010000018.1, read on the forward strand.
GCATCAATGATTAGTGATGCGATCGGCCGACGTCAGTCAGCCCGAGGTTTCTCACTCAGCAGCTGAAGGGCACGGAATATTAATTAGGTAGAATATTCTAGATAAAATAGCTAATAGGTATATAAACTGTAGTAGTTAGCTGTAGGCTCTTTATGAGTTTTTACCCAGTCACCTAACAGCGCAAGTGTCAACTTTCAGCTAAATCTACAACACATTCGGACGTCGTGGATCGGTGGCGACATCTAGGCACTTTGGCGGTGTACCGACCCAAAATCCCAAATTTTTGTCCGGACCTGCATCAGCAAACCCTGATTTTGGCCGTAGTGGTTGTAGTTCGGCTGTAGTTGCTGTAGTTCCAGCACTTTTACGTAGTGCTCTGTAGTTGCTCTGTAGTACCTGGCCTCTACGTAGTTCCTGTAGTTGGAGAGGTACTACTCGTGGCTGACATAAGTGATGGCCGCTGGTGGTTTGGGCTCATTTCTCAGCCAAATCCGTTCAAATAAAATGCTACCATGAATGTTGAGTGATTCTAAGCTCCTACGTACAAAGATAACCATATTTTTCCCGGTTCAATGTCCTGAAATAAAATAATTTGGGGTATTCTCAGAAATTGACTTTGTAGAAATGTCTGCTATCGAAAAATGGTCATGGTAGCATGAAAGGACTCGAAAAATAAAGAATGATCGAATTTTGTTTGAGTGGAATTGCTACACATTTGAGCTCACAAAAAATCCCGCAAACAGGCCATTTTGGCCATTTTTAGGCCATTTTGGCCCCAAATCACCAACTTGAAACCCTCCATGCAAGGTCAAATCCCGATCATTTTGATTGAACTAAAGTGTGAGTGTCCTTCATTTTTCAAGTCCTTTCATGCTACCATGACCATTTTTCAATAGCAGACATTTCTACAAAGTCAATTTCTGAGAATACCCCAAATTATTTTATTTCAGGACATTGAACCGGGAAACATATGGTTATCTTTGTACATAGGAGCTTAGAATCACTCAACATTCATGGTAGCATTTTATTTGAATGGATTCGGTTGAGAAATGAGCCCAAACCGCCAGCGGCCATCACTTATGTCAGCCACGAGTATGTAGTCAGTCCTCTGTAGTATGGTTAATCTATGTAGTGAGCCTGTAGAAATTCTGGTTCTACATAGTTTGGGCTGCTACCTAATAGGACACACTTTCTATCACACACAAACAACGCGTCTCGTTTACTCTGCGTGGGAAAGTAACGCATACGTGCTTTTGTGACTGGAGGCGACAAAAATTGACACAACGTGTCAGTTCTCCAGAGGGCAAGAGAACTTTGCAACAATGCTCATTGTATTCCTTTCCATGGGATGATATTTCACCTCTCAGACACACATTTAGGCCAAATTCTAAGGGTGCAAAATTTCCAAACTGCCGGCTCCGGGAAAGTATTTTGCGATTTGCGGCTTAACGAAGCCAATTCTTGCAAATTGACCTTAGACAAGTCTTGTAGCTCTCGTTGAGCTCTACAACTTTGGTTTTGACATCTATTTTTAGACCAATGACCACAAATGTTCATTTTCAGTTGTATTCACCCAATTCATGGTCTATTTCTCTCTTAATAATATTTTCTTCATGATACACAAGAAGGATGTCAATCTTTGCGGTGAGGTAGCAGTTGAAGAGCGTTGAAGCCTGGGCAACAGTGTGGACCCCATATCACGCTTGAGTTTCCATATGTATCTATGGTCACTTTGAGAGAGCGGTTATTTTGCTCACTTAAGTATTTTCTCTGTTCGCGCGAGGTCATGAGTTCGATTCCTGCCAGAAGCAGTTCAATTAATTTAATTTAATTTAATGTAATGCGTAAATAAAAGTAGTCAGTAAAAATAAGTTGTCACAGGTCTGTTCATTAGAAATTGCAAGTAAAGTCTATAAGCTTGAAGTAAAGAGTGTAACAGCAACAAATTTTTCTGACGGACTGCTAGTAAACTACAGAGTTCTACAGAAGAACTACAGGAGACTACGTAAACTGGCCTGGACTACGCAGAACTACGCAGGTGGTACCCTGAACTACAGTGACTACGGCCACTATAGAGACTATAGACTCGCTAGCCAGTCAACGTCCACTCGGTTACAAGACAGAGCGGGCGAGACGAATTTGGATAGAGAACAAATACGCACAACATCAGAGCAAATAATGATGGGACGTCAAACAACAGGTAACCTCGTGGACGGACTGGGCCGGCACGTCGCCTGTTTCAGTGATGGTCTTTTCCCCCGCCATTCAAGAGGTTACGACTTTGAAAAACGTGGAAATCTGAAAATTTCGGTCTCTAGGTGTCTTAGTGAAAGTTGGATAACTTTCAATTCTCTTTCCAATGAGCCTAACATGTTTTTGAAGTGTCAGAAAAATCAAATAGGGCTCAATCGATAGAGAATCAAAAATTATCCATCCTCAACTAAGAGTTCTTGGGACGCAAATTTCACGATTTTAGCGGTTTTCGCCCTTTTTCAGAGTCGTAACCTCTCATTTGGCAGGGGAAACGACCGTCACCAAAACACGCGACGAGGGAGCCCAGCCGGTCCCGGTTGTTGTCGAGTTCTGCGATGACATCAAATATCACCGGGCCGGCTGGTCCACGAGCCTATAGAGACTACACCAACTACGTAGCAGACCCAGGTTTTGCTGATGTGGATCAAACCTCCTAAGGTATTATCAGGGTCCTGAAGCGACCGGCGTTCCGGGATGGGTCCAAATATGGACAAGCAATGAACGCTAATGGTCACATGGGCCATCATTGAGCAAATGCCCACAAACAGCGTACTGGCACTCTTGTCACTCTTGCAATTTGCTCGCATTGACTCGCAGAGTCTCCGAGGGGCAAGAATCAAAAATGCCCCTAAGCTCACCCGTCAACACCAACGTTGGGTATCCTGGGATTTCCAAATACATCGCACTCATAAATCCCGGTACCTTCCACAATTATTCGGGCAGTGTTCGTGGTTCCAAATTCGTCCATAGGTTCAAATACAGCGGGCACATCGCAACCCTCAAAGAGTCGCGAGTCCGACCCCGAATGGCTCTGCGATGTTTCGGAAGCAGATCTCAGGCGCCTGCCAGCATGGGCCCAACCGTTGTGGCTACGAGAAAAGATTCAAGGTGTGGTGGATACCCGCTCGACGGTGGCAGCGATCTACGGTGCCTCCGGGAAAGTCCATAGTCACATAAATCCTGGAGAAGTGAAAGGGAGTGAGCTTACCGACGTTCACGGCCAGTTGCTGGGCGAGCTGGAGGATCAACAGTTCACCATGGCTGGATATGTTCGGGACGAATTTGGTCAGTGGGTGCATCCCAAACAGAGTTCGACGCCGACAGGAAGTCAACCGCGGAAGGCCTGTCGACGTCAAAAGGCGGATCAAAAGCACTCTAGACGTCGAGCCTCTCATGACGCTGCCAAGGCCTCAAAGTCACTGCGAGGGACAACAACAACAACAACCATCTCTGGGGGCGGGTTGGCATCCCGACGAGGTCGAGTCTCGAGCGCCCGATATTCGTCGTCAGCTCATGCCCATCACCCCTTGGCGAGATTATAGGCCCAACAGATGCAGCAACAACCTCACCGACAACCTCCTTTCCACCCGTGGCCGCGCCCCCATACCGCATCTAAATCACCCGAAGCACCCACTCGCGCCACATGCAGCTCATTTCCCTCACCGCTCCGACCCCGCCCATTGTGTGCATATCCCGCGGCAACGCCTGCCTATCATATGAACTTGCTCTCTACAGAGATGGTCGTTGATACACTGTGAATAGGAGGTGGATACATAACAACGAAGACATGGGCGAATCGAGTTTGGGTACGACGTATACGAGTGTTTGTTCTCCCTTGCTTCCCTCCCGGCTCTGAGCATGGCCAGTTTGACTGGCCATGTACCGAGTGTTGTTGTTCCGTACGGCCGTACGTTCCGTCTATGTAGCGCAGTGGTAACTCTGTAAATGTAAAATCAGTGTGGGACCAGCTATCCCAGGAAGTGTACGTACGAGGGACAAGGAAATTGCGTGCCGGTGCACATCTGATCCAGATGTCAGTGTGCGGCGAAAAAAGAAAGAAAGAAAATAGCGGCGCTCACCAAGTCGATGGCCGAGGCGCGAGTGCCGCGGCAGCGGCAGCAGCTTCCGCTTTCGGCCCTTTCTTGGCTGCACTCCGTTCGGCGCTCAAGGTGGTCCATTTCTAAAAGATTGTAAACACAATGCAGTCGAGAAAGGCAAGACAGACCGCGAGTTCTTCTGGCGCCAACTTTGCATAAATTGCATCAAATTCTTTTGGGGTAACTGGCGCATGGGTTTTAAGAAACTCGTCATAGAAAAGGTTCCTTCAAAATGAGTGTATGAGCAGCCTTCTAAAAAAGGTAGTGGACGTACGCAGCTGTGGAAGACTTTCCCACTCTTTTCTTCGCTTGCTTGGACACCTTTGAGGTCACGGCTGTAGGAACAGGGTTAGAAAGTTTCTGTTCCATGCATTCCCCATGACGACGGTGCTCTCGATTTCATATTGGATAAGCAAACACACCGACCATTCCGACCGGTGTTTGACATTATTTCGGCCGTGCTAAAGCAATAATTGATGGATGTTACCTTTCTTAGACGTCTAGAACCGAAATTTTGATTCTGAGCGCCCTGTGAGCAAGTTTTACATTATTTCGGCCGTGCTTGCCGGGTGTGAAGCAATAGTTGATGGATGTAAGCTTTCTTAGATGCCCAGAACCGAAATTTTGATTCTGAGTGCCATCAATTGAATTGGACAAAATGGGTCATAAAAAATGGAATTGATGCATTTGGGTACAGCCACCGAGCCGAATCATTGAATGTCCAAATATACGACTGGTTTATTTGCCTCCCACCACCATGATGCCCACAATCTTCTCCGTCCTGAATTTTAATGTCGACTGCGCCAATGACTGTCACGTTGAAGCAACCACCCAGCTGGAGCGCGATGCAGACAGTATTATGCGAGTGGGACCGTCGAGTTTGATGTGGTTTTGGTCCTCGATGCGCCTTCTCCTTCTCTTTACCGGCCTCTCATTTCATCTGCTGACACCGGCTTCATAGCATTGGCCACATGCTTTGGGGATTCATTATAGCTTTCATACCAACCCCCTCCCCCTTCCTGTCGTCCTCTCTGGCCATAGCCGTCATCGACGTCCACGACGACACTTCTGCGGTCGTGCCATGGCGCAGCTCTACCTGTGTAGGGGATGTGTTAACTGCGACACTCTCACTCTCAGACTTGCAAGCTGATTTCTCACGAGTTGCGACACTGTGGTTAGTTGCGACACTCTGATGCGCTGATGTTAGACCAAATATATAACTTCCTTCCCTTCATTTGCGTAGAAAGGACCACCCATTCAATGTTTCCACTATATCCCTCAGCCCTAAGACCTAACTAAACCCGAACCCTAACCTCTAACCCAAACTTTAACCCCCCGCACTACTTATACCCGCAGTTAGAGTCAGTAATCTGAAGGGGCTTCTCAAAACCCTGGTTAGATTCGTCCGAGGAACTGCATTCACCAGCGTCTAGACCATAATATAGGTCATCGTAATCTTCCTGAGCTTGCAGCCCATCACTGGTCGAGCTTGCAAGATTTGCCCGGGCAGCCTTATTCCCTTTGAATGGGTGCTTACACTCATTATCCCAGTGTTTTCCACTGCCGCAGTGCCTACAAGGTCGTGCACCCTTAGATTCAGGTGTAGCACTTGCAGTACAGCTGAGTTGTCTTGAATTTCTTCAAGAGTTAATCTAAGGTTAATCTTCTTGTTGGGTATTAATAATGCAGCTCGGTCTTCGGGCATCTGATTGATAAGATTAGTGATATGGACAGTTCAAGTAGATACACGTAGAATATTCTGGATACAATTTCTGTAGTATATAAGCTTGCAGTACAATCCTGCTAGAGCATATGTTTGCTCTAAAGCAGCCTTCTAACCAACAATGCTATTGCAAACTTAGCGTTGAGTGTGATGTTACTGATCGCGGGGTCGGTTCGGGGATGACACTCAGTCCAGCCAACTATTGCATTGAGGACTCGTTCACACCCGGTTTTCAAATCCGTTGCTTTGCGGGGGTAGCCAGCACAATTGTGAACAAAACCCGCGCTATGCGTTTGGAATTGTGGGTGCCACAGGCCTCCTTTGAAGTGGTTCCCGCCGAAGTCCTTGATTTCCACGAGGTTCAGCCAAATTTGTGGGCAGCGCAGACCTCGGCCACGGCCAATCGGACAGTCAGTACTGTATATAAAGCGACGGTTTTCACAAGATTTCACTACATCGCCTGGTGCGTACCATACAATCAGGGCCGGAACCCATTTCTTCAACGCCATCAATATGCGCTCTACTGGACTTCTATCTACATGCGTCACGTTCGCCATACTTTCCTGCAAGGTAGGGCCTGACACGAACATTAGGGCACCTCTCATTGTCCATTGTAGGAGGTTGCCGCCGAATGCAAATCAAACAAGACGTCGTCGTTGGCATCTTCCAACTCGACCGTCTTCACTGGCGGCATCGGCACTTGGTTCAAGCAGGATAATACTGCCGGTGCTTGCGGAACTGTACGAAGCTTTCCCCACTCGTGGGGCATGTTTCTCAAAGCCTCATCATAGGTCCACAAAGACACCGACTTGGTCGTTGCCCTGCAGACTAATATGTATGATAACGGTACCCATTGTGGACAATTTATCACCATCACCGCCAACGGCAACGTACGTCGGTTGCACTTGGCACCTCTGATACGCTTATTGAAACTCTTTTTTGGACAGGTGCACACCGCGCTTGTGGCCGATGAGTGCCCGACATGCACCAACACTAACTCGGTTGACGTGTCAGAAGCAATGTTCCAAAAGTTCGCTGACCTGTCGGTCGGCGAACTCAACAGTGCGTGCCCTTGTCTGCTGTTTCTCCCCTCCGTTTAACCGGTTGGATAGTCACATGGAAGTTCGACTAAATTAGTTCTCTTTCGTCGCTTTCCTCGTCCTTTCCTTTATTTTCTGCTCTGCTGTCGGGTTACTTTGTGTGGAATAGCTTTTTGACTTTTAAATAGAAATCGATGAAGCCTGATATGCGTCAATTAGTGCTTGTTTATCCGAGTCCTAAGTTCCACAAATGACTGTAAGTTTATTACTGAATTGGCCTCTGCGGCGTGGTCGAACCGATTTGGTGACGAGCAAGGAATACACCTCGGATTCCGGGTGTATTGCCCACTCTTGGCCCCTCATCGTCCTATTCCTGTTCGTTGTCGCGCTCGGAAAAGGGACCTGTATACGCCATGCAGGTTTTGGGACACATCTCTGAACGAATTGGTACAACTCCGCTCCACTCCGCAACTTTCTTTTTGATCGCATCATGCGACAGAACCTCGTTTTCGGGATGTCGACGAAGATAGGCATCACGATTCGCCTTGTAGGTTTCTTTATTAGTTGCGGCCGGTTTGGGCAGATTAGGGCACAAATGAGCCTAGGTCGGGCAGATTCGGGAAGATTCAGGCATACCCCGGCATAGGGGATTCTCACTGGGAGATCTCATGATTCAGGGTGAGTCATTTTCCTTTCTGGCTCTTTGAGAGCCGATCAGGTGTCCAGAACTTCTTGTGACTGGATCAGGTGATCAGACACGTCCGCATTGAGTGCTCAAACTTGTACAAATATTGATCATGGAATATTCATTAAGGCTGACATCTGCAGTGAATGGAAAAATCCAACTGTCCTCAGTTGCACAAAGATACAGCCAAGAAAAATTTCATCGTCAAGTTAAGAAGTACATAATGGTAGCTACTCGCATGCGCAATCGATCAGAAGTCTGAAAATGTCGGGTAAGAGTTGATGCCTCTTCTCGCAGAAGCTTAGACAGAAGTTGTGGATTGAATCGTCGTTGTCACAGGAGCTGATGAACTGTTGGCGGATGCGGATAAGGGTCTGCAGACGCTCGGGATGATTCACACACCACACGTATCCATATCCCTCCTGATAACGTCGGACGCTGACAAACATCCATTCCCCCTCAATCCCTGGCAGACAAAAACCGTGCCAGGGTCTACGTCGTGCAGTGGCTGGGACACGATCTCGAAAAGAAGGAGCCCGCATTTGTCCTTCACAACTGCAGTCTCGACTGGCATCGCTCCATCTTCTCGTAACTCCAGGACGACTGGGAGAGGGGGGGGGGGGGGGGGGGGGGGGGGGGGGAGCTGCAGAGGATAAATACCGTTGCGTTGCTTAGTTAGATAGGTGAGTAATTGAACGTTGGGAGTGCGAACACATTCATTGAAGTACTGTTCAGAACCGGGGTAGATGATCGTCCAGAGATGCTGGCCGAGGGACATGTTACTGTTGGCGATGGTGGGGGATGGGTACAAGACTCCAGCATCATCAGAGTGAGAGTAAACGTCTTCTCTGCTGTCCGTGGATAGGCCGGAATCCATGACAGGACTCTCCGGGGACCGGTATCGCTGTGGCTCTTCAAGAGAGGGAATACGAGGGAGACGGGATTCAGCTTCGCGGATAACATCGTCGATGTCATAAATGGTGGAAAGTGGAAGGGGTGTATCGACCCTAGTGGATCGTCCAAGGTATGCAGCAGCAGGATAAAGCGGAACAGTGGCAGCTGGATCCGGAATCTCGTCTGCGCGCGATACATTGTGCCCTTGTTCAGGGCAGAGGACGTCATAACGCTGCTGCTGGAGTAGGCGGTTATCCTGTTCGAGGACGCGTTGGTAGAAAGGAATGAGTGTTGTAGGTTCCTGCTGAACGGTGCTGTGCTGGAGCCTGCGCAATTCAGTGGACAATAGGTCCTGTCGTTATTGTCATGATCGTCGTAAGAGAAGAGCTGATACTTGTACACACATCCATGTCCGAGTAATTGATGTGGGTCGAATCCGAATTGTCCTCCACCGCTTTCTGGGGACATTTGAAAGCAAACGAAGCTGGAAAACCGGTCATGTAGTGGTCAAGTTGTACTGGCAGAGAACGAGGGCAAAGAAAGACGTGGGCGAAAAGCAAGTGGTCTCTTGGTACGTGGGATTTCATGTGGTGTCGGCGTTTGACCTTCTGTTCTTCGGCAGTGATCGCTTAGGGACCCTGAACTTTAACGTGTCATTGTTTTCCCTATTTGTTTCCATTCTTTCAGTCTGGCTCCCCACCATGTCCACCACCGTCCCCGCAATCTTCAATGTACAGCTTTCCACAACCCAAGCCGCTGACCGAGAAGGTCTGCGTCCACGTCATTCGTAGGCTGTAGCCCGCTGACATGTCTGGCAGGCGGAGTCACTGTCCGCCCAAGTCCTTTGGGTATTCCGGAGCTCCTCGACCAGTGCATTGGGTTACTCCACGAATCACTTTCTGATTTGGCGGCCTGCGCCTTGGTTTCCCGCTCCTGGGTGCCTGCTGCACAGTCTCGGATCTTCAAATCACTCTCACTCACTGCCCCCTCCACCGCCCAGAATACACGTCTGTGGTCCCGCTGCCAAGCAACGCTACGAGGTTCCCCACACCTCATTCGATACATCCACTCTCTTTCTGTTAGCTCAACATCCATGCTCAACGACACATTCGCTGCTGTGTGTACTTACCCATTCACACATCTGCGGAAGATATTTGTTGTCATCGGCTTCGAGGTTGTGCTTCTGCAACACCTGTTCAGCCTGCCAACCCTCAGGAGCGCCGAGTGTATCTTTATCACGCCAGCCAACTGGCTCCCGATCTTGGGTCACTGCCCGCCTGCTCTGAAACACCTTTCAGTAATGCAATGCCAATCATCGCCCGAGACATTGGATCCCAGCTCTTGCCAATTTTCTACGCCCTTCCAGCTGAAATCTCTCTGCATCCGCTGTGCAGAGATCAGTGACTGGCTTTCCCCGGCCGGTCTCCCCTTGGATTTCTCCTCCCTCAGATTCTTATCGATTGGGACCACCACCGAAATTATTAACGGGCCAACACTCGCGCCGATACTTCGACATATCGAAGTCCTCGACTTTGTCGCCATTGTGCGCATTTCCATTCGCCACTTGTCTAGACTCCCCACTTATGAGTTATAGAAAAGCCAAGCCGTGATTAACCTCTCTTTGTTTGACAATCTCGTCATGCTCCGTGTTTCCCTCGACATGAAAAAGGGATGGAGCGAGCATGTCCCTACTCTATCGACAATCACATCCTTGAATCGCATCCGCACGATTTGGGTTCGTGGCCTATGGAAACCCGCTGGCCCTTTCCTTAGTCAGCTGGATTCGACCCTCGCAGGCCTCCAGACGCCGCATCTGAACCTTGAAACCGATGTCTGGCAGTCTCTTTACTCAAAACCATTGATCTTTTGGAAGGCCGTCGTTTTTGACTTTTCCCGGTTTGTTCTCTTATCTTATCTGGCCCAAGTCTCAGTCATAGCGCACTCTCTTGCAGTCATGTCTTCTTCAGGTACGAGATTCCCCCCCTCTCATCCGAATTTATCTGACTGCTGCATCGCTCAAGACAACAATCCATTCATTGGCTTCTTTACAGGGAGGGCAGGTGGGATTGGAAGGGTGGGAAGGAGAGCTAGCGGCAGGGGGGTATTTGCTGCCAAAGCAGCAGGCAAGCTGCCATTCGCCATGGAATTGCGCCGTATACCAGTGCTCGTTCACAACCTATTGCCCTTCCGGCTGCGCCTGCGGGACATCCTTTTCCCTCGAATAATCTATCAGGATATAACACTACACAGCCAATGCTGGGCATGGGCGGTCTTGGGATTCCAGTTTCTGGCCACTCTAACAAGGGAGCATCTGGGTCCCGCCGGTCCTGCCCTCCAACTTTGCAGCCGTGGTGACCGTTATGGTGCAGGCCTTCCAGGTGTGTCTGTTATTGTGACTGGTTGCACTCTTTCCATCCACTCACTCTTCGTTAGCCTGGCCAGGGTGTCACCTATTACAAGAATTACACATCTGCGTTTAGCCAATTTGTCAGGGACTCCCATCTCTTGTTCGAATACACTGTCATGGAAACTACCAAAGTCACCACGCTCCTGGAGATGTCTACGGCGTTCCAAGTCAGTAAGCATCAGGCAGGGAACGATTACGAGGCACCAGGGGGAGTTACAGGCGAATTTCCTATGGTGTCAAGCCTCGGTGTAATTGGGGGCATGCCCAAGCCCGTCCAAGCCCAAGCCACACAAACCTGCCCCAGTCAATTCAAACTCCGCTAAGCGGGGCAAGCCCGTTAGCCAGGCCGTTCCGAAAAGTCTGCCGAAAATGCTGAACAATCCGGGACTGGTGGGGTGCCAATGCCAAGGTTAATTTTTGCCCCGGCGCATCTCAATCCAGAGCAAGACCCGTTTTTCACTGGGCTAGACGGGTTTTCCACTGGGCTTAAAACTCCGCTCACGGTGCCAATGTCACACACTTACGGCTTGCAGCAAATCGAAATCGAAATCAGTGGTTATCCGCGAAATCAGCTACAAGCCCTATTGTACAGAGACAAACGCGCAACATCTTCGAAAATACAGGCATTAATGCCATCCTCATACGGACAAACAAGGAGACCGACCATCAGGTTTAGAGAGCATCGCACATAGCCCGAATCGGCTGCACAACTTCAAGAAGCTTTGCTTCGCCAACCCCGCCGTCCAGGAAATCGTGTGCCCAGCGTGCTGCAGGAGCAGGTGTCATTCACGATTCTGGGATTTCGGGCAATTTCGGGTGGCGTCAATTCCCCCGAGGCCTTGTTGTACTCGTAGACGGCGAATCGCGAGCCGATCGCGCTGAGTCCGACCAATTTGGAGATAATGAGGCCCTCGACAAGATGATCGAACCTCTCGCGCATCTGCCGATCTGCAGCTCCCCTGGTCGCCAGTGCCCGGCAGGCTTGATTTCGATAAAACAAACCACACCCGCACTGGCCACGTAACTTCCTGCTCTTCGTCTGTCGTCTAAGATGTTCTTCCTAAAACCAACAGATGATCGTATCCGGATTGGTAGGGCGTGGAATCGTCTGTGAATTCTGACGTAGGACATCCGGTGTAACTACTTAAACTTGGCACCCCCTAGATTTGCTCTTCTTCCTCTTAGATATATCAAGGCACTCGTAGTTTCCTTTTAGTTATACTCAGGCACTCACCTTTAGTATATATTCTCTGTAGTTGAGTCCCCTCTTCTCAGTGAGATGCCGCAAAATATCGTGAGCTCTGATTATCGTCCTCCGGGAAAGCTCCTGCCAGGTTCGTGCCATTTATAATAATTCTCCTGCGAGACTGAGCAAAACATGGGCAGCCCGGGGTACCTTGTTTCTCTTCCGACCAGAAACGGTTGGCACATATGCCCAGAAATCAATTATCCTGAATTTCACACTCTTCATACTGCCCTTTTTTGCGCTTGGCCTTGGCATATTGATTCTCGGTGATTATCTCGGAATATACACTCATGAATCTCCGTTCGCCCTTTGGTACACTATGATATACCTCGCCTTTTGTGAAGGGTTTTCACTCCTTTCCATTGGTAGGTGGGTCGAGATGTATGCAAATTTCATGAGGTTGTTTCCGTCAGTGTTCGCTTCAAGGGAAAGGCCTCGAAGCTCAAGGCCTTGAACATGGCCTCGAACAAGGCCTTGAAGATTTTCTGCCGAACATCTACCACGCAATAGGGTCACGCCTTTCAAAATGGAAACGAATTCAATCAGGTCACGCGTTTCAAAATGTAAAGCAATACAATATCGTCACGCCTTTCAAAATGTAAGGGAATGCATTAGGGTCATGCCTTTCAAAATGTAAAGGAATGCAATAAGGTCACGCATTTCAAAATGTAAAGCAATGCAATATCGTCAGACCTTTCAAAAAAAGGAATTCAATCAGGTCACGCGTTTCAAAATGTAAAGCAATACAATATCGTCACGCCTTTCAAAATGTAAGGGAATGCAATAGGGTCATGCCTTTCAAAATGTAAAGGAATGCAATAAGGTCACGCATTTCAAAATGTAAAGCAATGCAATATCGTCACACCTTTCAAAAAAAGGAATTCAATCAGGTCACGTGTTTCAAAATGTAAAGCACTGATTGGCCGCATGATTGGCCGCTGGAGAGGTCAATATTTCGTCTAAGCAGGATCTGAATGGCTCAAAATGACCTGAATGTCCAGGGATATCCATTGCTGGTACGCGCGCCTCAGAAAATCGCTCGGGGACTGCGCTGGAATTGAAAGTGTTCGAAAATGCAGATAATTGGGGACATCACGTGTTTCAAAATGTAAAGCAATGGCATAAGGTCACACCTTTCAAAATGTGAAGCACTGATTGGCCGCTGGAGAGGTCAATATTGCCTCCGAGCAGGATCTGAATAGCTCAAAATGACCGGTTCAAAATTGTAACGGTGCGCCCTCGCGCCCATTATATTTCTTTCTATCTACATTATTATCATTTCTTTCCCAACGTCACGCGTTTCAAAATGTAAAGGAATTCAATAAGGTCACGCCTTTCAAAATGTAAAGGAATTCAATCGGGTCAAGCGTTTCAAAATTTAAAGCGTGATGAAATTCTTCAGATTACCACGACTTACTTACCTACCCAATTACGTACATCAACAGACGACATTGTTTTGTTTTTGCCCCGTGGCCTACACACCCAATACGTCCAGACATAGAGGAATTGCGCAAAACCATAGACAATATTGAACAATATGACCCACTTAAGATGGAGAGCATGGGAACCCCGCACCCCCGGGGTCTGCAGCCAGTACCCGCGAAAAGGGCCGTGTACACATCGTGTTAGTCATTTTGCAATGAACTAGCAGTTACCCGTGTCTTCGCCACGGATGGTACGAGGTACTACAGGACTTGTCACGAAGTGATGTCAGCTACCATACGTTGCAGGGCCATTGGGTCCGTCAGTCCCCGGGTACCGCTGCTGCCAATATCCGTGCTAGTGGCATCCCCATTCATGAAGGTATGTCACTCGATTGTCCAATCCCTTCTCGGCTGACAGATGGTCCGTCTTCACCCGCTATTGTCGCTCATCTGCGCGCAGGTGCGGGGATGTGGCATGGTTATTGTGCACCCGGTTTTTCTGACGGCCCCGACCACACATTGTACCGGTAGGTGCTATCTCTCTTCCATCTTCTCATCCACTAATCCCTTCACCAAGGTTGATGATCTACCTTGTGCCTCAATTTCCTTGAGGATGTGTTGTCGCCTTGTTCACTAACTGGTTTGATAGATGTCCACTGACGCGGTCGCAGGTAGATGTTAGAGGGAGTTAGTTTACGTATTCGAAGTTAGTGCTTGTACTACCTAGATTTGAATGCATTATTTTCGTCACCTCTTGTGTGTTTTGACTGTGTTTTGACCGCCATATTTGAGAAAATCATCTGGAGAATTGAGTGTACTGTTGTGGAAACTTCGCACAAACTTTGTGCAAAAGGTTGGGGAATTTAGAAATTTTCTTAGGGACTAACAAATTTTCACCAAAATTCCGTGAAAAGAGAAACTTCAGAAAATTTTCGAAAATTTCTCGGAAAATTTCTGTGAGAGGTTTCCCTGATGCTGCGTCCGTCAAAACGTAGCCCTCCTGGACCGTGAACAGCTTCAATTGAGAAATTTTGGATCGAAATAAACGACTTTGCCCCTATTCCCGGCTCACTCCTAAAAGACAGTTTTGCTTGAAATTTCGCTGGCTATCAGGCAAGCCGGACATGGACTGGCACTGTTTGGTGGAGAGCGAAACACTTTGAAGGCCCGGAGAGAAATCGTAAGAGACAGTTTTGCTTCAAATTGATTCAAAAAGCGCCTTTGAAATGTGGCCACAGGGTTGAATTCTTCAATTGAACGGAAAGATGCAATCAACTGAACGGCACATGCCGTGCAACGCAGCGGTCCTACCCCCAAGCACTGAACAATGGGACGAAATATGCAGTACTTGTATATTATGAAGGCTGGTGCAATCAAGCTCATCTACTGTGCTGCAAATCCAAGAAGCATAAGCCAGCGCGGAACGCGCAATTTGGTGCCCTGGGCTCAATTGAAGCCCAGTCATGAATCTGATTGCTGAGGGATAGCCAGCGAAATTCCAAGCCAAACTGTCGCCTCAGATTCCCAATCCACGCCTTTCTCAATTAGCCCAACGGCTCGCAAGCCCTCCATCATTAATTAAACAGACACAATCAAACTCGAACTGCACCGCGTTTCCCAGGCGAATTTTGTGCCCTGGGCTCAATTGAAGCCCGGTCATGAATCTGAATTTGCTGAGGGATAGCCAGCGAAATTCCGAACCAAAACTGTCGCCTCTGATTCCCAATCCACGGCTTTCTCAATCAGCCCAATGGCTCGCAAAGCCTCGGTCGTTAATTAAACAGACACAATCAAACTGGCACTGCACCGGGGTTCCGGGCCCGAACTACTTTGCCAGCAAATCCAAGAAGAGTAAGCCAGCGCGGAACGCGCAATTTTGTGCCCTCGGCTCAATTGAAGCCCGGTCATCAATATGAATTGCTGAGGCATAGCCACCGAGTGTGACCAACAAGTTTCCGCTCGCGTGATCGAATAAAAGAGCCACCCGATCGGCAGTTGGCCTACAAGGCAGCCCGAATTCACCTCGATGTATACTTTATTCTTTTTCCCGATGGTACATTTGTGAGCGGCATTATTATTAAAATCTATCTTATATCCATTTATACGCACATACTGTAAACGGCCGTACAACGGTACCGTACCGTCCCGTAAGAGGTCCTGCAGCCCCGTGTACGGTTACGGTTACGGTATCAGCAGTCGCCCGTACGATGCCGTATTTTGTACACCCGTAACCGTATACGGTACGGTGGGCCCCTGGACTGCTTAGAAGGACCAGAAGTTCGTAGTAGGTAGTCCAGGCCTGTTCACAACGGTGGAGATATCTTGGCATCCGTAGCGTAGATGTAGACGCCACATTTACGTAGTACGGCTACCTGTTGTTTCAACTTGGGACCGCACAGGCAATCCTCCTCCTCCTCCTCATCATCATCATAGCGTGACAGGCCAGTATCAGAGTGATGGCTCGTGAACTAGGATCACATTTTCATCCCGGATTATATCCTCCTCGTCTTCCGCAAGATACTCGATGCGGAGTTCCTTTCGCCCCGTCGCCTTTGATGAGTGCAATACCCGCCTAACTGCAGTTACTACCTCTTCCAATGATGGCTGGGCGTAGCATCGACTCGGAAGACGCCGACGGATCCGCAGGTCCGCAAGGTTGTCCATTCCTTCAAGGAAACAGAGGCTCTCCTAAGTAAAAAATTCCTTGAGGGCTGTCTTGTCCTTCATTTATTCCACACACCAGGT
The DNA here is from genome assembly GCA_029378395.1 of Mycena leptocephala. NCBI lineage: Eukaryota > Fungi > Basidiomycota > Agaricomycetes > Agaricales > Mycenaceae > Mycena > Mycena leptocephala. The sequence goes on from JARJLF010000018.1 coordinate 627,000, forward strand.
CAACCTTCCACAGCGAGAGCCGTTGAATTCTTGGGATTGCCTCGCGGAGACCTGGATGAAGTCAGTGTCTGCAGCCATTTGACTTAAGTTGTGCTCACATACATTGAACAGTTTGCACGGAAAGCCAGAAGTTGTGAATAGTATGGATGTGTTTGCAGCAATCCTTGGCAGCTTCGAGGAGTTCAGTCCAATGATATGAATCCTGATAGGCCAATGTTTGCACGTTTGGAAAGCAGCGGAGTATGCATGCCAACCGGTCGTGTGCCACCAGTGACACAACCGAAGGAAACACTTTCCCGCGGATAGATTCTTCCAGGACAGGAATCATGTCTTCTCGTGGTGGGAGAATCGTGAGGCTCCGCAAGTTGGAGAGCAGCTGGAGCACCCTGACAAATTGCGCCATCGGCTGCCAATTGTCTACATTGCAGTCTCCCAGCGTGATTGATAGTGAGCTGGGTCCAAACATCAACAGCGGAGTACAGGGGAGTCAGACGAGACATACTGAATGTATGGTACAATGTGAGGCAAACTCTGCATGCACCGTTCTAGCATTTTAGCGCGGCGCTTGATCTTCCACATTGGTTGGTTGTGCACGGGGATGTGCGCATGTACGCGCTCCCATATCACAGGAAGACATATACGGCGTAGCGCGCGAGATGTATGGGAAAGTGCGCAGAGCGCATCGTTTCCACTGGACTCGCCGCTGTGGACACCGTGTATGACGGCATCGATGCCCAGATACAGGGTGGGATAGTGCTTGACTATTTCAGTAAGAATCTCGTTCGGAAGGTCAGGGAGAGAGGGCATGGCGGTGAGTCTCAGTCTGACTGACTCATTCGCAGTGATCCAATCACGTGGTAGTTATGTATTTATCACGTGACATCTCGAACACTCCGTGCACTGCCACCCCCTTTCAATGATTGTGAGTGGCAGGCAAGCGGCGGGGCACAAACAGAAACGACTTTCTGAGAGCCAAGCCTGGAAAAATGTGATATTCCTATCATTCTTCTGAATGAATTGTCGCTCGGTCCATCAGGAAAAAACCTCCTTTACTACTTTAGGCCTAATTTCCTTCCCCGACTTTAGATTAGGCTAATCTGGGGTAAAATCATTTAGCTGGATTGTTCTGTTTACTAGAGTTACCTGTTCGGATGATTCCATTTCTGGGCGGGAAGTTGGCCAGAAGAGAGGGGAATCATTGCAGATGATAGGTGGGTACAGTTTTCGGGAAATCATGACGCCCAAGGATGGTCACCACCAAAGAGAAGAAATGAAATGTTGCTGAAATACTCGTCATGACCAAAAGTAACTGAAAATAAGGAATGGGCCTGCCACTTGAGAAAGCAGGTGGCTCAGGGCAAAATCTTAGAATCCGGAGGGCATCTCGTGGCCTGATTTTTTCTGACCACCTCAAGAGCATTTGGTGGCTCAGATTTGGGTGTTTTTGGCTGTACGAGAGCAGACTCCCCTGATGATGTCTGGTATGTAGTTTTGCTGAGTATCCGTGTTTTCCTCACCAGGATTCATATCATTGGACTGAACTCCTCGAAGCTGCCAAGGATTGCTGCAAACACATCCATACTATTCACAACTTCTGGCTTTCCGTGCAAACTGTTCAATGTATGTGAGCACAACTTAAGTCAAATGGCTGCAGACACTGACTTCATCCAGGTCTCCGCGAGGCAATCCCAAGAATTCAACGGCTCTCGCTGTGGAAGGTTGACCTGGTGTGTGGAATAAATGAAGGACAAGACAGCCCTCAAGGAATTTTTTACTTAGGAGAGCCTCTGTTTCCTTGAAGGAATGGACAACCTTGCGGACCTGCGGATCCGTCGGCGTCTTCCGAGTCGATGCTACGCCCAGCCATCATTGGAAGAGGTAGTAACTGCAGTTAGGCGGGTATTGCACTCATCAAAGGCGACGGGGCGAAAGGAACTCCGCATCGAGTATCTTGCGGAAGACGAGGAGGATATAATCCGGGATGAAAATGTGATCCTAGGTGCCAACATCTCGGTAGTTCGATCGTTTATTTACGTACTGTATCGTCGTAGTGTGACCCTACTTGCTCACAATTTTTTATCTTCGAGCCGCAGGAGTGGAATTCCCGCCGATGTTTTTGGCTGAATCGACGGCGTGAAGACTGAGAGGGTTTCCAGGATAAATGTCAGCCTCAGAGGATGTGCCCAGCCGCCATCCAAAACGTGACTTGGTATGGAGACCTAATTTCTCGAGCTTGATTGGGAGGTGATATCCAGCATGATTCTAAGCAAAACTGTCCCTTCAGATTTCCTGTTGCCTCCCTCGTCGTTGGGCCTGTGGCTCTGAAGCTCTTCATTTTAAAGGGAGGCAGTGCAGTGAGCACTGTATTCTATCTGGTCCAAATTATTTGCAACGGCAATTCCCAGGACAGAATCGGAAACATGACTTGGTATGGAAACCTAATTTGCAGAAGAATTCCCTTTTCAGAAACTAATGAGAATGTCAATTTTTTTTTTTTTGCGTGGATTCTCGATTTGGAAATTCCTCAATGGGACGGTCGTGAGTTCGATATCAGCGCCTTGATCTTTCAAAAATATTGTTTCTCGTTCTCTCCGGCTCCCGCGCAGAGTTAACTCTATTCCGAGCAATATTACAGGGCCTAAACAGAGCCTGAGCGCCTTAGCTTATAACTAGGTCTTTGGCTAGCTGTGCCTGCCTTACAGTCAGCCTTATAGGCTTGGCTGTAAGGCTGGCAATGAGGTAAAGGAAAAGAAAGAAAAAATTCTTAATTAAAAATGTGACTTTTATAAAGATTAGTACAGTAATAACTGCAGTGTAATAGTGTGGCTAGACGGCTCAGTTTGTTTAATTTTTATTAAGGGTAACCGCCTTACTGTAAAATAGTGATGAAAAAATAAACGATATACTGGAAACTCCTACAGACTTGAATACTGTATAGTTAAAATTTTAAGTAAGTTATGGGACGTGTTCTGCACTCCAACAGCCATAAACACCGAAATTTGAACGAATAAATTGTCGGGAGGTACACATAAAAAATGTGATTATGCCAGGCCCTCCGGACTTACGGCGCGGATCAAATGAGTCTCCTCCCAGGGAAAACGGTCAAGAATTAAGTCCAGGACAGCCATTCTGCCAGAAACTGAGTAAAGTTAGAAAAAAACGGCCGCGCCCTACAGTACGTTCCGCAAACGGCTGTAAGTTCAACCGGATGGGCAAATAATCTTAGCAATGTTGGTGTCTGTCTTGGAAGTTGTCTCGACCCACGCACTGTTTTTTTTCGTGGGGTAACTGCTCCCCGTCGGATGAATTTGCGGCTGTTTGATGAAGATGAAGACACTAAAATTTGCTGGAAATTTATGCTGAAAACGATGTAAATTTGTGAGAAAGCAGGGCCAAACGAAAATGTTGTGCAACTTGCTTTAATTTCCCTGCAATTTATGCTAGAAACCCTCTCAGTGTTCCTACCGCTGGTGGTCCTTTCCTCTGCCTGCAATTTGGCCCTTGAGCGCAGCAGTAATTGGAGTATTTGCAATAATCCTCACCCCTACCTAGGTGTCATGATTGACATGAGGTGTGTAAGAATGCTGCTGTTAAGCACCTCGTGTTAAGGGTGATGATGACCCTGCACATTTTCCTCCATAACCTCTTGCACCTGACAGATGCAGTGCCATTCACAGGTGATATGAATCTGACCGATCTGAGCAGGCCTCATGTCTGGTTCTAAGTGTGCCTAGATTAACATATATATCAAAGGATCACCACACAATCCCCATCCAAGCCCTTGTCCCAGTCTGGGTCTAGAAGACAACATCACCAAAAGATATGTAATATCCTCTGGTTTAGCCGTCACGCCACCAACAAGGCCAGAGAGAAGGACATAGGCAAAATGGAGTGTTGCAGAGAGCACTCCAAAGAACTATGACGTGGCGATGCGTCACCTACGGTGAGCATGTACTCGCTGTCAGAGAAAGTGATGGCCGGTGGCCGTTCTCACTATTCTGACCACCTACGCACTCCAAACAGCTTATGCCCACTATCTTTAGTAGTGGGCCCAGAAGCGCCCTAATGTCATAGAGTCTCCGCCAAATTCCGAATGGTTCGGTTGCTAACAACACCAAATAGAAATTTGCGTAAACTTCAAAATACCTGCGCGAGTTCGAACCCTCGACTGTGCAATTTTTATGTTCTTCACTTCTTTCAGAGCAGATTCTTGGACCTATCACGTTCACTCCTCCATTTAAATTTGAAAGATTGCAGCGATGGATTGGGAGATACATATTGAAGGATAATTCTATTTGGAAACCCAGCTTCCAGTGGAAGCCCCACCTTGCTGAGGACTCCGACCAATTGTCTATTTGGAAAGACAAAGGTACCAAGAATTTAGAATTCAACATCTGCGTGTCATTGACATTGGAGGTGGCTCAAAGTATAGAAGTCAGCAATCTCTGAAGCATTCGAGGTTCGTTGAACATTCAACTGCATCACGGATGCAAGGGAGTTCCATTTACGCCAGCTCAGAGTTATATCATGCCCCAGGGCGCAGGAATTCGGGATAGATCGAATGTTAACCCGCAGGGACTAATCTAGAAACCGGAAATGGGTGATCCAATTGTCCTAACTCGAAAAACAAGACAGAAATTGGCCTTGAGTCGAGAATCTTGATGTTTCACCCAGATGCCCGAGAAGCCCGAGCTGCGAATGAAACTGAATATTGGGGTAGTGCTGCATTCAAATGGCTGGCATTTTGAAAAAGCATGACCTGGCACAATAGAGGTTTGTTCAAATGGCTGGCATTTTGAAAAGTGTGACCTGTGAAATTGAACACACCTGAATTATTCGATTTTGCGACCTTTCAGTTGGAAACAACTGATAAAACCAGTTAATAGGGCTACATAGAGTACTAGTCTAGTCCCAGGACTGAGTACTGGGCTGCTTAACGCGTTTCAAACACCAGTTTCATCATCACTTTTACCACACTGGTCATAGAATACTCCTGCAAGCTGTACACTGTGTGCAGTGAGTTTGAGGATTTCTGTGGACGCTAGGCCATTATCAAACACATGGGATGTTGGCAGGACTTTATAAATGGCTACAGAACTCAGGGATATACTATAGGTGACATCACAAGGTCATTTTGATGGTATCTACCTAATTAGGAATCTAGTGGTTGAACCTAGTGATTTCCGGGTAGTTCCAGAGCATGTTCACACCTAGAGCGGACATGGAAGGTGCTGGGCAATGTCTAGAGCCATGTGTAAGAGGTCTAGAAAGACTTGGCACATTTGTCAAGGTCTAGATGGCTATGGATACAGGCCGTGCCTGGAAACAATTGAAAAGGCTGTACATTTCCCTTGGGGAAATGGCCTTTTCCTCGGAAATTGCATCGGATGGTTACTAGGACCGATACAGATGACTCATGGGCGCTGTTTTGTCGGTCTCACACGGAGTTTTAACCCCAGAAAAGCGGATTTCTTCCCACATACTCTATACCCTTTTAGACAAGTACAATGTATTTAAACTGGCATGTAAAATATGTATGAACAGTGAACCCCACTCCCCTGTTGGCATATTTTGGACCTCTCAGACATTGGCTATCGTCTGAAGTCTTTATTGAGCTATACCAGTTTAAAGGACTCAGTCCTTGTGTGATTAACTTGGTTACACTCTGTGCGGCCTTGTGCCAAATTGCCTAAGTCCAACAGTGGGTAGTTTGTGGTAGTAACTAGGATAATTAATAAATTGGCATTTATCATTGCACTACATTGTGTGAATTGGCAAGGATCTAAGGTTTCTTTGAGATTGAAGGATGATACGCCTGTCCTACCTCCCCGAACACATACACAGCATTGAAGTTGTTAGTGGTTGGATTGGGATATATTGGAGTGTAGACTTTGTCTAACTCTTTTGTATTTTGATTTCACTGCTGCACTTAGGTGCATCGTTTCACCACAATGACTTTCAATGGTGCTTGCCCATCCGCTGGAGTGTCAGCTTTCCTCTTCTTTTTCCGCAACCAGCCCTCAGCAAGTTGTGTCTCAAACTCTTCAACTGCAATGAGATCTGGGTCACCTGCCCACTGACCGACCATCACGGCAGCATGTGCTGAATCTTCAGACAGCTGGTTGCGGAGTTTTGACACTGTTCCTCCCGAGAAGGAGAAGAGCCGCTCAGCATCAACTGAAGTTGCTATAAGATGGAATCAGAACAGAATCAGGATAAAAGTTCAAAGCCAACGTACTGGGTGCCAACAAATAATCAAGACACATTTGTGAAAATGCTTCACCTTCCAAGCTCTGTGCTGTCTTGGCTGCTTCGCGCTGTCTCGAATGATATCCAATCGGGTCATTTTCATAAGGGAGTGCTGCAGATGTCAGCCATGCTTCGAGAGCATCAGGTGCTGACGGAGCTGTCTGTCCATAGTCAATTGTGACATTGAAACTGATTTTGGAACGCTAATGGGTTCAGATAATCAGACATTACTCGTGTCTTAAGCAGATGCCTCGAATCATGATGTACATGTTTGCTGATCACCGATAATTGTCCGCTCCTTCTCAGGCACGACGAAGTCGGAAATGTAACGTCCGCTTTGGCCTGACAATAATCTTTTCTCTCACGTACAACCCACCAAAGGCTCAGTCCTTTGGTTCTGAGTTGGTTCTGAGTGGGTCATTTCCGTGGTGATTACTCAACGAATATTCGCGAATATCCACTTTCCCAGAAACTGATATTCGCATTCGCGTGAATAGCACAGCCACATCAATTCACGAATACGAATATTCGCCATTCGCGAATAGATACCCGTGAATATTGGCGATATTCGATAGTCGTGGTATTCTCTACTGAAAACCACCCAGTGCAATGAAGGGTATGTGCAAGAATACACTGACAAAAGTTAAAGATCCCACAACCTGTCCTCCCTTCGAAGCAGGGGCATCAGTTGAAAATCACATGATTCTACTTAGTACTTACCAAGCCATCAGTTGAGGACATACATATTCTGAACAGCCCAGGCACTGTAAAACGTCCGTAGAAATAGATCGGTGATATTTTCAAGGCATTTGATGAAAAATTGGGAGAAATATCGGGGTATTAGTGAAAAGCAGCTTTTTTTAGAAAAAATGCTCAGTGCCTTATGTTCCGCAAATAGCTGTAAAGAATGCACAAAGGCTCGAAAATATTAGGGACCTTCGTGATGACTTTTTCTCTTCACAACACTTTTTTTTGGCTTATTTTTCAGAGTCCAGACGCCCAAAAACTCCGAACCCTTCCCGCGCAACGCCTTTCCCCATGCCATCAGCTCTTCCGTCGTTCCACTTGCTCCTATGGTTATAGGCGTTGCAAATGGGGCTGGGGAAGCGCAAAGATGCAGAAAAGTGAGAAAGAAGCTGTTTCGGCGTTTAGTTGAAAAAATCCGGATTGCGACGCTGACTGATCTCTGATCATGAGATGATTTACTTACGCGTTTTGTTATCCCCTTCTGTGTTTAGGCAATATATGAAGTGTCACTTCACGGCCTTCATTTTTCAAAGTGGGCGTGGGGAGCAGAAGCCTGTGGCCGAAATCTGGACAGGATCGCGCCCAAATTCCGCGCGAACTGTCTTCGCGCCATCGCAACATTGATCCGTGATTGGGGCCTAAGCGACGGCAAAATCAACTGGTTCCGGTGCCTTTTACGAGCTATCGATCAATCCGTTGGTGGTCCCGGCTTGAATGTCTTCCAGGCGAAGATGATGCAGGAAGTGGGATAGATTCCCGGGTCCATGTGTATGAATTGGGAAAAACATGATTCGTAGCAGCTTAATTTATGTACCTGAGTGCGGTCTTACACCCGCAAAGTCTCACGGTCGCTGCAATCATTCGGTAGGTACTTAGGTGTGGTGATGAGGCCCGCATGAAGATCGGGTGACAGAATGTGACACATGACATCATTTGCCTCGGCAATCAGCCGGCATGCCATTGCTTCCTTTTCGTTTTTGTTTCTCGTCCATACGCCCAATTCTGCCAGGGAAAAACATACTCTTTTTCGCCGTCCTCAGTCATTCTCAACGCTATTATAGTTGACACCGAACTATTTGGGGATGGCCTCACTGCCCTACTGGCCAATCACGGTACTGTTTCGCAACTGTCCATATTGTATCTAACCACTCGTCTTAGCTGCACTTCAGGATTATTCCTATAGACCCGATTGCTTTCGTCATGTCGCAGGCAAGATTAACGTCCGATGCGGTGCACTGGAGATGGACGAGGATGAGAGGGTTAAAGGTAACGTAACTCCTCCACCGCATTGCATGGAGCTGAGCATATTACAGCCGCTATTTCAATGGCCCTCTGCGAGCTGGCAACGGCTGCTAAAATATCCCCGCTGCGATCAAAGTATGTGCTCTAGAAAGTACTTCCACACTGAGCTGGCCAACAGAGCCTGGATGGAGTGGGAAAGGTTTTCTCGGCTTCTCCCTAGTCGAGCATGCAGTATGCGAGTACGCAGCGGGAGGGGCCGGTTGGCGCCAATTGACGTCTGGAGTCACGGCACGGGGGACTTGAGACTCGGAGGTAGAGACATTGTGTGGCGTGCTCAGCGTCGTGCTAGCTACTATCCTCGCGCAGAACTTCTGGGAGCCAGAACGATGTGAGGCCGCATGCGCACGTTGGATAGGATTCTCGTGCACAGTCGGTGGTGAGTTACAGATGGGCAAGAAAGAAAGGAAGTCGTAAGCAAGCAATCAATTAAAGCAATTGGACATGCGGGCCTGCATTATTGTACTTAACGTGTTCTGGGCCTGTGCATTGTCTCCTATCCATCCCCGGTTTCCCTTGGCGGACCTTACATATTACTCCCGTTGTGGGCAATGATTCGCTGCCTATACCACAATGGAAACTCTACACACGCACGCAATGATACCCAAGTATTTCCAAGTACGCATCCCATAATTGACAACCGTTCCTCGATAATATACGCGGACTTTGCCGTTTGTAATACCCGCCAGCTGCTCGCCGCCGCTACCGCCCACCCGGCCCAAGCAGCCATTCCCACCCCTCAGCGGCCTCTCCCGCGCAGCCGTCAAACAATGCCGCTCGTGCGCGCACCAGAGCTCCATCCCAGAGCTCCTGCTGACCTCGCGAACCCTGGAGATCAGGAAGCCGAGGACTGTTGTTCAGGTGCGCTGGCAATAACCACATGCGCTCCATGCGCCGCTATACCTGCTGCGACATTCCCCTCCTGGCCAGGCTGGCTGCACGGATGTTCCGCGTCCGGGTGGCCCGGATACTTGCGATTCAGCGTCGCCCCCGCTGTGGTCGACAGGCACAGACTCTACAGAGTCGGCGGGGGCTCCGTGGTGTGGTTGCTATCAGGCGTGCGCTATCCGTGATTGCGATTTTCAGGCTGCTGGGCTCGAACTCTGGCACGTCCTTCCTGGCCTCAGCAAGCGCATCGTGCTGCAGCTTGATGAGTGTCACAGTGTTGTTGGTGTTGGAATTCATGGGTTGGACCGGTGCGAGCTGCACGGAGCTCGGAACAGCCGAGACCTACTTACATAATCATTCCATCATATTCCGCCGTTTTCCTTTGTTTACGCTATCCGTTTGCCTCCGTACACCCATCATGTACTAGAGGACAAACGTATTCTATCACTTTGTTGCTTGCTATTATCTCTCCTGAGCTCGCCAATCCTTAGCCTCACCGGGATTATCTCAACAATAGGCACTGGCTTACCTGGAGGTTGACTCAGACCATGATGATGGGTATAACGAGGCCGACTGAGATGAAGTGGCACAGGAAGAGTTCCACAATCGTTTGCTTGGAATGATAGCCAAGATTGAGGAGGATCACACACCATGTCACCTGTCACCTCAATTGTTCACTGAACTTGTTGTTCATTTCTCCGCAATCACGGCAGAATTCCCTTATATGGCTGAAACCTGCTCGAAATGAAACCTGCGATCACCGTGTGCAGATCGGCTGGCGCGGGTATATAATTTGGAGGGACTGAGAGTTCAACGCTTTCTGATTCGACATGACGACTCCAGTTACCACCTTTATGCTGGGTGGGTGGGTGAGTCTCTTAAAAAAACAGAATTGACACAGCGCCATTCTGACCCATGCCGTAGAACTTCGGTAGTCGTATTTGCGCAAATCGCCCATTATATGGCGCTATATAGGGACATCCCATTTTTACGCGCTTTTGTCTGGGGCCTTCTATTAGCAACGACGAGACTATGCAAGAACCGTCAGTTTCCCGACCTCCTCCGAGTTCTTTGTTTGACGAGACTACTTGGCAACAGAACAATTCTATGGCTTCAAAACGTCAAATACTTCTCGGACGTGGAAGCCGCGTCCAACCTATTTTACCAAATATGGATTGCTCAAGTCAGCCCCACTCTAGTCGCACTCATTTCCTTCTATGTGCAGTTATTTTTCTGCCAACCTCTATGGGTAAAGTCACCCCCTTTCAGCCACCTCGTCTCAATGCTGATCCCATCTAGGCGATATCGAGGAACGTCTACGTTGTTGCTTCAGTTATTGCACTGTTCATTGGCGGCCGTAATCGTAGCGGTATGTCTCCAAATCCAGGATACGGACATAGTTGACATTCACATAGACCGTATTCATGTTTGCCGGTGATGCTCCTTTTGATGGCCCGCAACAGCGGTAACAACAACTTTTGACGCACACTGGTTATAAGACTTTAGTAAAAGTCCACAAAGTCTGAATTCATTATGATGATGAGACATGTGGCAGCAGTGCTCAAATTAAGGCGGTTTCCTCTCTCAGCCTCAGGCCTCAGGTCCGTGATCTCAACGTCGTGGTCGAAAACTTAAAAGGAGGATATTGGTGGAAAGGCTGCTGAAGGACAATCGTCTTTGGACGGTTAACCATCGCAGGCCTGCGAAAGCGTCGGATTATTTAAGCGATTACCATTCATTTTGCAGCACGTGCTTCAATGACCGTGCACTGCGAACATTTCCCTCGCTTTAGATTCCGCCCAGAGCCATTTTTGCGTTTTCCCCAGGCATTCAATGTGAATGGCGTGCGTCGATGGCCTTGCATTTGAATCATTATTGTATTTTGAAGGGCGTGCTTCAATGACCGTGAATTTGAATCATTATTGTATTTTGAAGGGCGTGCTTCAATGACCGTGAATTTCGGCCATTAGGGCCTGATCGGGTGCACCAGAATCGCGTTAGAATTGCCTTAGATTCCAATAATAGAATCGGCCGGGTAAGATCCGAGCTGGAGGCCCCCAATCACCTGTGCTGTATTAGATATATAGAGCGTCACTTCATCACCAGCGTGGGGACGAATTTTATGCTGGATTGCGGCGCGAATGTACCATCACAGCATTGATCGATGATGAGGATTGCGATCCGAGATCTTCTGGCATTGGCATCCTCCGACAATTATCTGGTGGCCAGGCCTCGGGTAAGATCTGAATGCAAGTAGCCGATTCTATAATTGGATTCTAATCCAATTCTAGTGGGATGAGGCAACCCAACTCCCTCATTCCAGGCCTGTTCCTTGTAACTAGCAGAATGAGTGAATGAATGATCAAGATGCAACCAAATTCGGCATCTGCAGCAGAAAAACTCATTGAAGGGACGGCAATGGCACAGGTGTGGATGGCATCCAGTAGATCTCTGACATCTACGGACTGTATTGAAAAACTATGGATACACTAAGTGGACAAAAAGAATGTCCGATCAGTTCCTACAATGCATGTTTTCACCTGAAACAAGATGCTACAATGTTTAGAAGGAGGAGACGAACCTGTCTGCACAATTGACCGATCAAATAAATTGATGCGCCATCATGCGGAGCTCAACACGGAAAAAATCCGAAATCCGCATTTTTCTAAGTCCTTCAACAAATTTTGCAGAGATAATCTGGTTCACCCAGATTGAAGTTTGAGATATTCTAACGAGTTTCACAAGTTGAACCATACAAAAATATACAGGGGATAACGCGCTACGGCGGCCGCAAAATGGCCATTTTGGCCTGATTGGGCCAGATTGGGCCGAAATTTGATCAAAAGTGCACAAAATGGCCTGAATATTTTTTGCATAGTTCAACTTGTGAAAGTGATGTGAAGATCTTGAACTCCAATTCTAACCAGACAGAATATCCTGAAAAAAAATCGCTGCTCAAGCTGGAAAAATGCGATTTTCGTATTTCGCTTGTTTTGACCCGATTCTGATGTCATCAAAGTGCTGAAAATGTAGGTCTCGGCTGTCTCAATCACCTCATATTTGATTTCGTCCGGAAATACCTTGTTTTGGTTGAGAACTCGCGACAAAACCGATCGGACATTCTTTTTGTCCACTTAGTGTATGTTGACTACTCTCGGTTTCCTGGGTTAGATGCCCTCCTGCTGCAAGCATTGTGCCGTGTATCGTGTTTGATGAGCCAAGACGTCCGCCTTGGTTTCTTTTGCCCTTTTGGGGATCGCGTGACCATGCTGGACGGGGCCGAGGTGAGCCGGAGCTTCTGGAACGACAGGAGGCCTGCGTTAAGCTTTACCTTTACGACGATGCCCGCCACATTCAGTTCCCCTGCCGGTGTTTTGCGTCACATCACGGATCACCTGTGCGGTGTAGCCACCTGCCGGAACACCAAGCTCAAAGGCTCCCCTCTACGTCTCTGCTCTCAGTGCACGGCAATATACTATTGTGTACGACCGTCACAGTTCACATGCCTTGTAATGCACTCTGATCAGAGAGCACTTGGCAGAGCACCCGATGTCAGCGAAAACACTGGCCGCAGCACAAGAGCTTCTGTCAGCAACAAGTCTCCCGACGACACATTGAGTGTTTAGAGCTGGCAGAGGCCTACTCGGCATGGTGAGCGGCCATAGGCCCCCTCCCATATACGTGGTTATGTGTTCATGGTATACACAAATAACTTCAGCTTCGGTCATTAATTGGTATTAAAGGAGCTCCAGCGTTGACAGTTCACCGTCACCCGGGGAATATTCATTCCAAGTTCGTGCTTTTGACTCTACGGAGGAGGAGCGAGAAGGAGACCTCCGTCCTGAACGCATTTGCATATGAACAAGTCCATGTTTTCGGTCGCCACGACCTCGACTCCGTAGTTGAAGGAGATCCTGCAGAGCTACAGGACCACATCGGCGAAAATGACCAACAGGCTAAGCGCCACAGACTTGCCGGGGCCGCACTCTTAGTGGTCAAAATCAAGCAGACATCAGAAATAACCGAAGCAGAAAACCATCACATAGTTCGGGCAGTTCCCATCATCCTGATAGAAGAGCACACACATACGGAAGAGAAGGAGTGGGAGGAAATGATCAAAGACGTGATCAAGAAAGAAGTCGAGACCACGCACAGGAAGGACAAACACACAATTCCCCCCAGTGAGCGCGGTGTATGCGTCGTCTTCGAAAACCGCGCTGTGCAGCCGCCTTTTGAAGATGGCGGGGACGGCCATGCGCGAGGTTGCCGCGAGGTCGCGCGCATCGGCACATGGAGCGGATGAGCACGGAGGCGTGAGGTTCTTGCGTGTGCGTGCTGCCGTGGGGCGGTTGTGTTCGCGTTGGAGAAGGAGGGAGGGGCAGGGGTGCCCGGCTGATGGTCGACATGTTGTCCTGCTCGGGAGCTTGGGTGCGGGGAACGTATTAGTGTCGTCACCGGCGCCCGCATCGCCGAAGAGTCAAGAGGGCGTGTTCTCGTACCCGTGGTCGCTCAATATTGAATACGCACGGAGAGAAATGTTAGTAACATATCTATTTAAATACACATCACTCACCAGAAAGGCGGAGATCGGGAACGCCAGCTGGCAAAGGAGTCACTATGACAGCGCACAAAGCTGTACAGCAGAAGAATACTAGTAGTCGAGGGCGCAGAAGTCTTGGGAGGGCGTAGAAGCCTCGGAGGTCTTGCACGAGAATCAGACTCTTGAAGAATTGCGAGCTTGAGATACGGAAGGGATCTTGATGAGTCTTGAGGCCTTGAGATCCCACCGGTGACGTAGGATCTGTACAAGACCGGGAAATTTTGCGTGGGGATGGCTTGCCGAAGGGCCGACGAGTATCAAGACAGGAAGGATGGCACAACGGGGGAATGGGACATGTGGAACGAGGCTGGATTGCGGGCTTAGACAAGAATTGCCGGCAGACGAAGGGGGGAGTGTAGAACATTTTCAAAAAACCCAGAACTGAAAATCTTTGGAGTGTCTGCTCGCGCCAAAGAGATACGATATTTGTCTGCTGCCAACCTCTGCCAACCTCTTTGAAGCCCCCGACGGCTTGAGAATGTTTTATTTTTAAGACCTCGCTATCAGCCGTTACTGATCCGTTGATGACAGGCTACTGGTCGCTACCAACGTTTAGCGCGAAAGCTACTGGCGTTACTGAGGACTACCCGACTTCTGGGATGCGCTACTGGAGCTACCCATTTCTCGCCATTTACCTGGCCAAAACTTTTTTCCTGATGTGTGCAGGACTTTCCCTGCGGGGAAAACCCCACAGAGACATCGCTTCAGGGCCTTCCCTGCAGGTCTTGCGTTGTCCAGGACAAAAAGTTGTCGGATTTCGCGTTCTTGCTTTGCAGCTATATCAAGACACAGAAAGTTTCCAGCCAATTCCCAGTCGTTGGCTGGTTATCTCCTTCAGTCTGAGGATTGCACATTTCTAATACCTGTCCGACAACCTTGGCTTTGCTTTCCAGATCCTCAAGGTCTGACATTGATACTGCTGATCGTATAGATTTGTCTGCGCCAATCTAAATTCCTTTGACCAGAAGAATTCCCAGGCAGATTTTCCCTTCGGTATGTAATAATGTGGCGACCAGATCACCCGACTTTAGAAGATCTTCTTCATCCAGATGGATCAAATGGTTCACTTTTTCTGCTGCGTAGATCCTCTAAAGCAACTCCACGAACTTGAAGTGTCCGTATAGTTGTCTTTTTGGAGCGGTTTGAGCTGAGTGTTGCAATTTTAGGTACTTTTTCCCGTCAGCCTCCAAAACCTTCGAGAATACAGCAAGGACATTGCCTCCAACTGATGAGTTCTCTCCATTCACATTCTCATCAGGAAAGAAGTCGTCTTATAACTTACAGCTCTTTGCAGTACAACAGGCGCGGTCTGTTTTTTTTTTTTTTGTTCTGTTTTCGCAAGTTTTCACTAGAACAGCTACCCTGAGCTCAATTCCCAACCGTTTCCCTTGAAAATATGCTCATTCGATTCGCATTGAAAATCCGCAGCGAATGGAATACCGGTATTTTTGATCCTTTTACGTAATATAATTTCTTTCGGAAAAACTTGGTTTTGAGTAGGACACCTGTAACACTCGGAATACTGGCCCGATTGGGCTAATCTTTGGATATGCTATACATCTGATGTGACTTTAGCGAATGTGAGTGTTTACGGAGCTCAATATACTCAAACTTCCATGGACAGCTCTACTTATGGTTGTGTCTGGATATCTACTTCGCTAAAGTGCGCACTCAATCACAATCACTCGGCATGTAATATAAATAAACACACCATTGTCTAGGGCCACATCAGATGTATAACATATCCAAAAATTAGGCCAATCGGGGTAGTATTCCAACTGCTACAGGTCTCCTACTCAAAACCAAGCTTTTCCGGAAGAAATTATATTACGTGAAAGGATCAAGAATACCGGTATTCCATTCGCTGCGGATTTTCAATGCGAATCGAATGAGCTTATTTTCAAGGAAAACGGTTGGGAATTGAGCTCAGGGCAGCTGTTCTAGTGAAAACTTGCGAAAACAGAACCAAAAAAAAAAAAAACAGACCGCGCCTGTTGTACCACAAAGAGCTGTAATGAATTATGAGCCATTCATTCAACTGTATAACTTCATAGCTTCATAGTCACATATAGATCCATTCCCAGAGGCATATCTTGGTGATCCTGATCTGATAAACTGTTCTGGACTGATCTAACCTCCTCTAAGGACATCCGCCCTAGTCTATCAGCAACATCCTCTTCTGGTGCAGCAATATTCACTTCTCGGGCCGCTGATGCTGCAGGCCATAAATCCACTTCATTTTCCTGCTCAGATCGCTTATCCTGATGCTTTTGATCTAGGCCAACACACTTTCCTGCTGGTCGTAGAAGGTCACATCGTCTATCAGAAAAATGTTTCTGAAAATCAACTCGGCCAGATGGTCCAAAGTACTTTATGAGAGGTAAAGATATCTGAAGACTTTAGCTCCGTTCGCTGAAATTGTACGTAACGCACAGATTTCGGACCTTGGGATTCATTTCTAGAAATTTATTCTCTGTCTTGCTTTCTATTTGATGATACTGACTCCGCTGGGTGACTTACATTTTCCGTTTCCCACCTGTTCCGTTATTGACTTTGATTCCCAATTAGAATGTATGCGGCCGATAAAAATCCCATACTATGATTCAAGGCCTCCTCACTTACAGTTAGTTGAACCATAAAGTTTGTGTCTGATACAAGAGATGCAATTAGGCGATAAAGCGTACTTCTGGCTTGATACTGCTAAGTACGCGGGGATATGGTACCTCCAACAAACCTCGTCGAAAGGAAATCAGACACATATTTAGCCCATTGAATCGGAAGTAAATCACGGCTTCGAAAAACTCTGTGTCAGAGAAAATCTGGCATCCTTGCAGATGCAAAGTTGGAGAATGCTTATTCCAGAAAAGAGGCAGATTCATTCATTTATGTGTATAGATTTGCATGTAAAATGTCTTACAGCTGTTTGCAGAACTTAGCTCGTTTTACCTCAACCCACATTCTACCAGTATCCCCCGATCCCCTCCTTTCAACCGCGGCGTCAAATCACTCGCTCCACACAGGAAGCGCGCCCCGTCGTGGTCTCTCCGCAGCACCTTCCATATTACGTCTCAGACCAAAGTGCATCTATCTCATCCAAATCCCGCTCGTTTTACCGGTCCAGATCCTCGTTGGAGGGGAAGAATGCGTTCTTTTTCGACTATTAGTTATAGCCCTTTGCAGAACTTAGGGCGCGGCCTGCTTTTTTTTTTCGTTTTTGATCAGTTTTCACCTGAACAGCTGGTGTGGGCTCAAATCTCAACGGATACCCTTGGGAATATGCTCATTCGATTCGTGTGGTAGAGGCGGAGGGCTTGGCATCTTGCGATGTTTTCTGAGCACCCCGAAATCATTTACTAGATCAGATTGGGATGTTTAGCTGGTTGATAGCAGAACATGCCGCAAAGTAGCTGTAGTGCTCGGATTGACCTAGATTTTCAGTACAATACATTTGTGGGTATTCTGGAGGGCTCAAACCACCAGGATAGTGAATGTGACTCATACCCTTAAAACATGGTCTGTAGGGAAATTCAGTGTATATTCTGTCTGCCAAAGTGTACAGTAGATTTGAACAACAAGCCGCATTAACTATCCCGGTATATTCTAGTTCCTGGAATACCGGAATAGTAAATATCATGTCGAGTTCCCATGTTGAACAGCAGGCAGATCAAGAGATCAAATCTGCCCAATATTTCCTGACCACTGGATTGAAACCTGGCACCATATTTACTAATCCGGTATCCCAGGAACTAGAATATACATGGAAGTCCACCATATCAAAAATCTGGGGCAATCAGGGGTGAAATACTGATGCTCCAGCTGTCCTGCATGGAAATATCCCAAATTATGCTTACCTGAGACCCCGATGTCGAATAAAAAATGTGAGGACACAGAAAACGGCGTATTTTGATTGCGAATCTATTGAGCCTATTTAGAAGGTCATCAGACCAGAACTGAGGGTGCTATGAGTGTCCTCGTCAAAATGATCGAAAATGAGAATAAAACGTCTGCGCCATAAGTTCCGCAAAGAGCTGTAAAGCTCGTAGCAGGAAATCGGAGGAAGAGCAGATTAGCAGCGGAATTTTTCATGTGGTATTTTGCAGCACAAGCAGAAGCCCTCCCATAAGGCCTGAATTGAAGGATGTGGGTATTGCTAGGTGGTCAAAAATTAAGGCCAATATTTCACTTGTCTGCGTGCCACTGAAATCTGTCTTAATCATCACTTCAATGCTCGGATTACAGCTCTTTGCGGAACATAGGGCGCGGCCCGTTTTTCTTTTATTTTTGTAAGTTTTCACGAGATCCCTGATTGTGAGCTCAAATCTCACCCGTTTTCTTTGAAAGTAGGCTCATTCGATTCGGACGGGAAATCCGCAGGGCTTATCGTCGCCCGATTTGTTCTAACTATCACGAGATCATTTGGTGGGTCAGATTTGGGTGTTTTGGGGTATCCCAGAGCAGAACAAGTCCCAGGACACTAATATTGATCTGATTACCCTAGATTTTTGGTATGATGTACTTTACTGTGTTCCAGAGGGCACACAATACCGGGATAGTGAATATGGCACATACTTTAAATATACCAATGATAGGGGCATTCACTTGATATTCTGCACCGCAAAGCATGCAGTAGATTGGAAGAACATATTACATTCACTATCCCGGTATGATATTCCCTCCGGCACATGCCCAACTACACCATATCAAAAATCTAGGCCAATCTAAGCACTATTAGTATCCTGGGACTCATTCTGCTCTGGGACATTCAAAAACATCCAAATTTGACCCACCAAATGATCTTGTGGTAGTGAAAAAAAATCGGGCGACGATACGCCATGCAGATCCCTTGTCCGAATCGAATGAACCTATTTTCAAGGAAAACGGCTGAGCTTTGAGCTCACAATTACAGTATAGTAGGGAGGAGGGTTCAATGAGTAATTCTTTTTTTACTCAGCTTACACTCACTTTCTACCAAATCCTGTTGGTATTGGAATAAATACATGCTATTTACATCTCATAAAAAAGTTTCAGGGCCATATCCTTACTGGGGGCTGAACGGGATGTGTTTTCAGGTCCATCAGTCTTTGATGACCACTTTGATCAACTTTCCTTTTCGTCCATTATGCACCTATTTAGATTGGTTTCTGTCTAAATCATAATTCGGCAGCATAGATCGCCATTCAAGGTACAATACTGCCCAAAAGAGTGAGGCCATCGGACCAAAGCTGACTGCTACAAAAATCATGTCTGCCTTCACACGCCAAAAGCGTGACATAACATGTTACTATCCGCACATACTTTCGCCCCTCTTTCGGCCTACATTGGGTGCTGGGACAAGGTAAATGACCTCCATGGTACTTATAAAGCATATCCTGAGCCTTGAAGTGCTGAATAGCAAGAGAGGACCACCAGGGGAGCAGAAATATGGATTATCCATTGAACCCTCCATGTGACATTTCCCATCAAAAAGACATTCCTTTTCTTCTACCTACATCCAGTGTGTACATTCACCATATGACCCTCCAGGATGCCTATTATATATTCTAGTATGTACCTGATTAATTTCAAATTTTACTCTCAACAATGACGAGCTCGACAAGCCGAAGATCAAAGTTGTTATCCAAGGAACCCTACTATACTGTAGGGATCTCGTGAAAACCTACAAAAAAAAATAAAAACGGGCTGCGCCCTATGTTCCGCAAAGAGTTGTAAGATTTTCACTGTGAGCTATGCATGGATGTAAGAATACTGTTTTAAGGTTGGGATCTGGTCCCGGTATTTTGCATCTTCTCGCAGAGATTCCATTGAGTCCTTGAACGCAAAAAATTCGGAAGCCATTTTGCATGTTTGAAAGAGTGAAATCTGGGTTGAATGCCATTGCTCGATCAGTCTCTATAGGGTTATTATTACATTCCAACTCTTCGTTCGACAGAGATAATTCTTCACAGAAATTCAGGTTTGCCGCCTCTGGGTTCCATTTGCCGAGAATACTGTGGATCAAAAGTTTTGCGGTTTCAATGCATTTTCCAGGATGCTTGCAGTTGAGTTGTGTTCTGTCATGATAACATAGCGGGCATCCACAATTTTTGCGGCTTATTCCCGATGGATTCAGTTGGTGTGGTTTTCTCGCCACCACAGTCTGCCGATTTGCTATGGCAGGGGTGTCTTGAAGAGTTCGTATGTGATGGTTTAATCTAAGACACGTTGCGGAATCCGTGAGACAGGCGTGTTTATAGTGGTCCTTGTTGGTTGCGGGACCTTTGATGAAAATTTGTATGGTGAAATATGATGGCATGGACCTACTGGTTCAAATGACTGAAGCGGAATTTTTAGTTGGGATTGTTACCCTCTTCAAACAACGGCCCGTTTCGGAAGGGGAATTCGACTTATACTTTATGAGCCTTTCTGCGCCTGAAATGAAGGTGGGTGCATGCCATTTGAGATGTATACCATTGATATTCTGGGACATATCTTCCACGATCTTAGTAAGACTGCCCGAGCAGGCAAGGGATCGGTGAATAAGGCACAGGACCATCCTGCAGCTGGTGAGGAATATCATATATATTTTTGCCTCGCTCCGCGCTAACTCGATTTGTTTACAGATAACGATACATGTATAAGCCACGTACGTGTATGTGTAAGTCATTCTTTTCCTCCGGATTTCGTAGTGTAAATAAATACTTGATGACTTTGAGCTTGTTCGCTGATATGTTGGGCAGAACTGTACAAAGAGCCTGGTGAACCGTGGCTTAAGCCGTCCCAGGTGCGCGCGCGAGAACGAGAACCAAAATTACATGAGGATTGCATGGACAGTGTGAGGAAAGAAAGGTAACCGGGGCTGGCGTGGAAATTGCTGTGGCAAGTCGCTCAACATTGTCATTGCGGCGATACAAATATTTGCGCCGGACTCCCGTCTCATGGGTGAATATCTCAGTGCATGTGTAGCTTCGGGCGCAATGCTGACTATTTCTTATCAATTATCATCGGAGCTCGAAAACGTCCGACAGGCCCACAATTCGGCGCCAATCGGGGACTAAATCGCCTGGAGCGATGATTGAAGGAACTAGCTGTCGAATGATACAGCGAATACGACGACCATGAGCTGTGGATTCTCTCAACGAAAAATAAATGCCACGAATAAAAATACTCACGTTGTTGAATATAAGAAGGCCTGCGATCCTGTACAGAAGGAAGGCGTTCGAAAAAATATTCTAGGCCCACGAAGGCCACTCACCCAAAGAAATATAGGATGTTGTCGTGGAGCAGGAGGCTATACAACGACAGCGGCGAATCCTTCCTGAGGGATGAAACAGTCGACTCGAACGTCTTGAAAAGCGCCTCGTAAATTGTTGCTGAGATCACGGTATGGAACAGCATATTAGATTAGATGGGATGGCATTGGGGATTGGTATTGCGCACCGGGAACCCATTGCGCCCGTTCTGGACGGACGGACACCCCGGGAGCCCGAGGTTGATCACGCTCGCGACAGACGCCCGGCGCGAGTGGTTGTCAGGATCCACATGAACCCAACGATCGAACCCGCGAAAAGGATGAGGTTGATCACCGCTATCTGGAATTATGCGTTTGCGATGGACGATTGAGGATACCTCGATGACATTGGACGAATTCGCTTGGAACAGCTGTACAGTGCATAAACGCGGAGCTGCATGATGATCTCCACGCTCCAAAGCGACACTGCACCGACCGCTCGGATCTACGTAGCTATACGGCTGATTAGTGCCAGGCAAGAAGCCAAGGAGTAGGATGGGTGCACAGGTTCGGGGATGTAATCTCAGGCCCAGACTATTCCTGAACGCCTGGGAAGAATTCGAAGCCTTTTCACCGGAAGAAATATGCTCAGATCTGTCCGTCAACGATTCGCGCTTCGTTGTTATTATAATCGAGGACTGGGTATACGAGTGGGAGCTTGCTGACGGGACGGGAGGCGAGATATTTGGACTCGTGGATTGGATTTCGTTGCCAGAAAGATCGATGGTGACAGATCTGGTACGCCGTTAATGCATTCCTTCCGTACATCTTAACGAAACAGTCACCGAAACACTAAACCAACACTAAACACTAATCCAAACAATCAAGTGGTGCGAGTATAGGGTTCCAACCAGGTATTACGTTGATACTTGAACTAGATCTCTTTTGCCGCACCATAGCGAAAATCAGGGCAATGATCTATGTCACATCCCCTGATCCAATGAAACAAACGTAAAGCCATTTAAGCCGCCTTGGTAAATCTCTGGACCCGCAGGGGCCCAAGGATCGCAAGCCTCAGCCCCGCGACAAGGGGGCGGCAGGTTGGCCAACCTTGCTGAGGGGTCTATACATGCACTACGTCCCTACATCATTACTTGCCACCATATATATCCTCCATTTTCCGCACGCACATGAAAGACTAAGCGGGGCCAACTGAACGATCAAGACTCTGGAAGTGGCGAAAGAGGGTACGAGGTTAGAGAGTGCAAAGGATTGAGAGAGAGAAAAGAGGGGGCGCAGAAAACAGAGGTCCCGCCCGTCAGAGAAATACGGAAAAGGGGACATCGCACCCACAAGTAGGGTGAGGGTGGTTAACCCCTCAACGGAAGAATGGTCCCTATGGATCCACCCGGTATCCTTCGTACCTGCCTGCTTTAAAGGGGACGTATATGCGCCTCGCTCGAGTACATCGACGACTGGTGGAGTCAACCAGCGGACAGTGAGCTGCTCAATCCATTCGCGATGGAGGAGCATTGAGGGCATCTTGAACGTGGCAGACCGCGACAACTCCGGCCCAATCGCATTGCTTGACGGGGGGAGCCAGAAATCTGTCTGCGCCCGACCTACAGTAGCTTCTTTACCTGGTTCCAGGATGTCTGTCTGGTGACCGTCTGGGATACATGATACAAGGTAAGGGAAATAAAAAATTCATGACGGCGGGTACCACTCACCTGGTTTATTATTCATGTTCTCCCTGGCAAATACAATCAGTGGACCGTTTCTGAAAAGCAATCATATTTGGTCGGTGGCGCCTTGCTCAGGCATCTACTGTTTGCAACAGAGCGCCTAGTTGTCCAACGATGATGCCTTCACGGACCTGGAGATATATATCACCATACTGCAAAAGAATGAGATGCAGAAAGGAATTATCGTCATCCGCTCCTCAATTAGTGATTAAGTACGCAATACTGGGCCATCCCCTTACTGTCCGAAGGAGGAACTGCCATCCCCATACCGATGGGGATGGCCTAATATTCACTTAGATAGAATAAATCAATCAGTGATATGTTCAAGATCGATTAGGAGGAAGAAGGACAGGGAGAATGATTGAATCTTCCTTAGGGTTAGCTACGCCCTTCAGATTCGAAATACACGCGGAGAAACCGAGAACAGCAACAATTAATAAAGTAATGAACTTGCCTGGGCTGATTGTTTGAATGTAATGGCGAGGTCCTGTGCCTGGGAATAAATCAGGGATCTTCGTTCAAGAAAGCCAGGAAAAAAGTAGAAGAAACAAGTCAGCGGAATCTTTCCTTGGGGTTAGCTACGCCCCTCAGATCCATGAAATGCCGAAATGGAGAGAAAACGAAAGAAAGAATCACTTGCCGGGGTGACTGATTAGATGCCCTGTGCGGGGAGACGGGCATGGATGGGAATGCCACTCCGATTGGGCGTTGGGTGAAGAGGGGTCGGTGATGAATGATTTCCTGCGGGGTAGATGGGATGCCAGTCTGAATAACCAGGTTGAAGCAGTTCTGCTGGGGAAAATATCAGTATGGTGACTGAAGGAAACACCTGACATACTTCCAAGCCTCGGCCACTCCAACCTTCGACCCCGAGGGGTGGAAATACAACCTGGCAAATGTAATCAGTGGAGCTGTCCTAAATTGGGGACACGGAAGCGGTGTCTGGAGGATGACTACAAAGAAATTCAGTTGCAAGGCGACAGCGCAAGCTGTGCTCAACCCACCGAGAAATGGATGCATGGATGGATGTGGCCGGATCGGGTGCCACTAGACAAAAGTGGATATGTACACGAACCAAGAGCAACTGGGCAGGTTGCAATCGATCCAGTAATCCGAGCCCTTCATTCTCTCACAAACAAAGCCTCGCGTCCAGGAGTGCAATACTCAAGGATTGGGGGGTGCGGTAGTGGCTTTGTAAAATGATGGAATAAAAGGCTAGGTCTCGAATGGCACGATTATCCATGGTTTCATTCGGCCCTTTATACAAAATCGGGATCCAACCGACCCCGAAAGACCCCGGGTCCGTGCGCAGCGGTGGGTCCCGGGACAGGGCCCCCCACAATCATGTACCTGGTTCTTCGCGCCGGGTTGTCGGCCCTGTTTTTCCATTGACGCATTCAATAAAAATCTCATCCAGTTGGCTGAAACAGAACCCTCGATCCTACAACAACTTCCCACGATTGAAACAGATGGCTCCTCCTATTCTGGCCAGATTTGGGCCACCTCTGTATCAATGACTGGTTCTCTAGCACTCAAGGACCTCAAAAATATTTAGGACTCTGTGAGACACTCAAGAGAATTCGGGACTTCGGGCCTCAGGTCAGTGATGTGTTTCGAATGAAATACCAGCTCTGTGGCTTTCATGGTCGATGCGCAACGCCGGTTACCTCAACGCGTGTTGAATTCTAGTTGTACGTTATCATGTCGTTGGAGCACAGGGTGCACTTGAACCTTTCGGGTTCAGAATCAGATTTTGAGGTCATTCAAAAATAGACTTGGTTACAAGGAAAGGTCGAGTGTGGGGAGCAGCAAGATGCATTGAACTTATTTAGAGACTCGAAGGACCCGAATTGAACACTTGATTACATAGAAAATCGAGTGCACTTGACTTGAACAGCTGTGCTGCACAACAGGAGACACATTGGATATCTAGGTCTTACAGGGAGAATTTATTCAACATGGGATATTCTTGATGATCTAATCAAGTTAGTGAGCCGGAGGGTCGACTTTGAAGGTGCTCACTTCCGAAGTAATTAGATTTCAGGGTGGAATGCCATATAACTCGGCGTAGGGTACTCAAACGTCGAGGGTTAAGAGTCAGAGTTTGAGCCCAGGACAAATCAACTATACACATAAATCACAAGTGTTAAAAGTCTTCGATCACGAAGACTCGCAGGCCCCACACAGTGGAGTACAGAAATTGAATATCTGCTTTGATCGTCGGATTCAAACTAGACTAGTACTTGAAACAAAATTGGACAGAGTTGACATGTGAATATAGATGTTTGAGCTGGCGCCGCTGAGTGCAAGAGAACAAAGTATTTGGCGGGATATAAGTCGAACGCGAGGTCGATGTGCTTTGACAGGGACATGAGTCAGACACAGGAAGGTCCGGTGAAGCAGTAAAAAGCGGAAAGAAAAACACACCCGAGCCCGGGGGCACCCGAAGTGGAGAGATAAATATAGCTAGTAAGCTGTGATGATTATTCAATTTAAGCTTCCTCGAGAACTTGTAGTCGGAGTAACTTTGGAACAGATCCTCAAGCGCAGTGAGACTCTAGAGATTCACAGAGCAGAGTTAGGCTCGAGATCAGACCACAGAAGGATACATAAGTACATGTCCTTGAATGCATGGTGGGAATTTGCCCGGTGTTGGACCAAGTTACCTCAGGTTACCTTTTGGGCTGAATTATAGCGTCGATGTATCAGGGAAAGTAAGGAATCAGAGAGGTTCGGCTCATGCCCGGGACACGATTTCCGTTGCTGGAACTCATCACTAGAGAAACAGGTTTCAAGAATCGTACTTACTCGGTAGGCTTAGGCCACAGTACCCAAAATTCATCGGCCCATATTTTGACTTCAACGGAGGTATTTCGACCTGCAAATGTTGCGCAAACTTGAATTCGGGTGAAGGAACCCTTTATTGAAGAGTCAGATGCGGCGCGTCACTGCCGCGTCAATGCCGCGGCGGCGCCGGTGCGCGTCAATGCGCGCCTGCCGCGTCATTTTTACTAGACCCCGCTTGATGGGAGTGCGGTTCTTATCTGTGCCCGGTTATACGAATTTGCAAAACCTGAGACATCAACCCCCTGGCTCCCTCACGTATCCTATACGGCTGACTCGGAGATTCTTCCGACGACTCTCACCTCACTGCAGATGCCCTACCTCTTCAAAGTACAGAAAATTGGCTGGCAGAGTGAATTGCATGATGAGTTATGGGAGGTAAGTTTTCATATTTCCCGAAATAACACGCTTTGACGCGTCCAGGGAGTATCAGATCTTCCTGAGCCGGCGAGCCCACTTAGCTACAAGAATCCGGAGCTGGGACCACCAGAACCTGAGGCTGAAGAGGTGCATAGATCACACGACTGACGGGCACATAAAGCTAATATTATTACTACAGGAATTGCCGGCCTATGGGCCTGCCCCACGCAAGGTTCGGCTGAGCTATGAGGAACCCTTCATGAATCTTAAATCATCTGCCAAGGCTGCTCCCCCACACCCAAATATATCCGGCTGTCTCTTTTGGTGGTTTTGAACGAATGCAGCATGGAACAAGATGATGCCATTTAGATTATAAAGCGGTATGTGTGTGGGCAATAAGGGAAGAAATCGGCTGGGTCCGAGGCCCGCCAATGTTTGCCAGGTGTTTGTTGAAGCATGAAATCGCCTGGTAGGTCGACAAAGAATTCTGGGGGCACGGTTCTGACCGGAATTTTGCTGGCAATCCACTCAACACGTCCATTCTGCAATGGGTTTTGAACCTAGCTCAGCGCGTCGAGTTTGATGCCATTTAGATTATAACGCGGTGTCAATAAGGGAAGAAGGCTCGGCCCGAGGCCCGCCGATGTTTGCCAGGTGTTTGTTTAAGCATGAAATCGCCCGGAAGACCGACAATGAATTCTGGGGGCACGGTTCTGACTGGAATTTTGCTGGCAATCCACCCAACACATCCATTCTGCAATGGGTTTTGAACTGAGCTCAGCGCGTTGAGTTTGATGCCATTCAGATTATAAAGCGGTATGTGTGTGGGCAGAAATAGGCTCGGCCCGAGGCCCGCCGATGTTTGTCAGGGTTTTGAACTGAGCTCAGTGCTTCGAGTTTGATGCCATTCAGATTATAAAGCGGTATGTGTGTGGGCAGAAATAGGCTCGGCCCGAGGCCCGCCGATGTTTGCCAGGGTTTTGAACTGGGCTCAGTGCGTCGAATTTGATGCCATTCAGATTATAAAGCGGTATGTGGGTGGACAGAAATAGGCTCGGCCCGAGGCCCGCCGATGTTTGCCAGGTGTTTGTTTAAGCATGAAATCGCCTGGAAGGCCGACAAAGAATTCTGGGGGCACTAGGTACGATCCTCCTCGTTGAATTCAACACCTCAAAAAAATTGTGGAATCTGTTCGACGGCCGGAATACTCCGAGCGGTGTTTCAACCGATTTTTCCCAATGCGACAGATTACGTGCACTCGCATCCGAGTTTTTGAGGGTTAATTTTTCTAAAGCTTTGCGAGGGCCTTGCTTAGATCATCCTCGTTGAAATCAACACTTCACAAAAATTGTGGAATCTGTCCAACGGCCGGAATACTCCGAGCGGTGTTTCAACCGATTTTTCCTGATGCGACAGATTAGGTCACCTCGTATCCGAGTTTTCCTGGGTTTATTTTTCTAAAACTTTGCAAGGGCCTTGGTTTCATCCTCCATGTTGAATTCAACACTTCACAAAAATTGTGGAATCTCAGATGGAACTCAGACTCAGGAGCCACTTTGCACATGACTCACTGCCATGACCATCTTTTGAATGCCAGTCCGCATAGAGTTCCAATTCAAGTTGCAAATGGTGTTATTGTTTACACAGAGCTGGTGGGGGAGATTCACATCGAGCCACTTTGACATGGACTTAGTAGCCAACCTATTATCCTCACAAATGTCCTATATGTTCCCATGTTGCCTCATAATCTCAAAAAAATGGCTCTGGGATGGGACTGGAATTGAAGGTGTTTGAAAATGCAAAGAATTGTGGCGAGGGCAAGAGGGTGAAGCGTTTGAAAATACAAAGGATTGTGACAACGAATAGGGTCACGCGTTTGTAAGTGCAAAGGATTGTGTCAATATTATAATGGAGTCACGCATTTGAAAATGCAAAGGATTCAAGTTCACGTGTTTGAAAATATAAAGCATTGATTGGTCGCTGGTGAGGTCAATAATGCATCCCAGACGAATCTGAATAGCTTAAAATGACCGGAATGTCATGGCTATCCATTGCAGGCCGACGCCTCAAAAACTGGCTCTGGGACGGCGCCGGAATTGAAATGTTTGAAAAGGTAAAGGATTGTGGCGAGGGCAATAGCTTTTTTAACACATTTCACCGTATATTCTATCAGGTCTGAGTTTCAAAATAGGACGCACTCTGCCAGATCCTGGCTTACAAATTATCTCAGCCGAGTTCGGCGGGGATAAGGCAATAGTTGACGAATTTAAGCTTTGTTGGATCAAATCATCGTCCTGACTGCTGAGCTTCCCGCGACCAAACCAAGTCATGTGTTTCAAAATCTAATGGTAATGGGGTCACGCGTTTCAATATGGAACTGCAAATGTAAAGGTAATCGCAGCCACGATGACCTGCTGGACCTTGGCATCACAGGGTGGCTGTTCTGCTGAAGACGGCCACAAACAGAAAAAAATCGTGCGAAGAGCTGTGATATTTTCTTTGCCAAAATGTGTGATTATAGGTCATGTTCGGTCTTGATTAACTGTGCCTCAGAAAATACCCATCTTCTGTCAAATGTTTTTGATTTGTACCGCACAGGATTAACCTATTGACTGTCCCTGTAACAGGGAATGTGGCTGGTTTGAATTAAATTCGTCATTTTAGCCACACCGTAACAATGTTCAACTTCACGCCAAAGTGTTGAATTCAATCCTGAGTTGTGTACACCATGGGAGTGTGCACTGGTACTTCGGAGTATCGACTTGCTCCGACCGAGCCACAATCCCGATTTAATTTAACGTCACGGTGCACAGCCTAATTGTAATTTGTCGATGCTACGATGTATTCGTGCACCTACGGAAGACGTACCCAACAGGCACATTCGTCGCCGCAGGCCGTATTCCTCCCTCCTAGAAGCTGAAACCCCACTTCGCGAACACAGAAAGGGAAGTATATGGGCGACTGGTCCAATGCAGGACCGGACATGCGTTTATTGGTGAGTACTACGCAAAGTCTGTACCTCTGGAACACATAGGGTGTCAGTGTGGAGAACGGTTCCAAACGAGGGAACATATCTTACAGGAATGCGAGAAGTACGAGCAACACCGTGACGTGCTAGATGCAATTGTATTGACACAGCACACGGTTTCGGTGCAAGTCGTGGTTTGTATGGGTGACCCAGTGGTGACATAGCCGCACCGGCATCAAGACCACGTCCGCCAGTGGGGCTGGTCTCGGAAGAGCTCGTCAAGGACTGAATTTGAAGCGGCAAGCCGTGCTCATTCTGCGGAAGTGATAGTGGTGGAGGGACTCGACGTCTGATGGCGTTCTCGGTGTGTGTCCATGAATTAGGAAAATCCCAAATGCTATGGGTTCTACGGCCAGTTACATAGACCCACATAGACACTCATAGACGCCATAGCAACGTTACTATGGCGTCTATGGCCACTATGGTCTCTATGGGTGTCTATGTAGCAGCCCATAGCAGTTTGGCTTTTTCCTGATGTGGGGCGTCGAAATCAATAATGAAATCTACGAGAGGAGAAGGGGTTGGGACGGGAGGTAGGAGGAGTGAGCGCGAGGGACCGGTAGCGGGATTTGAACCGGTTGCAACATATCTTTTGGATTCGTTTGATCGCCCCAAGAACTGAGGATGCAAAAGGACTCACCGTGAATGAATGAAGTAATTGGAATCTGCGAGGAATTGGTGAGTTCTGCGGAAAACATTGTTAGTTTCGCGATTGCGGCTGCGGTTATTCCACCAGCCCTCAACAACTCCGAAATGCGTGGTCGGCGGGGCACTGGTTTCACCAATAGCGGCATAGACAAGAAGCTTGAAACCGACGGCTTCTGCCCAGCCAATGTCGCGATCTCCGCCATCCCAACCTAGGATGAGGCGCCATGCACGCCAACGGCCCCGGATGACAATGGCAATTCCAGTATTACCTGAACTGGCGTCTGAAAATGCAGCGCAGTCAAAGACTTCGCAGGGTCCTGGGATAGAACGAGAGAGGGTGGGACGAGATAATGTCGACTGCCCCCACCGGAGGTCATCTGAAGTTCCACTGGGTGGGGTACGCGGCTTGTGAGGACTATCGTGGAAGACCCCCAACATGGCCTCCAGGTTGTTGAGGTAAGCGCAGCCCATTGGGACAATGTATGCGGTGTGGAGAAGTTTACCATATAATTCTGCAACCGTGGGAATTGCGTGGGCCGTCGTTGAATTCACTGCGTTGAGACCCCCCGTAGACTGACCTGGGTCTACCTTAGTGTACCTCAGTCTACCCTCTGTCTACCTGGGTAGACGTACGTCTACCATGTCGACACAGGTTGGTCTACTTCGGTGTACCCCTGTCTACCTCCGGCTACCTAAGGTGGACAGCCTTCGGCTACCTCCGGCTACCTCGGTCTAC
This sequence comes from Mycena leptocephala, assembly GCA_029378395.1. Taxonomy (NCBI): domain Eukaryota; kingdom Fungi; phylum Basidiomycota; class Agaricomycetes; order Agaricales; family Mycenaceae; genus Mycena; species Mycena leptocephala. The sequence goes on from JARJLF010000018.1 coordinate 657,351, forward strand.
CTCGGTCTCTGTGCGAAGATTTTGTGAATATATAGTAGCGCCAGTAACGAGTTGGAACTGGGCTGTAAACCAAAGGTTTTAATAGCATTTATCACTGGCGCCAAACATTAAACTAAGACAGAAGTCTACCAATTTGAGTGCATAAACGAGAGCAGAGGGCGAGTTTCGCGAGGTTCAACTTGAGCTTAGGGCACTGGCCGGGTCTTCGGGCGTACTTCCGAGTCTTCCCGACGAAGGAAAGCCCCTCTGTAGGATTCAAGCGTAGGAGCGAAGAGCAATGCCATAGGCATCAATGCCAAATCACTACGTTCCGGGGTCGGCTAGACTCACTTAGTCAAGGTTCGGCAAGGTGAGTCTGGGTCTGGCAAGGTCTGGCTAGCCGACCACACCGGCTCTGTGCAGCCAACTACACACAGGCTGGAGCCAGAAAGATCTTGTGGGAGATGAAGATATTGTTAAAGCAATTGAAGAGCAGATGGGGATTGGGGGCAAGAAGCACAAGGCTGAGGATCAGAATAGCAGAGCGGGTAAGAAGGTTCAGGAAAAATGAGATAGTCCTGTAGTGGTCCTTTGAATCTATCCATTATATTCTTTTTGTTAAGATTTGAGATGCAAATACGGTGCATGAACGAACAGCAATTAATTATAGTGAAAATTTGGCCAAAAATAAACTATTACCTACAGACCCGTGAGTACAAACCCTTGCGGGTGTACCCGCGGGTTGACCTCTTTGAACCCGTGGGTTGAAGGGTACGGGTTTGTACCCTCACCCGTTTCGGGTACGGGTTTTGAGGGTTGGGGTACGGTATACTCTCAGAGTACCCGTACCCGTACCCGCGCCCCACACTACTTATAACCAAAGTCTTGCTCATTCTTGTGGACAAATTCTCAATCTGCGATGACTTTGGCATTGAATATGACACTTGAACTGGAGATACAGACACATCCATCAATGTGTTTGTTTTGTGCGCGAATCAGGCATCCGCGTAAAATACAGTTTGATGTGCATGTAAAATAAAACTTTTTCAACCAGCATATAAAACTTGTGGTGTGATGAAGTCACCAAGGATGTTCAACAACTCAGAAGATCAAGACTACAAGTTGTGAATATCTAGGACTACTTGAGCGCGAATGTGGGGATAACATCGAAAGTACGTGATAATCAACAAATGTGCGTGTAGGTTCGAAATCATCGAGAGTGTGACAAGGGAGGATATACGATGCGTGTAGAGCAAGTTCGAAAGCACTTGATGGGCTGAATATGGAAGTAAACATGCTCTGGGACTGTGCTGGAAGGGAAACATTCCCCAAGCACAATTCCAGCCCTTTGAATGCACCTCTATTGCGCCAGGTCATGCTTTCCAAAATTCCAGCCATTTGCAGCTTTATTGCATCAGGCCATGCTTTTCAAAAATTCCAGCCCTTTGAATGCACCTCTATTGTGCTAGGTCATGCTTTTCAAAATTCCAGCCATTTGAATGCACCTCCATTGTGCCAGGTCATGCTTTGCAAAATGCCTGCCTTTCAGGTCATGCCTTTCAAAATGCCAGCCATTTGAATGCATCTCTATTGTGTCAGGTCATGCTTTTCAAAATGCCAGCCATTGGAACAAGAGCTGAGCGATCTCTGGATCTGGCAATATGGTTAGATAAGCTGATGATCACTCGGTGATCGCCAGAAAGTCGTCCAGCATCCTGGCATTCGTTGCTCCCGGTGCCAGAGGCGATATTTTCATCATAGAATAGGTATCCATACACATTGCTTATGACTTTGAGCTCTTACTGCGGACATTGAAAAACGGAATGTGCTGAGAAATGATGCTGTGATGGCAACTGATGAAATTTCCTTTTTCTGGGGGGGGGGGGGGGGTCGTGGGACTTATTGGCTGATCCAGAGATCGCTCAGCTCTTGCATTGGAATGCACCTCTATTGTGTCAGGTCATGCTTTTCAAAATGCCAGCCCTTTGAATGCACCTCTATTGCGTCAGGTCATGCTTTTCAAAATGCCAGCCCTTTGAATGCATCTCTATTGTGTCAGGTCATGCTTTTCAAAATGCCAGCCCTTTGAAAGCACCTCTATTGCATCAGGTCATGCTTTTCAAAATTCCAGCCATTTGAATGCATCTCTATTGCATCAGGTCATGCTTTTCAAAATGCCAGCCCTTTGAATGCACCTCTATTGCGTCAGGTCATGCTTTTCAAAATGCCAGCCCTTTGAATGCACTGCTATTGCACCAGGTCATGCTCTTCAAAATGGCAGCCATTTGAATGCAGGTCTATTGCGTCAGGTCATGCTTTTCAAAATTCAAGCCCTTTGAATGCACTTCTATTGATTGTGTCTGGTCATGCTTTTCAAATGGCAGCCATTTGAAATTGAATGCATCTCTCTTGCATCAGGTCACGCTTTTCAAAATGCCAGCCATTTGAAATTGAATGCATCTCTATTGCATCAGGTCATGCTTTTCAAAATGCCAGCCCTTTGAATGCACCTCTATTGCGTCAGGTCATGCTTTTCAAAATGCCAGCCCTTTGAATGCATCTCTATTGTGTCAGGTCATGCTTTTCAAAATGCCAGCCATTTGAAATTGAATGCATCTCTATTGCGTCAGGTCATGCTTTTCAAAATGCCGGCCCAAAGAAAAAAATTGTAATTTCCCCCCTATTTTAGCTGGAAAACAGCTCTGACATAAGGTATATCAACGCTCCAGAGGCCAAAAGTTGTAAGATAAAAATGAACAGCAATTTCAGGTTTTGGGCGGAGGTAGTTACAGCTCTTTGCAGAACTTAGGGCGTGGCCCAATTTTTTTTTTTTTTTTTTTGTAAGTTTTCACGAGAACAGCGATTGTGGGGTCATCTGTCAACCGTTTGCCTTGAAAATAGGCTCATTCGATTCGCACGGAAAGCGCGGAGGGCCTCGTCTCCTAGGTTTCTTATGGGTACCCAAAATCTCTTTTTTTGAATAGATTCCCGTGTTTTTCAGTGGTTGAACAGAGAACATGTCCCATGGGACCTATTTTGCTCCGATTGACCTAGATTTTTACTATGGTGGACTTCGACATATTCCAGAAAGCCTGAAATACCGGGATAGTGAATGTGAACATGGGTTCGAATCTACCATAGACTTTGGGATCAGCTGCATATTGAAAAGTGTGATGTGATGCAATAGAGGTGTATTCAAAGGGCTGCTATTTTGAAAAGCATGGCCTGACACAATAGAGCTGCATTCAAATGGCAGGCATTTTGAAAAGCATGACCTGACACAATAGAGCTGCATTCAAATGGCTGGCATTTTGAAAAGCATGACCTGACGCAATAGAGATGCATTCAAATGGCTCTCATTTTGAAAAACGTGCCCTGAGCTGCATTCAAATGGCGGGCATTTTGAAAAGCATGACCTGACGCAATAGACATGCATTCAAATGGCAGGCATTTTGAAAAGCATGACCTGACACAATAGGGCATTCAAATGGCTGGCATTTTGAAAAGTATGACCTGACGCAATAGAGATGCATTCAAATGGCAGGCATTTTGAAAAGCGTGACCTTGCACAATAGGGGTGCATTCAAAGGGCTGCCATTTTGAAAACCATGATGTAACACAATAGAGGCCTGTTCAAATGGTGGGCATTTTGAAAAGCATGACCTGACACAATAGAGGTACATTCAAATGGCTGGAATTTTGAAAAGCATGACCTGGCACAATAGAGGTGCATTCATAGGGCTGCCATTTTGAAAAGCATGACCTGACACAATAAAGCTGCATTCAAATGGCTGTCATTTTGAAAAACGTGACCTGAGTTGCATTCAAATGGCGGCCATTTTGAAAAGCGTGACCTGGTGCAATAGACACTGACTTTTTTAGAGGTTTCATCAGATATGTTTTAATCGGGTTGCAAGGGTATTGTCTTCCCGGGTAGGTCTCACTATTGTCTCAACGACATTGCTTTGACCTCCGCCCCCGGGGCCAGAAGCGAGGTCCACCCAAGCGGCCCAAGCGCAACGCTTGCCCCCATGCAGCTCATATATATGCCTGGGATATGAGGCTTATTTCAATGTGAGTATGCACCCAACTCCTCCCTGCCAGAGTTAACGGAAGCTGCGAAAGGCTTGCATTCGTAAATTTGGCTGTCTGTTGAGGTTGTTGAATGACACTCAGTTGATACGATCTAGGACACTCCGATCAACTGTTGAAGGCAATCAACAGAGTACAACATGTGGTGGTGGCAATTAACCGACTCCGCCAATTTGTTCCCACGCTTTGGATACCAGATTGCCGATTGACCCAATTTTGGCTGTGCTCTCACTGCACGTTTATAGCTTTTCACGCAGCTCAGAACATATATCCTCAAAGACAAATATTACTCAGAGGATATAAATATGTGTTATGGCCAGAGAAAATTCACCAACTTTGCCTGTTGGGTTCATAACCAGGGGTTGAGAGCGGTTACCAGAGCCTTACAGCGTGACCACATCCTGACGAATAAGATCAAATTTGGACCACTCACATTGAAAAAATAGAGGTGCATTCAAAGGGCTGGCATTTTGAAAGGCATGACCTGGCACAATAGAGGTGCATTCAAATGGCTGGCATTTTGAAAAGCATGACCTGACACAATAGAGCATTCAAATGGCTGCCATTTTGAAAAGCATGGTCTGACACAATAGAGCTGCATTCAAATGGCTGGCATTTTGAAAAGCATGACCTGGTGCAATGGAGGTGCATTCAAATGGCTGGAATTTTGAAAAGCATGGCCTGGTGCAATGGAGGTGCATTCAAATGGCTGCCATTTTGAAAAGCATGACCTGGCACAATGGAGATGCATTCAAATGGCAGGCATTTTGAAAAGCATGACCTGACATGCATTCAAATGGCTGCCATCTTGAAAAGCATGACCTGGCGCAATGGAGGTGCATTCAAATGGCAGGCATTTTGAAAAGCATGACCTGACACAAAATCTCATTTTAAATCGGATCTGCGGTGAGCCTTCGTCAAGGCTTCAACGAGTTCCGGAGGTGCATCGGAAGAAAGTGCCAACAACTTGTCCTTCAACGTTCTTTGGAGGTCACGGAAGGTGGAGTGCATTGATGAGAGCATCGGCCGCGATGTCGTCGACATTTGGGTAGTAGCGGACCGGAAGTGAAGAAGCCACTCCGACACCATGGTGATTGCATCCCAGTCTTGGACGCTCAACTCCACCATGAAGATCGTGATTGTGAGCAACAAATGTGGTAATTGCGGATCGGTATTTAATCGCTCGATCTTCGGAGGAATATCAGCAAGATAGCGCCGCCGAATAGCACTGGCCCAAGGTATGGCAATCTACTTATGTTTCACAAATTCGTTCTGAGCCCGAGGACAGCAGATTCCGACGATGATGCGAATGATAAAAGCTATAAGCCGCCGAAGAACGCCGTAGTGCTCTCCGAGGAAGATTCAGATGCACCCGAGGAACTTATAGTGGTATGTACCTTCGTTGAATTGATCGCCATATGTTGACCCCGATCGATCTTAGGGTGGTCCCGAGGATGGGCATGATGTGCGCGGGATCTACTCCCAAGATTTGGTGAACCGCATCCGAAATTGACTTTACTGCAAGATCGTCGCGGTGAGAGGAACATTGGCGCGAATTAAGCACCATGTGAGGATTGGGAGTAAATACTCCCCCCGGATCGGAAACCGCGAGAATGAGTCAAAGTCCGCTAGAACGAGCCAGTGGCTGGGATGCCCGGTGGAACCTGGGCCGCCGGAAAGGCAAGGGATGTGCAAAAGCACTACTGCGAGGGATGGTGCGTGGGGACCGGAGGTCGATACTGATGCTGAGTGGCAGGAATGAACGATGAGGCTGGAGATGTCGAATACTGTGGTCACAACAGGGTGGGAAGATGCTCCGCCATAGTGGAAGCGCGGATAAGGGGGCTAGCGCTGACCGTTGACCCCGAGTAGCTTTGAGGATAAACCAATCCCTATGGCTAGAACTGGCGATGTCTCAATCCGCTGGAGATAGGGATAAATTCTCCCCCCACACTGCAAATTGAATGTTCCAGCAGCTCAGATAATGATTCTGAAACTTCACGCATCTGTACCAGTATCAATGATGAATATACCGTGTTTGAAACCTTAAGATTCTGAGCTGCTGACTTTGACATCAAAACTATTCAAATCAGGTATGTTGTCTGCGCCTCTGAAATTTTTGGTTTTGGTCACGATTTCCGCGCACCTGATACTGTTGCTGAAACTAATAGTTTCAGCATCGGCATCGGTGTCGCTGAAACAATGGCTTTCAGACTCGATTTCCGCAGGCTTCCGAAACAATAAGAATCGGGCATGCAGAATCTGGGTCTAGGCCCAGTTTCGGCCCATCTGCAGCTCATTGTTTCGGCGACCCGCCGAAATTGGACCGGAAACTTATTGTTCAACATCCGCTGAAGCCGTTGCTGAAACTAATAGTTTCAGCAGCAATTTCTGCCAGGCAGAAATGGTTTCTGATGTGAGAAATTTCAGTATGACTGAAAACATATCTGACTCCACTAGTTTCAGCATCCACTTCAGCAGCTCAGAATCTTCGCATTTCAGCTACCATATAATCCTGACCGATACTGGCGCAGCACAATCCTAAGCAAAACTGTCTCTTCAGATTTCCCGTCGCTGCCCTCGTCATTGAGCCTGTGGCTTTGAAGCTCTTCATTCTGGAGGGAGGCTGTGCTGTGAGCACCGTATTCCATCACTCCAGGCATCAAAATGCAACTTGGTATGGAGACCTAATTTCTTGAGCTTGATTGAGAGGAATTGAAGTTCATCTTCTGATTGTGCATCAATAATGCCATCAAATATTGATTTCGTTGTCAGAGTCAAGAATTCCGTAGCTATATGACTAGATTAACTGGGGTAAGTGGGCAAGTTAAATAGAACAGCCTTGAGGTGATATTGTGGTTACCAAGTAGCTAAAACAATGATGGTGATGATCTGATGTGGTTCATCTTTTGATGAACTTGATGGCAACACAGGTGCAGGCACCTGAATCACTCGGGCGTTCTAATATAAGTTGCTGCTTCTTATACTGAGCTCCTTCTCCCTTTATTTTCTCACCTATGTGCTCATAAACTTCGCATACACATTATTTGTGGTTTTACTACCATTCCTCTTCTGCGATCATTCCTTTCATTAATCTGTTCTTCTGTCTGTGCATTTTACGTTTCCTCATTCTCATAATGTGTGTTCACCAGCAATCGACAATTCACTTGTTACAAGATATCGCTTGCCCTCAGACGTCCTATTCGAAATATTTCAGTGGCATTGCTCTTCGGAGAGTCTTACGGAAACGGATACGGTGTCTTTTCGGGCATACAACAATGCAAGAGACACTATCAGTTGGGCTCATTCCTCGTGGCGGATGGTAGTCATCAACTCACCAGGCTTCTGGCAGCTGTTGTTGATCAGCACCGTCGCTGTCGTCGTCGGCCTTGATTGGACTTTGGTCATGTAAGAACCAGAACAAAGCAAGTGTTTCTTTGCCTACATCGATATTAATTCTCGATAGCCCTAATTTGCGTAACAAGCCCTTCTATTTTTACACTACGGTGCTCCATTTCTCCACGCTGCATGCCGCTACCTACTAGAACAGTCCCCATGCTACATACTCACGCCTACGTCCCAAACCCGACTCCTCCTTCCTGATCCGGACGCTAGCCGTAGTCAGATTCCAAGGAATTTTAATGATACAGTTTTCCTGCCTTTCACTATATTTCCCCATCCCACTGTCTCTGGCCGACCCCCAGCACACATTAGACAGGTTGCGCAGCAGCCACCGAGCCAGACCAAATACTTCAGACCAGGCAGCAGGGGGTTTCTGGATGGTGGGTGGAGACAGAGATACCCAGGAAGCAGTCTGGCATGAGTCAGACGATCTGAACATGGATTTGGTGAATCAACAGTGCGTTTAACCTAAGTCAGCGCGCGGGGCCCATGGCTTTTGTGTGGACACTGACCTGTTTTCTACTGCCGTCTCTGACATTTTAGACTTTTAGTTTGGAGGTAGCCATTGCAGCGCTGATTTTGTTGCGCGTCACAGGTGTAGCTGGATTGAAATGCAGCTGTGGAATAGTTGGTTGCGACGGGTTCGACAGAAGATGGTCCAGCCTCGAGAACTATTCGTGAAATGGTTTCAGTTGATGACTAACAAGATGTCCGCGTTATATTCGGTCTAAGTTGCAATTGGTGAATTCATGGAAAACATCACTCGGATCATCTTGATTAAGAGTCAGGACGAAAAAAATTCAGAAGTGCTCAATCCATCCGGGGTTCGCGGTTTGGGTATTTGGATGGGATGTAACTCTTACAGATCATCGTAAAGCGACAGTGAAATCATCCAATGCCGTCATGAATTCGCAGGAAGCATACAATAGTAAACGGCGGGTGAAATTTGAAATCAAACCACTGAAAAAAGGTCACAAATTGCCGTGATTCGAGCCAAACTCTGCCGGAAACTAGGGGGAGACTGGACCGATAACGTACTGATACTGCTAGTATAGAAAACTCGAAGTTCAAATGGAGTAGGAGCGATTGAGTTTGAAGGCAGAACTGGTACTGAGCCTGAGGTGAAGTTGAGGCTGAGCGGCCACTTTTAACTTGAACCGTTTATCGCGAGTTATATTTAGCAGACCAAGACCGAATTGGCTCTGCAATTAAGGCGGAATTTTCCGCAGGTATGGCGCCGGCTTGTTGAATAATAACACAGGAATTTATTGGCTCACTTCCGTCCAAAACCAGTCCAAAACTCTCAGGAAAATAATTCACCACTTGCTCTTGGAGCGGCGAAATATATTCTCAGAATTTTCTAGGCCTAACTTATACCCAAATTGCACCGTTTTGGCGACGTGTTGAATATTTTGGTACCGGTCACGCTGAATCCGGCTGCATGTCGAAATGTCGAAATGGTCCAACCGGGTCACGCGTCACACCCGGTGTCGATTTGAACGAAAAAATACAGTATCGCATTCAAGGCCGCTTGTATTGCGAATTTAAACTCAGATCGACTGGCCTGTCTATCGACAGGTTTACCTTCAGGCTGGATTCGAGCCTAATTAAAACCGAGCATGCCGGCCGGCGAAACCCTCGTCAATCTAACCATTTCCGCGAAATGAACCCCCGATTTTTCAACTAATGTTGTCCACAAATCAGGTGCACTTTGATTTGTGGACAACGTTTGTGGATAAGTGACTTCACCGAGTCGGTATAGAACTAGGAAGTAGGTTTCCGGTCCCGGACGACCTGTCCACGGGGAGCAATTCTTGGGTAGTCCCTCGTAGACAGACGGTCTAATTCTTGGGCAATGGGGGCTTAAAATCACCGTGCTATTCTATGCAGAGTGATCCATATGATCAAGAATCCCGCAATTATCCACAAATACTGCCCACATCTCCCTGGAAACAACGATTCTGAAGGCTTCTGTCTCCCCGCATACGGAATTATGAATGATGTTGTAGTGTACGAAGTGTGAGGGAGCGCATATCCATTATCGGGCCGAGGATTGGTGGTCGTCCACAAATTATATCGGGCCCCGGTGGGTCCTGCGCGGATTCCGGGGCCGGAATACATGGATTTGTTGTACAGCACAATCAATATAAATTGCGAGGTAGTTAACGCTGGGCTCGTACTTCATTCCCTCCCTCATGCCCAAAGTCCCAAGTCGCGCAAGAAAGGTATGCTCCTTTTAATTCGGATTTGCAAGAGGTGACAACGAAATAGGCGTGCCTGCGATGTCACGACAAGAAAATACGATGTGATCTCGCTCCTTCGTGTGACCAGTGCGAAGAGTGTGGGTAAGGAGAAACTGCGTGAAAGCTTTGCTAATCACTGACCGAGAGTATACAGGAGGAAGAACATCAAGTGCACTTATCGGGATAGCAACACTCGGAAACGCTCATCTCCCAAAAAGGAGCTTCAGATTGTTTCAAATACTCAGGCGCTGGGTATTTCAGAACATGTGGGACGCATTATCCAAAACTGAAATTTCTGTTCAAACAGATTCCCTGAAACAACTGGTTTTCGATCTCGGTCGGCGAGTCCAAAGCATCGAGAACGCGGTGTCACGCCTTCGGACATCGCACCACCTTTCGTACCATTCGGCGGGTTTCGGGTATGGAGGGCCCGGGGGCTTTTCGGATTTCGATCAATATTATCAAAACGATCCGGTAGGCCCAATTGAGGCGGGGTTGAGTCATGGGGACGCATTTATTTCCAACGAATGGCTGCAGCATAATGCTAGGGGTTCATTCGGAGCCCATTACAACAGTTGAAGGCTCATTTTGGTGTTCAGCAAGCTACTAAGACCCAGGACTGTCATAGATGGAGAGCCGAAGCATGTAACACTTTGCATGTACCTATTGTACAACAGTACTTAGTGGCACAATTGCTTTTGAAGTTCGTTTATGTTAGATAATAAATAACTCAATCGGGCACGATCATGTGAAAGTTATTGTCAGGACCTGTTCGATACGAAGATACGATTTATACGGCCGATTACGCTGCAAAAATAGCTCAGGTAACAAGTACCGCATCGGTTCCAGATGAATCCAGGTTAAATAGACGGGTTGCGCAGCAGCCACCGAGCCAGCTGGTGGCTAATTCTGTGTGCGCAAACGGTGGCTGGTGGCTCGGGAAATTTTTGAATCCCAGGTAGCGAATGACTCTGAAAGGCGGAGTAACTAAGGTGGCAATGCATCTCTGCCTCGGCAACCACTCTGAACGCTCACCTTGCGTAATTTCCGCTCAAATGAGAACTTCTTTGCCTTTCCTCTGCCCGCTGGAGGCGTGGAGTGACCATGTACTTGTGAATGCTCAGTCGGATCCCAAAACGAGTCAATTGAACCAAAGAAAATGTGTCATGAATTTAGCCATTCGAGCCACCAGCCACCATTTGTGCACAGCAAATCAGCCACCAGCTGGGCACCGATTTCAGGCGTAGGTGTTATTGTGAGTATGCTTATTCTCACGGTAAGAGGTAGTCTCTGATAAACAGTTGCTGCGACTGAGCTGCTCGTAGCTAGGTAAGGCAGACTCTCTAACCAACAACACTTAAACATTCATTCCTTCGCTCCAATGTTTTCAAACATGAGGTGTCTGTTCAACTTGGTTACTCGAATCTTTTGAAGATATACTTGAAGATATACTTGTAAGTCTCTCATTTTCCGGCATCCAAACGTTCGCCACGGCTGTCTCCGCCTTTGTCCAACCTGGCCGTGCCGGCATGTCCATAAATTTTAATCTCCGATTCGGCAGCGGCACAATATCTTCTCCAGAGTCCATTGTATAATTTATGGGGGCTTCCACTCGTCCATCTCCAAGCCACATTGAAATTTTGAATCAAGTAGTCTTAACATTGTTTTATCTTTTTCCAGACCTCTGGCCGCGAGTCGCGTCGACTGCATAAAATATTACTAAGCGTCATATTGAACTTGAAGGAGCAACTTGGGGCGCTCAGTCCTCCTCTTTTATCGTTTGGCTCAGGGATAGGACAGCGAGAAATAGTGAGCTTTGCCGCGAAGCACGCTACCTCGAGTTATTTGGCTTTTCTCCCTGACCTCATATTATACTGTGAATTTCACGGTTCAACAAAGTGAGTGTCAGGCTGATCAGGCTCCATCAGGCTGACCAGCACTTATAACCATATTTCTGTACATTATAGCCGCCCCGGGCGACCTGATGGTCTGGCCGGACCTGATATGCCCAGGTCAGCCCTTGTTAGGCGTTTTTGATTTTTCCGACAGAGTCTACAGGGTGAGTGGAATATGGGGTTATTGCCGTACATACCCGATAACGTTATTCTGCCTGGGGAAGTCCTCAAATCCCATTCCTTAACACGGTTATTCTATACCATATCACCCTCTTTATAAAATTACGAATGTCTTTCTGTCCGAAGCCTTTTTAAACTCCGCCGTCTAATCACCGATGTTGATCAGCGGATCTGTTCCTTCATCTTTCCTCTTTCGTCTATGTCTGTTCTCCCTCTGGCGCCACGCGAATTCTTTCCACTCAATATCCACCCATCATTGTCCGTTGACATAAACTTTTTAATCTTCTGCCCCACTGCAGAGCAAGAGGTGCGCGAGATCTGGATCTTGGCGGCCATCAAAGCCACGCAAGCTGTCAGATGTGGCGGTGGCGCATCATCGGCCGATCCACGGCAGCCTCAGTACGGCCTCAATATTTCGACTAATTGAGGCGCACGGAGGGTGTTCTTATGACGGAGGTGTATCCAGACAGTCAGTAGATGTGGCTAGATGTCCAGCCCAATATTGTACTATTTCTATGCCATAAATACATCATGTTCTACCGTGCTATGAGATGTTTTCGGTGGAAGAGGATCGGCATGAGACATCCTCAGTCGACGCGGGCGTCGTGGTGTACCTTCAGGAGAGTTCGGGAGGCGCTTTTGTCCTTGGCGCGACTGTCGCGCGACGCGTCCCAAGAAGGTGCATCCGCAATATGTGCATTATGTACCGGCGGTGAATGTACGGTACGTACAGGATCAATCCTCCATACTGATTGCAGAGTTGACGCGTTAAAAACGAGCGGTGTTATACGACGCGTATGGAAAGTGTCGGTGGTGGGCAGTCGAGACGCACCGATGGTACATGCTGTTGATCGCCGGTGTTTGTCCCAACCAAACACTTTCCTTTTCTGGGGGTGGGTGGTCGTGGGAACGCTTGCCAAGATCCGGGGATCGCGCACCCCTTGCTGCAGAGAAAAGATTGCCTTCTCTGAAATGGGGTCCTTTCTATGCGCAATTTTTGTCCGCGAGCGCTTAAATAATCGGCAATACTTCCCACTGCTTTCTTTGCAAACATTCCCCCCTCCCGCTTTGCAAGAGAGCCTACCCTCTATCTGTCTGACCTTTGAAGTTTCTCCTTCCCTTCGCCCCATCAGCACACGCTGTTCTCGCTGAATTTGCGCTGACTTCTGAAATCAGTTTCCCCATAGTCGAATCCGACTCTGACGACGATCCCGGGGAACTCGAGTTGAAAGTCGCCTTTTAATTCTCAAGTATGAAAATTATTTCTCTATGCCCACCACTAACATTGTTTGGAATGAGCTCCTTGTAGGAATTTTGGGTGTTAATCTTGCGTGACTCCCTGAGGACATAGAAGCCAAGGCAAGGGTTGGTTACAAACGGATGAGGTAGGTACAAAATATTGTCTACTCTATATACCTTGGAGCCTGCTGAGTAATTCCTCGGGGGTGCATCGGTCAGCCTAATGCTGACTGACCTAAACTCCGACGGTTCATCGAGCTCCGATGCTCGCACAGCCTCCGGATCTTCCAACACTCCTTCTATAATTTTCAATATCATGACTGCTGCTAAATTTACAAATACAACCCACTTCCCAATACACAAACACCCACCCGAGCGAAGCAAAGGCACACTCTTGTTACTCTATATAACAACTCAACTGTAGCTCTACTTCACAAATCACTAGTTGATATTTGCGGAACAACCGGAGCGTCGCTCCTCCTGGTTTTCGACTGTACTCGTCATCACAGAAAGTGACCGGAGACCGGCCTGCTGTAATCACTATTGGGGAGATATTTTTGTAAAAACTGCATGTAGATGTTCATTGGGTTATTTTGCCGCCCTTCATTATCCTTTTGGCACCGACAATGATAGGTTTGCGCTCAATAAATCGGTAAATTTCATTGCACGTGATTTTGCCCCGAATGCCCAAAAATGAGCTGTGCAGCTGTGCCTCCGTGTATGGACAGGGCTGGAAGTCTCTGAGGTAATTTCAGGGGATGTTCCAGATAGGCTATCAACCAGAGACGCGAGTGGAAGTGAGTATATCGGAAAAAATAGAGCGATATGTTCCGCCAATCAATCCAGCGTGATTCTCACATGAAGTGTTGTACCGTTTACCCCCAAAATCAGCCTTTGAGCGCTCCTTTCCCGCACTAGAGTCAATGAGGGCACTCTATAGGATTTGTTCAATTCATCTGTGGTACCCCCGTTTAGTGCCTATGTGCCTAATCAGGCTTTCGTTGATGTGCGTTGTGATTTTGCACCTTATGTTGCACAACGTTTTGTAGCTCTGTTCCATGGCATCATATTTTATCCGGGCCTTCTAGAATTTACAAAATATGCTTTAGAATCCGCTCCATTGGTAAGCGGCTATTGATGCAGTCTCTAGGAGTTTTTTTCCATAGGCTTTTTCTCGTGGATGATGTGATAGCCTAATCACTGCATTCAACGGCCTGATAGCCGTGGCCCTGGCCAGCTTCTGCGCGCCGTGGCTAGCCATCGCTAGCTGTGGCTATGCTTCGGCTATGTCTGGCTGATCCAGACCCCCCCCCCAGATTGGGAAGTAAGTCCGAAAGCTAATCGCGCCTTTGAATCCCTCTCTTTTACAGCATTAAAGTGCAAATATAACTCTTATATGACTTGAATTGCATTGTACAATACATATCTGTGAGGATCACCTTCATAATTGAGTGTAGTTGGGCCATCAGGCCGAGAGCTGGCTGCCACTGCCCGGGCGCAAAATAGGGCGGAGCAGAGAGCACATGGGGCATGACCCGATTTTGGAGGTTGATGGTTCTTCCAAGCACAGCATCAGACAGGCATTGAACCAGAACAGAAATTGACATAGTCTTTTTGGATGGGTTTTGGAGTTTTTCGCCTCAATTTTGCGCCGGGTGAGCGAAGGCAACCCAACTTCCGGACCTGGGTCTTCGTACGGCCCTCAAAAGAAGCTTCGCTTCAGCGGGCTTATTTATTCGGCAATGAAACCTCAAGAATCTATTCCAGACTACAACAATGCGCACATCTGCCAAGATTCGGGAAGGCACAGTTCCAGCCATTTGTTGAAAGAACTGGCGGTCTGCGGGATCATCTATTCTCTCAATAAAATCTTGACAATAAGTGTCAGCCTGGTCATCCTGGTCAGGCTCAGATTCATCTGTTCGTTGGCCTGAACATATAGTTCATTGACAAGAAATTGGATGCAGTGACCGGATGTGCTCAAAGTCTGGGGGAAAATCGACCGGACCATGCGAAAAGGGCGGCTGTTGAAATTCAAACTTCTTGCCCTGATGTTCCCGCTCCTTCGCACTTGCACAATATTAAACATGCCACGGGGCCCCATGATTCCCGAACCCCACCGCGTCACTTATGTCGATGGGCCCTCCAGCTCCATATGAGCCTCACTTCCGACCTCTATCCCCAACGACACTTGTATTAAAAGCTGCTCTGGAGGACCCATCCGAAATGCAGACACCTTATGTCTGTGCAAAGCAGCCAAGCGTACCCGAAGTTTTGGATGAGGATGGATTGAGGCTGGTACAGGGGCAAATATTCCAAGAGTTGTGCTTGGCCACAGATTGGATACGGGGGTGACTGTTCCTTGTACAGATCTAAATCCTTTGGTCTGATTATGAACTCTTGCTGAACTTTGAAAATTTGACGGATCAGTACCATCAGTATCCGTGACAGTGTTGAGACAAATCGGTTGTCTCCCACAATCCGCACAGCATGAATCTCTTGTCTCAGCCATTTTGCTCCAGAAATCCTATCGGAAATAGTGTGGAATCTCCGTTTGCCGTTTTGAGTGGACCCGCCAAATCAATGGCCGGACTTGGAAAAATTTAGGTCCTTTACCTTGAAAAAAAAGTGTCAAAAGTCCCTCAGTGAATATTGAATAACTTTCAATTCCAAGCCGAATGAGACCAACTTCTTTTTTGAGTTCTCTGAAAGGTGCCGATCGTTGTCTGCGCACGGACCCCGTGACGATGAGCACGGCCTCCACTATATGCTGAAAACAAGTCACGCTCACTGGATTTGAAATCAAAAATATCTTTCTCTATATCAAATTTGACTCTTTTTTTTCTCAAGGTTCAGAGGTCAACAATTCCAAGTCCCGACACTGGTTTAGCGGACCCTGCCAAAATGCTTACCAGATGTTCCAGTCGGTTTAGGAACCTTTTTGATCCCTCTGCTCGTCTCGTGATCAAAAAAGTCGCTTACGTAAAACGTACCGGATCAAAGTTGTTATCCAAGGAACCTGTACATGCAGTACAGCCACAATCAGCCCAAGTTTCCGTTATTTCCCCCGCTTGTGGCCAATTCGACGGCAAGAAAAAGTTTACCTCCTTCAGTTTTGATTTAAATACAAATCCCTCTTTAGGATCAACTTGTAACAATTACACCTAATCAATTTCCCCGGGTTTTCCAAGCCCGCCTGATAGCGTTGGCACGGAGTTGAAGTGGCTCCATCCTCGGCCCCGACCGCCAACCCAAAGCGCATATAAGAGCCCTGGGACAGTAGAAATCCGCAGCAAGCCTCACCAAACGGTCTCAGATCCCAATGGCGTCCACATTCAAATTTCTTTTCCGTCCCCCGTATATTCGGCCTGACGTTGTAAAACTTGGCAACAATGGAGATCTTCTAGCATGTGGTGGAATTGATGGTCGCCTGAACATCTTCTCTCTTGTGCGTGGCATACATCTGACGACCATGGTATTCCCGGCCCCGATTTCGGCCTTGACATGGGAATCAATAACTCTCGTTTATATATGGAAACTTTGGATCGGGATGAGGGATGGAGGCGTGGATAGTCTGTCGATATCAGTAGAGAAGGGTGCACAGGGCGTTCAGGTTCTTTCCCACAATTATTTTTGTCTAATGGTTCGTTCCCAGAATCCTACGCCGACACGGGTGTTGAATGTGGCTGGTGGGGAACCAATCATCCAGATAACGTCCAAGAGTACTACCGTTATGGTAACGACGGATTCCCAGCGAAAGATACTCATGGACAATACTAGTTAAGTGCCTCGCTCAGTGAAACTTGAGCCCCATCCTCATTTTCAGACTTAGCGGGAATGCAGCATGAGTGCACAGAATCAAGTATTTTGGATAGTTGGATGGCTGCCATCCACAGGCAATGCAACCCAGACAAAATGCTGATGGAGGAGGGCCCATTATGATGACTAATTTTGGTGCCCCCAACAGAAGGATCTCTCAGGCAATCCAGATTGCCAATAGAGTAATACTAACGGCGCGAGGTCAGGAGAATCGGAGAAAGGAAATTGGACGTAGGTCTATTTCCGTTCGAGTTGGACACAAAAAGGGAGGGATGAACTCAGGAATCGAGGACCAAGGTGCAGAGGACGCTGTAGGGAGGCAAAGGTATGCCATCGATATGTCAACTTCTCGTTAACGGTTGCACTCACCCACCTAGGAATGTCGACACAAACATGGAAAATTGTAGCGGAAAGGAAGGATACAAAGACCACAAGCTACTTAGCCCAGTTAGCACGAGTGTATCTTCAGCAGAACTTGTTAGCGAAGCCGGTTGCACAGAGTACGGAATGAGCGATTTGGTATTTCTGTTCGGCAATAGACTTAGATTTTATTTGGGCTCTGGGGATTTGGATTGAGCGCGTTGCGTCGCATTTTATAGCCGTTAATCGCAATTTTTTTAAAAAAAACATTGTTTCGCGGTCAATACAGGTCGTACGCTCTAGATAAAGTAGACACAAGTCTGGTAATGGTTCTTCAACGTAAATTTACAATTTCTCTACTGAGTTATAAACAAGAATGGTATCCACCATAGTACAATAGTAACTACGATAGAACAATCGTTGCCAAGGTAGGGCATTGTGGAGACGGAGTTGAACAATGGTTTTTGAACACGTCTGAGTCAGGTTACCAAACACGAGGCCAGCTCGAGTGTATATTCCGCGGACTCAATGTTTGTCCAATCTCAACAATAATTGCTGTTTCAATATCTACACACAATTGTATAGCGATGCGCTGACAGACTCTAAAAAAAAATTAGCAAACTGGGCGCGACATTCCGTTGCCAGAGTACAATTCCTCCAGTGGGTCTGGACATCGGACTCGATCCAATGATAACCCCCACCGTGACTCTTTATCCATATCCTCGCACTCTCCGCAGGCCAATCAGTGCTTTACATTTTCCAATGTGTGACTCTATTATAATGTTGACACAATCCTTTTTACATTTTGAAATGTGTGACCCTATTGCCCTTGCCCCAATCCTTGGCCTTTTCAAACACTTTCAATTCCAGTACAGCCAGTTTTTGAGGCGTCGACCCGCAATGGATAGCCCCGACCATTCCAGTCATTTTCAGCTATTGAGATCCCTCTTGGAAGCATTATGCCAATCAGTGGTTTACATTTTCAAATGCATGACTCTATTATAATATTGACGCAATCCTTTGCATTTTCAAACTCGTGCACCTAATAATCCCACATACCCGGTTCTAATAGACCGGCCATAGTGAGTGGTATGGCGGGTCTATTAGAAGGGCAGAACAGGGCCGTAGGGCTATTTGCAATAAACCTTACAATACCCTTCAAAAAAACTTTGCAATACCTTGCAATACCCTCTGATATGACTTGGCAGGAACTTAGGTGTTGAAGTGCACACATGTGGCAGTGCCCGCCGACGCACCCGCCGCCCGCCTTCGTGCTCACTGCCCGACACAGTGCCGGCGCTGTCAGGCTTAAAAATATTAAAAAATTCACATTAAAATACTCGAAAATTCGTAAATACTATTAGGAGTCATGTGCCATCATCCCGCCAATTCCCGCCTGATGGTGCACCCCTGTGCGCTCACTGTCTGCCACAATGCTGACAGTGCTGGGTAGAAATTAGTCATAAAATACAGCTAAAATACCCGAAAAATCGTAAATAATATTGACAATTGAGTGCCACCATCCCGCCCTCGCGCACCTGGAATGCTCACTGCCCGACACGATGCCGACGATGTTGCATGAAAATTAGTCATAAAATCCGACTAAAATATCGAAAAATTCACAATAAATGTTTGCAGTTGTCAATATATTATGCTGCTGAGCTAGGTCTGCAACCAGCTGAAGCAAAAATTAGTTTGGATTTTCATAAATTATATTGCAACATACTCTTGCGAGCTCCAGAGACCATGATGAAGATTCACGAAGTTCAAGCAGAGGTCACATGGTAGTGAGTCACTAGGGTCTTGTTTATTAGCCTCATTTATAAACTGGTTTATAAACAGCGGTTTATGAACCATTTTATATAGGTTCGGAACAAGCCTGCGAAGTTCCGGCCCGGCGCGCCGGGGGACCTTCTTGAAGGGGCTTGCTTCAAAGTCCGCCAAACAAAGGACTTGCAAAACATTTTCTAGCTCGCTCAGTATCGGCTCAAACCCTTAGCTGTATTTTTTAGATTCGAAATTATATCATGAGGTATGCTATTGCACAATTGCCCGGGTTTCTGAATATGTTTTTGTCTTCAAAGTTGTGTGGTGATCTAAAGTTCGTACATTTTTAGAATTCATCTGCTGGAGGTCCAGGAGACAATAATTTTGATTGGAACTCACGTTACAGAATGTTCATAGGCATCTCAAAAGTCCCCATGAATATTCTTGGAGTTCATAGGGCCCTTATGGCTGAGCTGCAGGTATTATGATGTCGTGAGTGCTCGATGTCACGGCATGTCACATCCCACATCAAAGTCTCGACGCGTCTTGTGCTCAACCAACAGGCTAGTGAATCACATTTGGAGCACAAAAACATGTTCCCTGAGATAAAATTCGCGTTTGGACACGTCAAAATTGGGGTTATAAAATGTCTGAATATCTGGACTTTCTACCCTACAGTGTTCATACATTAGTTGGCTGCCTAGCCTGAGGACACAGTTTTTCTGCCAAGAAAGTGACATTAATACGACCCGGGACGCATTGCTGGAAGCCTGAGGGTGTTTTAACGTCTCTTTAACCTTAGTTCAGACGGAATTGGCATCAAGGAGTGAGTCAACTTAATCTCAGCTAAACCGTCTTTTTGGTGCAGAGATACCTCATATTCTGGACAGAGGCTACTGTATAGATGCATAGGATTCTGTCTAAAGCAAAAATACAATTTATTAGGTGTACATGCTGGGGAGTAAATATTTTCGCCTTTTGCGTGACACTGGAACAGCGGTCACAGAGTGTGACAGCGCACTGATTTCAGGAGCGAATGTCGAATACCTCAAAGCACAGGACACATATCGCCTTGAGTGTACATGATTCTGAAAGCCATATGCAACGGGCAGCTTCAAATGAAATATCTGAAAAAACTGGTGAAAAATAAATATTTCTAAGGCTTCACAAAAAAAGGGTGTTTTCGCGCCTCTTGCACCCCTCAGAACTCGATGATTTCTCAATGTATTACCATGTACCATAGAGCGAAATCATAGCCATGTCGATAGACTAAAACTTCTCCCAAATGACCCCAGGGCACAGAGGCCGCGTTGGGTCGCTACAGGGCGACTGTCAACCCCCCGAATTTCCGGACTTTGAAGCAAGCCCCTTCTGACGAAAGGCCCGCGTGGCATATTTGTTTTGATGTTTGGTCTATTTGTTTGCTCGGCATCGCGCGGCCTCGTCAGAACGGGGCTTGTACCGAACCTACAGTTTATAAATGTGTCGGGCAAAAAGGTCGGTTTTTAAATGGCGTGGGAATTTCTGGAAGGTGTGTGAGGCCAAAAAAATGGGATCAAATATCACATTCTGCCCAGCAAACTGCCTTGTCGTGCTGTGATTTTAGTGCAAAGAAAATGTTCGGAGGTGGAAACCACCTGGTCTACGTGAAAGCCCCATTTGTGACGTCAAAGCACATGTCAAGCAGCTAGGAAATCTTGAGTTGGTGCATCTCTGAACCATTTTTTGGTGAGGAATGAAGAATCCCTCACAATTGTTTCCCCTTACTGTCTGGGAGCAAAAAATCTAACTTGAACCACTTTCCAGCCCCTCTTGAAGCAATTTTGGTGGGTGGTTTATAAACACATTTATAAACGGCTTATTTATAAACCAAACTCAAAAAAACAGTTTATACTACCCTCAGGACTAATAAACAAGAACCCTACAACTGACTAACGCGGATCTTTGCATCACGTGACCTCAGAGTAGGTCTGCTTACAAAGATTGTACCATCAATTTCTTTGCTATGGTCTGTTTGTCAAGCCCTCCCGCACCTGTCCTTTGTTTTCCACCAGTTCTACCGCCATCCCTTCTGCCCAGTTCCCCCTAAACAGCTGTGGTTCTAGGGGTGCTAGATCCTTTTCTGGTACTTTCTGCACCCTCTTCCTCCTCTAGAAGATTACCAGGAGATTGTGCCACTCAGTGCAGCTGGAGGTCAAACACGTCAATTTGGCCATAGGTAAGCATGCCACTCACTTTGTTTTGCTCCTTTTATTTTTTCCCTTTATTTCATTGCCTCCCTCTGTAAACCACCTGAGAGACTGAGATCCGACCCTGGAACTTGGCAGACTCGGTGTTTGAGTGGCTTTTTTCTCTCTTTTTTATTATTATTTATATCCAGTCTTGACCCCAGTACTAATGAAACCCTTATATAGTACTCCAACAACAAATCCTCCGTTCTGGAAAGGAGTTTGATGCTTTTGACCTTGCTCTTGGCCGGAATTGTATCAACCTGTGGAATTTTTCGATGTAGCCGATTGTCTCGCCCGGTATATGTCTGAGCAAGAGACTGCCGGCATATTCGATGAGCACAGCTCATGACCATCATGACCTTGACGGTGCAAATTATGACCTTGACAACACAAATTGACCCTCCCCGAATTCTTGGATTAATTCTATTGACATTCCCTTCCTGCCTTTTCCCTCGAGCTCATCTACCCTTCACCTCTGCAAAACTGATGAAGGACAACATTCACTGGCTCAGTGTCTCGGATGAGCTGCTCAACCACCGTTGTGCACAGGAACCATATGTTGCCGTGATCTGCGGTGTTTCTCTTGGCGGTGGGCAAATGGTAAACAATTGTCTTCCTTTTCCTTTGTCATTACTCATGTCAACTCGGGAGCCAGGAAACCTTCAGCAGAACTGCAAGAATACGAAAAAATGCCAGCAGCAGGGTGTCAAAATGTATTCTACAGTAGACTCTCTTCCTCTAGATAGACTGTCGTGTAGCTACGTGTCCTGAATCTCTTCAATCTGAATTTTTTGTGGGTCTTTTCGAGTGAAATTTAGTGAGTCTAACCTCATCCGACGACTTGTTGTCTGATCGGCCGAACTTCCGATGGACGTCGGATGTGTTCCGACCAACACAAAAAATGTTTGTAGAAGGATCATTTCTGTGTCCTTTAGGGCCAATATTTTTCTGAGACATCAGCTATGACATGTAAGCAACATATACAAAAATCAGAGCCACAGGAGACTGAAAGAAAATAAATAAAAACAATTGGACAAAAGTCACGAACATGTCCATCTTTCGAGTGATTTCCACTATTTACACTGTAAACAGTGGCTGCCTTTTGCTCTTGAGCACACCCCATAACAAACATCATGGAAACTCTTCCTATGGGGAACTACTGGTGCATGCAGATCCCATGCTATTTGGGAACAATACTATGAGAAGTTAGTCCACTAGAATCTTCGATCTAGCTGACTATACTCACATTCTGCCAAAAAGCCCCAAGTCAAAGCTTCGAGAGAAGGCACGCCTCAGGATGCAGCAGTACCTCATTCTTAAATTGTTTACCATCCATTAGGTCTTCATTCAGGTCCCCAAACAGCGTCCACAGGCCAAAAAAATTTGAGGAGGCTGCGAAATGTGCCCAAGAGCATCGTCGACAATCGGATGCCAAGTACAGAGAATAGTATGTACTGCATTATATTTACCCCAAGCATTTGTAACATGATTTCAACCAGCAAGCCTCAAACAACTCAACTTAACTAACCACTCACAGGAGTATATGAAAAATTACGATCATGTTATATATCTCAAGTACTATTCCCACTGTTGAACAAGTTCAATGGGGATCTTGCAGGGTCAAAATCCTGGCAAAAAATGAGGATGAGGGTGATTCGTCGCAATCTTGCAAGGAGATAAGGCATAGGCTGTCACAACTCTCAATTTTTGCAGCACAGCTTCCTTTTTTTTGTGGCTCTCTTGGATCCCCATGTCATTGCTATATATGCATATGTTCTTCTTATATTCTTGACCTGTCTTGACAAGACAGTATCTGTTGAAGGCTTGACATGCAATAGAAAGCACTAAACCCCTATCATTGATCACTCCGTGGATTTGCATCTAAAGGTAGGTCATGTGATCAAATTTGCTCCTTTGTCCTTTGTTCTCGCCCCCACCACTCGACGCACTCATGGCACTCACCAGCCCACATCCTTTTGCCAACTAATAACCCCAAACCCCTGTCCCCTTGTACTTTCAATCTTGCTGACCCCGAGAATACTACCCTCAAAACTGACAGGGCCACAAAACTCGCAGCAGACACCATGGGCGATGGTACTGGATCCTCTACAAGGGAAGGCATTGGGGCCTATACTTCACGAAGTATGTTCCCCTTCCCCTTCCATTTTGTTTGTTCTGTTCCTTTGTGGCCTGGGGCCTGAGCCTTGCACACCCAATGCCCAAGTCAAAAAGACTCGGGCACACCTTTCTTTTGAACTCGCATGCACATATTTCACGCGAGTTACCCTCGAGTCTCACATCCCCAAGTGTGCGAGACTCGGAGGCTTTTTCTCCCTGTGCGCATGCCCGAGTCTTTTTGAGTCAGGTTCTTGCTTGCTTTGGACTCGCACAGGCACATTTTGTGGGGTCACCCAAGTGTGCGAGACTCAGGGGCTCTTTCCTGTTTTGGGCACACTCAGGTTGACGCTGAGTCACGCTCACTCACTCAGGAAGCTTTTCTTGCCCGAGTCTTTTTGACTCAGGTGCATATTTCTTTTAACTCGTGCATGCACGTCTTGCACGAGTTGCCTCTGAGTCCTGCACCTCTGAATGTGCGAGACTCGGGGGCTCTTTCCTGCTTTGCACACACATGGGTTTACCCTGAGTCGTGCTCGCTTGGTGAAGCCTTTCTCGCCCTAGTCTTTTTGGCTCAGGCACACATTTCTCTTGACTCGCACACACACGTTTCGCGTGAGTCGCCTCCGAGTCTCGCACATTCGGGGGTGCGAGACTCAGAGGCTCTTTCTTGCTTTGCATGCACATGGGTTGAGCCCGAATTGTGCTCGCTTGGGGAGCCTTTTCTTGCCCGAGTCTTTTTGACTCGGGCTCTCTTGCTCTTGA
This sequence comes from Mycena leptocephala, assembly GCA_029378395.1. Lineage (NCBI taxonomy): Eukaryota > Fungi > Basidiomycota > Agaricomycetes > Agaricales > Mycenaceae > Mycena > Mycena leptocephala. The sequence continues at coordinate 681,438 of JARJLF010000018.1, forward strand.
GTCTTGACATGTGTGCAGACTGCACATGAGTAGTGCCCGAGTCTTTCGAGTCAGGCACTGCCTCTTTTGTTCTCCGGTACATATGCCCAAGTCCTGTGCACCTGATGCTTGATTCTCTGCGACTCGGGCGCTTCTTCTTTGTTCCTTGCACGCATGCAGCCCGAGTCTTTCGATTCAGGGTCCTTTTCACTTTCTTCAGACTCTGACTTGTGCCTACGCGCTGCTCTTTTGTTGCATTGACTGATGCTAGTGCAGGCAGCCCTCCTAGAAGCTCTCGAGGGCCACACGTTTGAGCAGGCCATTGAGGCCTTTGTGACTCTAAAAGATGCATGAAAGATGTGGCACAAGGTGTGCTTCTGGAAGCACACCAAATGCAGCCGTCATTCTGCATGCATGACTGGGGGTTGCACTACTTCCCAGTCTCATGATTCAGTTGTCCTGGCCAACATTTATTGTGAATTTTTCGATATTTTAGTCTGATTTTATGACTAATTTTCATCCAACATCGTCGGCATCGTGTCGGGCAGTGAGCAAGCCAGGCGCGCGAGGGCGGGATGGTGGCACTCAACTGTCAATATTATTTACGATTTTTCGGGTATTTTAGCTGTATTTTATGACTAATTTCTACCCAGCACTGTCAGCATTGTGGCAGACAGTGAGCGCACAGGGGCGCACCATCAGGCGGGCATTGGTGGGATGATGGCACATGACTCCTAATAGTATTTACGAATTTTCGAGTATTTTAATGTGAATTTTTTAATATTTTCAAGCCTGACAGCGCCGGCACTGTGTCGGGCAGTGAGCACAAAGGCGGGTGGCGGGTGCGTCGGCGGGCACTGCCACATGTGCGCACTTCAACACCTAAGTTCCTGCCAAGTCATATCAGAGGGTATTGCAAGGTATTGCAAAGTTTTTTTGAAGGGTATTGTAAGGTTTATGGCAAATAGCCCTACGGCCCTGTTCTGCCCTTCTAATAGACCCGCCATACCACTCACTATGGCTGGTCTATTAGAACCGGGTATGTGGGATTATTAGGTGAACTCGTGACTCCATTGCCCTCGCCACAATCTGCAGCCAAATTTTTCTCGGACAATGTCGGGAAATATCGGGATCTTTGTTGCAATTCACTGTCCGGTCGGATGCAATTGATGAATATTGACCTTCACCGGCTCCAGAATATTATAAAAACTACCTAGATCGCTTCGGACGACATGAAAATAGCGGAGTCTCTCAGTATCAGCACAGCCACTCAAAGTTCCCGGCGCTGTGGGTTTGGTCTCCCCATTGTTGTGAGCTTGCAGGCGTCTGCGCCGCGGGTGCTGGCTTACGTTGCCCACAGCGGGCGAACGAAGTCTTGCACTTGCGGCTCGCAATATGACACTGCACCAAGTCTCCTCGCGTTGTTCGCGGCTCGTTAACATATTCGACGCGAGTGTGCGTGGGAGAGCGGATCTGCGCGGGCTGGCCCAATAATGTGCAGCGGGGCTGCGCTGCACGACGGACACATCATCTGTGGAAGCAATCGAGCGGTAATTTCTTTTGTGTTGCCCGTTGCTCATTTGTTTCCCGTGGCCTAATCTTTCATGCTGTATGGCCCAGTGTACCCTCTTGGGCCGTGCGTGAGTGTTCTAGCTTTCAATGTATCCGTCCAATATTAATGTACATCTTCGCAGCATCTGTCCCTGTCCATTTTGAATCCAGCCAGATAGTTCGCGGAGTAATGATGCTGTTGCCCGGACTGATTGTCAATTGTGAAACCCAGACAACTTCACCGTCAATCGTTCATCAATGCTATCGCGACCCCCATGCGGTATTAGAGACCGTGAGGCAGACATGCCGGACGGCAGTAGGCCATTTTCATTCCTTCCCTTTTCAGCAACCAACCAATGCCGTGTACAGATCGTGGACTCTTCCTCTCCCGGCGCAAGTATCAGACACCCACCCCGTCATCACTCATGACATAGAAGGCACGAGCTCGACGGTCGGAAACAACAGTGAAATAATGAAGCGCATGTGGCGAAAATTCCGAGCAGCTCAATGGGTCGCGAAAGCAGTGATATTTGTCCCATTGACCGCGTGCTTCGGCTAATATTCCACAGCGTATACCCATTCCCTCCAACAACCAGAGCGGCATAGAGAGATACCAATGTTGCACCGAGCTCCTCCATGAGATGGAACGATCCATTCAGCGAGCCGATTTTATAACATTTGCAGGAACCTACTCTATCATCGCAGATCCGAAAATTGACAACAAGGAGCGTGTATTCTTGGTTTCGACACATCTTTTCAAAATATTGGATGTTCGGTATGTCCGGGGCCTTAGCATTTCAAATCCCGACGCCGATGGTTTAGACGGTCCCAATCCCTACCATACTTTGAGCAGAATAGCGCACTGCGGAGATATGTCATGCTCTCATCGTGCGCACTGGAACCCACCGAGACCCAGGCTCCTACAGGGTGGATCAGAATACTCGCCGAGGACGATGGTTCTCACCGTATGGGAATTGCTGGGCAAAGAATCGAAATAATAGTCGTCAGAGGAGGATCTGAAATGATCGAGCAATTTGAATGCAGGTTGCGGTGACAATCCCGAGGACACCGTGGTGGATTCCATTCACGTACAGCCTGCGAAGACCTTGCAAAATGGGACAGAACTCCCTCGCTTTGATACAGCCCTGTAGCTTGGCATTCCTAAGGCCTGGCCGTAGGAATGCGAAGGTCCAACCGTTTCCGTTTATAAACGTTGTAAACGGATATAACCATTTTTATTTTTATTTTTATTTCGGATCCCGACAGACGATAAACAAAAAGAAAAAAAACGGTTCAAACAATTATTCATTACAGTGTGTTCGAGGGACTTGACTTTTTCAATATCAACGAGATCGCCAAGCTCGAGACCGCTTCCGAATTGTGTCGGGCGATGGATATCACTCTGGGTAATGCAACATTTCTCATGGAGCAGATTCGAGGGGCAATGAAACGTACTGATCGTGAGAGGAGGGCGCTTGAGCCAGCATGCTGATATGGCTGATTATAGAAACCAGGCCAGGCCCCTGAGGCTTTCGGAAGAGCATGACATTGACGCCTAGACTCGTTACCAGTCTGCCATGGACGGCAGATCTTCGTGCAAGCACGTTGCCGTAGGCAGACTGGTAGTTCTCGGATGCTGTGCAAGGGCTGCGCGCGGAGTTTGAAAATTTTCCTTCTCTGCTGTTCTGAGCACAATTGTCATTAGTTTTAAAATTTTCAAAGGAACAGGTTGTGTTTATTCATCATATCTTGAAACCTGCCTCCTCCGAATATGTAGAAAGTGTGCCAGAGTGCTCTGGGAAACAGACAAATTTTAGCAGGAACTGCACAGCCCCCGTGATGCCGACGATCGGCACCACTCAAAATTTCAAACTCCACGCGCACAGCATTGACAACTCCCGAGAACTACCAGTCTGCCTACGGCAACGTGCTTGCACGAAGATCTGCCGTCCATGGCAGACTGGTGACGAGTCTAATTGACGCCGAGTCTGAGGGAACCTGAACAGCAGCAGTGGATAAAGGTTCCTAGGACGTACTGGTCCGGTGCGAATTCGTTTCGATTCGGTTTCTGTTAGCCTGGTCCTGCATGGACCGAGCGAAGCACAAAATATGAACATCCCACGTGCTGTTGATGGTACGACCCATGTGCAATCTGTGACTATCATCTGGATCCTTCTTCGGGACTCGAGGTGCATCAAAATATAAGATAGACGTCACGTCAACGCCCTCGCGTACACTGTCGTCGAACGGAATTCTTCGGATTCGCCGCTCACTCATTCTGCGCTCTCTTCGACACTGCCGTCCACATCATGATCCGACAATGGCGGCTTCCCACTCCGATTGTATATAGGCGAACTTCTACACCGCCAAAGTGCCAGCACGCCGCTCCCAGCTGGAGAGATCAGCTGGTAACCAGAATCCTGAAAAGTTCGTCCCAGCTTTCTTCCGGCTGGTTGCCAGCTGACATGCTCCAGTCAAAATTTCAGCCGTCCACCAGCTGGCCCTCTACATAGGTCCCATGTCATTTGGTACCTCGAAGCCATGTTACCAACTAATCATATATAAATGTCCAGTGCCAATAATATGAGTTCGGGGTGTCCCACTGGTTTACTTTTGACGACGATTACTATAGGCCAATTCAAGTTGTAATTTTGTAGGCACGATAATTTTGCATTTAAACAGGCTATAGGCCTAGTTTTTATCGATTCAATCAACAGAAGAAATTCTGGAGGGTCAATCCCTACATTGATTCTCTATTCATGCTTTGCGATGCGAGGGCTAAGGGCGAGATCGAACAAATAGAAAGATTGTTTGCCGTGCATGGAAGGAAATGACTGGTCCGTGTCCAATCAAAGCATCATTCACATCATGTGCATGTTGGTCGCAATTCTCGGTCTCTCCTTCTTCCCACTCACCTTCTGCTCCGTAGCCCACTCCCCAGCATTGTTGACCGTTCAGAGGAAACATAAGCACCATCATTCAAGGTCCTCAATGTCAACGGACAGCATCTATAACTTAAGCTCTGGAAACACTCCAGTGAGACTCCATCACATTTTTCCGGGCCTGTAAACCCCCAATCCATGATGCCGGGAAATAATGGGGCAAATAAAACTGTACCACGCAGCCGCAATACGGCCGAGACGGTTCAACTGACCATCTGTTTCTCGCGCTAAGTTAGGTTTCCCGGATAGTACAAGCCATGTCCGTCTGCCAAGTTCTCTCCTGAGATGTCTATTACTCACCAGTAGTTAGGCTACCACAGGGATTGGGCCGTAGATGACTGTAGCGTACACAAGGACGTGGTGTACATAGGTACAATACCTGCTTGTTGTTGATTGGGACCTCAGCAGTAATACATCCTCCTCCTCCTCCTCCTCCTCCTCCTCCTCCAACTGCAGACCTTAGTCATTACTAAGTTTGATGGGCTGATGGCTGCCTCTAACTGCCTCCCACTAGTGGCTGTGCTCAACTAGAAAGAGGAGGAGGTTGCTGCCGAATCCAGACTCCCACTTGGCTGACACCTACGTGGCCAGTTGGCGACCATTCAGTCGCCATCAGCCCATCAAACTTAGTAATGACTAAGTCAAGCGAGAGTCTGCCTCCAAGACAGGGTTTTCATTGAGTTTAAATTTAAGCGCTTAACCAAAAACTTCACAAAAGCAGTCCATCAGCACAGCTTTCCAAATGTCGGGGCCTTATCAAGGAAGTCTGTTATTCCTGCTTGCCTCCTGTAGGAATCAAAGAGGACAGAAAGCTCCCTCTAACCTCGAGATTCTTTTACAGTCGGCCAACTGGGACTCAAGCACGAGGACCCCTACGCTGTACAGGTCACGTGGTTGGCCGGACATGGTCCGGCACTAGACCGATCAGGCTCGTCTCACTTTATTGCTGTCCTGGCAGAGCAGTTATGGTGCTGATGTGCTATTACTCTGCTTTTGCGTCGCGTGGGTTCGAACCTTGCGTTCGTCTTTTTATTATTTTTAATTTCTATGGTCCGTTCCGATTCCTGTAGAAGCCTTCGAGTCCCGCTACTCCTATGCTCCGTTTTCGAGGAGTTAGGGCGCGCTGCGCTTGCCCTAACTCCGGGTACCAGCAATGTCGTCCCCGGGTTAGTGTTGGGGTTAGGTGTTGGGGTTAAGTGTTGGGGTTAGGTTGGGGTGGTTAGTGTTGGTGTTAGGGTGGTTAGTGTGGGGGTCAGGGATATATATATAAAACGCGAAGGAACAAGTGCCATACATTTTCGACTTAACATACTAAGGCCCTCCGGGCACCCCTGGTACCTCGGTCCGGACCAGGGCATGACGGCCGTACACCATATACTTTTGCCAATGATTTGTATCCGTATTCATGTATACAATTATCAGATCATGTTCTTATACATCGCTTCGACTTTCACCACTTCTAAGATATATGACTGCTTCGTATAAGAATCAGTGTCCTCGAGTATGGTCAGAGTACAGGCCGAGAAAACCGCGGTCCATGTATTAAGAGCCCCCGGACTCACGTCGTCGGGAAGCTTCACCAATATATTGTTTCCCGCTAAATTCAGGTCAGCGACATTCGCGCAAAGTTGTGTTATGCGTACCGAGATCGTATGGCAGACCATGCGCCTCGAGAAGGTTGCGCAATACTACCCATTGCATGTCAAACCGGACCCCAAGTTCCTGTCCAATGGAGCCCTTTTCGTCCCAGTCCGGATGCGATAGTTCGATGACTGAATGTTCATCCTGCAGTGGATCAGTAGGGTGCAATATGTTCAGGTTGAACCCACCATTTCCTCTGTAACACCGAATACCGTAAACTCTATAGGTTTACCATCTTGCGTGCGTGCGACGAGGCCCATAGGACCGCTATCACATGATGTATGGTGAGACAACGGCCGTTCCCGCGAGCTGAGGTACCCCAGGAAGGCGGGCAAGAAGGCGGGTAGGATGGCTGAAAACAAGGTCAGAGTTGAAATAGGTAGTCGAAAGACTGACATAGCGGCCTTGCAGGCATCCTAAATCTCGGTCAGTCGTGCGTCAATTCGAAGATTTCATACGTACCTCGGTGGTTTACCGCCAGTGGACATCCTATTGGTCTTAGTCCGCTCACGCCTAGTGACCGCGGCCGAATTTGAGCCTTTCGAGATGGTAGCAGCAACGGCCGACAGTGGTCTGGGTGCGTGATACTGACAGATTTCCCGGAGGTGGGTTCGAATCTCATACCCGGGTCGAAAACGGGACATGTTGAGCAGTTGGCCTTCATGTTCAGTGTTCCAGGTTTTTAACCCTTCGTGGCCCGCGCCTCCGGTGCTCGGACCAGGGCGATGCTTAGGAGGGGCCAGGGCCAGGGTCGACAGGGGGCTAATGGAGAGGCTCAGGAGTTACGACCAGCCGCATCCATGCTCCCTCCTTTGTAGAACAGGGGCGTCCAATGGGTCTCACGTTTGGCTTGTGCACTTTATCAATACAACGCGTATCATGGATAAGTGTAGAGTACATGAATGTCCGCTAGCAGCAGTCGACGTTTGCTGCGTGCATACGAAAAGTCTATAACAAATCAGTTTCGATGGTCGACCCCCGGAAAAAATGCATACCCTAGCGTAGAACGATGTCACGCTTGACCCGAAGTTGGTGCAGTTCTTCCCTTCTGAAGGACACACGGCATAGGACATTACTTCCAATCTGCACCGCCCCGTTCTGTGCGAGTTAGCCTATTTCACTAAATTTGTGTGTGCTTTACCATCGTGGTGCGTGGATTAACGGAGACCAACATCAAGCCGTTCTGTATCACACCCGACCACATCATCGGTAACGTTGTACGCCTGCGTGAAAAGCTCCCCGAGCAATGGAGAGGTAGTGGGCTTGCACAATATAAGCAGCTAGGCAAGATTGAGTAAGGGAACCAAAAGAGGCTGCGGGTACTATATCCATGATGTGTCCTACGATGGATGGAATGAAGTAGCGGCCTTCCAGGTCGACGTACGGCCTTGCGAAAGAAGACCCATCGAGGTTGGTGTGTTATTCATTGGCGAAGAAATCGTGCATGTATTCGACGTCGCCTAGGAATATCTTTCTGTGTCCATGGTCGCTTCTGATGAGAAGGCTCCAGGGAAAATTGATCGAACATTATATACGCCACATTGGATAGCGTCAGGTTGATTCAAGGCACGTTAGTCTTCGAACTCGAATACAATTCCGTCCCAAACATATTCTGCTTCATCTCCAGGCAGCCAACATTCTACAGGTTACCCCAGTGCTCAGTAGTCTCTTATAAACAGACGCTACAACAAAAAAGTGCTCGTACCTGTGCTTTGTTGTAGTCTGTCGATTCCCTTTGATCTTTGATCGGTACACGACCTTGTTATGTAATCTTTAAAATTTTCGGTTCTCAAAATGCCTTGTGCAACGCGGATTTCAATTAAATTCGTAGGTATCGACGTGTAGTAACCCAAAATCAATAACTTCTCCAGCAAAGCTCAATGTCAGAGTAGAAGAGCAACGATGCCGAAATTTGATGGGTCGGCATCGGGCCGCTACCCGAAGAGGTGGGAAAGCGATTTGCATGGAAATGGTCGAAGAATATATGTTGTAAGGGCTCCTTTTACTTTATAATGCTATTCTAACGCACTTTTCCTCATGAATCTAACGAGGGGAGTTGCTACAAGCGTAGAAGGGCCGTGGGAACAAATTCAAACTCCGCAGATTATGTAACAAGCCTACCCTCCATACATCAGTGGCGCGGTAAACTACAGACTAAGTGCTCAGGCACAGGCCACTTGCTGTGGTGATCAAAGGTATGATTGGCGGATCGTCATAGATGGAACGTGATAGTTGTCTGCAATCTTCGACCAACAACGGACTTGAATTCTTTCCATCTGCCGCACGCTGAATCTCCATACTAACTCCATAATTCTTCCGTCACCCAGGGAAACTGGGATAATTCCTCTTCGAGTTCGACACCTCCTAATCGTCTTGAAACAGCTCATTTATCTGCTTGGCCCCAGTCAAAAAGATTTTGCTCATGCTGCTCTTAATAGTTCACTAGAACTCGGCGCAATGAGTGAAAAATCTGGAACTAACGATCTAATTGCGGCTGCATCAAGACTCCCATTCCCCTGTCCCGTGCTGCGGCGGTAGCTGCAGCACTTCCACCGAGCCCGATGCTTGTGGCTTGCTTTTGGGAAGGAGGCGCTCTGACTTCGCGGGATCTCTCCTCTTCATTGGTAATTAATCTTTCTATCAATAATGGGTGCCCAGTCTGATTTTGGCACCCAGGTGTTGACTGTCCTGTCAGTCTCCAATGCGAGTGCTGCCCTGCCCAGAATCATGTCACATGAACCCCGGTTTGCGTTCACCACGTTCTGCTGGGGCAAGATCTTGTCCAAACAAGCTAATATTCTGGGAGGGGAGACATTCATACATTCCAAGAAGGGCGATAAAATCGGATTTACACATTTGCCACCTGGAGAATTGATATCGCGCCGGAAGTGATCTTTTGGCCCACAAAGTTTAACCAGAATAATTCCCCGAGTTTTCAACTGAACACTCCCAAGCAAGGGCACATGGCGCTACCTCAGATATGGGACTATTTCTATCTAACTCGGTTGGCCAAAAGCGCCTGCAGGAAATACACCAAGTAGAGAGACCACTGTAATAGCCAATGACGCGTGTCGACACGACACGCTCTAATTGGCGGTATTTTGACCGAAATAATTGAGTAATCCACAAATGACATCTAGGGTGACGCCTTTCCATTTTGCTTCAGTAGTTCTGGTTGAAAACTGAAGGAGATCTTATAATTTGAAACATGTTGATTGAAACATCACTCTCAGCCTGATAACAATTCTTTGAGTGAAAAGTGCATGAATCTGACTCTATCACCCGTTTTATACTCCATGACAGTCTCCCCTCACCAGGTCTCAGCCCCGTAGAGCACTTTGAACCCAGACTAGGCCCCCCTGTCAGACAGGCCAAAAATCATATATTTCCGCGATTCTGAGTCTATCACCAATTGCCCTGGAATTATTCCAGATAATTGGGCTACATAGGAAGGTATTCCAGGCAAGATATGGGCAAATCGGTCGCAATGATCAAAAAGCGTCCAAAACAGGAAATCTCTCATCGCGCCTTCGGTTCCGACATTAGCTGTAAACCCCGAGAGAGGCAAAGCATTCTCCCTTCTGGGCATCCCTCGCCGTCGACAAAATCCAGCACCGTACATAAGCGCCGCCGGGCGTGGCGTATGCAGACGTCATCGCCGGCGCGCTGGGTTGGATGTCGTGTCTGGAGCCCACAGTGGCGGCGAAAAAGAATGGACACAGTCGTTTGAGCTCTGACCTGCACCAAATTACTTCAAATAAAGTTCTACCAGGAACCTTGAGTGATTATAAGACTTTCTATGCAGTTTAACCTATGCCATTCCTAGTTGGATGTCCCACAATAAAATAATTCCTCGTTTTCTGAGAAGTTGGGTCTGTGAATTTATATGGTATTGAAAAATGGCGAACACAGCTTCAAAGTACTTGAAAAAGTGGCTGGACTACGTTTTGTCAAAAGCTTCCCCATTTCGATTGAACTTAGGTAGATCCTGAATATGGGGGGAATTTATTACAACTCTTTGCGGAACTTAGGGCGCAGCCTGTTTTTTTCTCTTTTTGGTCCGTTTTCAGCAAAATTGTCGGTGTGAGCTCAAATCTCAGCCGAATCCTCTGAAAATATAACCGATCGATTCACATGGCGATTCTGGAGGGCATCCCGTCCCTGTATTTTTGATGGCATAATCTAAGTTACCATATATGGAAATTCCGGTGTTTTCATGCAGACCCACTGTAGCGCTGGAGATACGGCCCTGGGCAACTTAGAATTTTTTTTTGAAACACTAAGGACCATTCCCGAGGGCATCTCAAAGCCAGAATTTGTTCGTGACCGCCCCATGGCATAAACAATGTGCTTCAATTATATGATGGATTTGATCACCCTTTTGATTCACTGGAGGAATTAGAAACCAATTCTGGCTTCGGTATGCCCTCGAGAATGGTCCTTAGTGTTTCAAACAAAATTCTAAGCTGCCCAGGGCCGTACCTCCAGCGCTACAGTGGTTCTGCATAAAAACACCGGAATTTCCATGTATGGTAACTTAGATCATGCCATCAAAAATACAGGGACGAGATGCCCTCCGGAATCACCATGCAAATCGATCGGTTATATTTTCAAGGGAATCGGCTAAGATTTGAGCTCACACCGACAATTTTGCTGAAAACGGACAAAACAAAAAACAAAAAACCGTCCGCGCCCTAAGTTCCGCAAAGAGCTGTAATGTCCTCAAATTCAAGGAACGAACGTAGGTTAAGTGATACCGTTAATCCCAAAGAATCGAAGATAGATTTCCCAGGTATATCAGCTTCAGTAGAAACCTATACATTCTCATTCAAAACCCCGTTTCCCGGAAAACCTAGTCCTGCGGTCCGCCTTGTATGCAAGTACAGATCATTCATTCCGCTAAAGTATCTCTTACAGTGTATGTCCCAGATATACGGTTTTAGCTGTACGCCGGGGTTTTTTCACCCGAGGAATCGGAATCTGACGTCCCTCAAGCGCCTACACTTCGGGTTCGGCAGCTGCGGCCACCTCTCCTCGACCTCTCTGCAATAACCTGGACGGCATACCGGGACCGTTCTACCTGACAATATGGGAATTTCTCTTTGAGTAGTTAACGCGTACGCAAGTGTTACTTTCCACTTGTTTCCGTCCTGGGGTGTAATCATGCTTCGGCGCCACATTCGCAACTTGCCCATCTAATTCCATTTCGTTCCCAGGGGCTATGTTCCCAACCCATCCCTTCCCCCCTCTTTCAACCCGCCAGATTGCGAATTTCGGGTTTTTAGACGCCTCTCATATATATGTTTCGAGCATTTTAATCACACACACATAGTTCACACGGTCACTCTACCATACTCACCTAGCTTGTCCTATTCTAACTGAATAGACATTTGGTTGGCATTTTTGCGGGATGGCTCTGCACTGGTCTCAAGCAAGAAGCATTAATTAGGATACAACTTCTGGACTTATTCAATGTTCTGCACCTCATATCTTTCCACTCACGCTACACGCAGAGCTCTGGGTCCAGTGGCATACATGCAACGCATCCAGGAAATCACCTGCGACAAGTTTTAGCCTGGACCATCGAGTGCGTATCGATTACCGACCTATTTTTTCTCCCCACATACCTTTTCGAGCATTTTAATCACACACACATAGTTCACACGGCTACTCTACCATACTCACCTAGCTTGTTCTATTCTAACTGAATAGAAATTCGTTGACATTTTTGCAGGATGGCTCTGCACATGTCTCAAGCAAGAAGCATTAATTAAGATACAACTTCTAGACTGTTTCAATGTTCTGCACCCCATATATTTCCGCTCACGCTACACGCAGAGCTCTGGGTCCGATGGCACACTTGCAACACATCCAGGAAATCACCTGCGATAAGTTTCAGCCCGAACCATCGAGTGCATATCGATTATCCACCTACTTTTCTCCCCGCCAACCTTTTCACCCCAATGACCGAACTTTTTGTTCAGCGTGCGACTTCCACCACACGCAGTGCTGCCAATCCACTGCAAAATGTTTCCCCAGCACCACTCGAGCCCCGGTCGGCAAGTTGATGCGCTGTAAAGAGGCACTATTCCAGATAAATCAGCTTTTGCAAACATTTGACAAATTAACACAGTAGGAGGCTCCCCCTTCAACTGCACCGCGTACGATGCAGGCCGCAGCTACAGTTGGACGCTGACATCAGACAGTCTGCAAATCAGGCAAGAAGTAGATACGTCGCAGCGGGCATCTCGGGTGAGGCGAATTGCAAGGACAAATCCCTATCAATTTCAGTGAACCAAAACTTGGGTATGGTCTATTTTACTATTTTATAAGCGCTCGGGGGACCGCTCTGCAGTCCCCCTCCCCCTTTATTGATCACAGAAATTCAAAAAATGTAAAAACCCTGGATTTACAGCCGTTTGCATATTATCTGCGACTGCTTAGTGGGCCAAACTAGTTAGTGGGCCACTTGCATAATACAAGGTGGTGTGATATAGAATTCGGTGATTTGGTGCCTTTTCTTTTTTTTTTTTTTGTATCCATGTTTTATTTCCTTTGTGCCTAGGGCATATGGTAGAAATAATCTAACTATGTTGTTTACGTTCGTAATAGGTATAGTAAATCTTATCGTTGGGGGTGTGGCTACTCTATGGCGTGCAACTCGTGACAGGACGAGCGCGGAGCGGGGAGTCCGCATGGGTATAAGGCCGAAGCCTCTACGTGTAGTAGGTGTTGGGTAAGGTCCGAGCAATACATCTATCGTGAGTAAGAGGGAAATTTAACATAAATCTACTTGTCATCGGGTCGGTCTAGCAGTTTGAAGTCTCCGAAGACGGAGTGAAATCGTCTGGTACGCTGGATGAAGATGAAGAGGTCGGGGAGGAGCAGGTGTTTGAGGTGTGTCGCGAGTCTGTTAGCGGAGCAAAGCTGTCGACGAGCTCCGGCATGAGCCGGGCAGAAAAGCAAGTAGTGTTCTACTGTCTCGTCATGTTGTTCGCAACAAGGGCAGGTGGGACTCGGTAATTTCTTCAGGCGGTGTAGGTGTTTGGCTAGTGGGGCGTGATGCGAACGGAGTTGGAAGAGGAGGGAGGCGTGTTTGCGGGGAAGGGGTTTGGTAAGCCTTCGGAATTTCGGTGAAGGCATGCTGCTGTCTATGTCTTTGATTCGTGCATAGCGGCTCGACCGAGTGAACTCCTTCTTTGCAGCCATCTGGAGTACCCGCGCGTGAGTGAGAGCTAGCGCCGACTTGCTGTAAGGCAGGTCCGTCAGGAGCTTGAGAGTCCCTCCAAAGCTACCCGTTTGGGCTACCCGTTTCGCTGCCTCGTCTGCTGCCTCGTTGCCTGGGATATCGATGTGGCCTGGGGTCCAGTCAACGCGAAGGCGAAATCCTGGGAATATTCCTCTCACTGCCGTTAAATGGCGATGAAAGATGTCCCAGATATATTGCCCCACGAGATTTGGTGCCTATGGGATGGAATACGACCTATGAGGACGGCGTACGTCAAATTTGGACGGAAGTGAAGGCGGCGATCAACAGCTGTGTTGGGTTTTTGATCGGGATGACGGCGTGTGAACATCTTTCCTTATCTCCGAATACTTTTTCCCGCCTTTTTCCCCACCAATTCCTGGCCGATTCACAAGGTCGGGGGCTCGTTCTCATCCCCGGATCCAGGGAAATGATATACGGCTATTCTATGGACCAAAAATGTTCTCTCTCGCCTCCCTGAACCCCCAAGAAGACCTTGATTTGACCTCGAGTGGTCCACTCCGGCCCCCTCTATGGCGAATCAACCGTGTATGCTATGGACCTAGAAATCTGATCCTGCATTTCAGACACCCAGTCCTATCTCCTCACCAAATGATGGGTTTTTAGCTGCCCGATTTCGTGGTCAGCGAGGGGTACATGTCAAAACGCCCGAATTCATTCACGCGTATAGATGGACTTTTTCAGAGTGGTTATTGAGGGATGGAGGTCCTCTGTTGCTAACAGATATATGCGAATACGTCTTATAGAACGGTATGTATTCTATTTTGGAGCACCAATGCTCTCTGTGCTTTGCAGAGCACGCCATTCTGTGCACACCATGATTTCACCCCTTCTCCTCGGCTCGAAGGGAAATATTTAAGGTGCTCATATACCTCACAGGTACTCTTTTATTGTATGGAATGGTGAAATTGGATGTCTTGAATGATTTTGGATACATTAGGATGCCCAGTATCAGTACGAATGAACGATATAAGGGGGTGGTCCACTAACCCGTTTTTATCGTTTTAGGATCCCGCCGGAAGAAAAAATTCAGTAGGTCGAGAAACCATCGCGTAAATTCGCGGAAAATATCTCGACTCACTCACAGGATGCATACCTTGGTTTCAGAATCCATATCCCAGTATCCACCTCACTTTATGCTTGGGTTCGAGGTCAAAAAAGCCAAGGTGGCCCACTAAGCAGTCGCAGATAATAAGAAAACAAATAATAAAATCAGCGGACGAACGGAGAGATATAATTTGCTATGTACAGTGGTATCGATGAGGTTTAGCGGTCATAAATGGTTGTAATGAACATAGTTTGAAATTTTGGTATGGTGCGCATCATCTAGCTGCCACTTTCAAAAATCAGTGGCCAAATTGGCCAGGGCACGGCCTCAGCGCTTTTTCATTTATGCGGCCATATCCACCCAGAAATATGTTCAGCTCACTCAGTTTTAAATTGGCTAGCAGATCTTGTGTAGAAAAAAAAAACACTTTTGCTAGAGGGAAAATCTGGGTAAAGCTGGGGCCCACAAAATTTCAAGCATGAAGTAAAAAATTGGGTTTCTTCTTTGTGAGACACTGATGTAAGTAAAGTATGGTCAAACTGTTGAAAACCTCACGAAATTCATAAAACTTCATTGCAAAATTCTAATTTGCCAATACCGTATAATTTCGTTCAATTCGACAGTCACGTGATTTCGACTTTCGCCAGAAAATCCCATAAATCGAGAAAAAAATTATTGCCGCAATAAAAAAAAAAAGTGGAGCGTGACGTGTGACTGTCGATTTGAACGAAATTATACGGTACTCCAAAGCGCGCTTGAGGAAAGTTTACAGCAATTTGCGGTACAGGCGCGGGCCGTTTTTTTTTTTTTTTTGGACGGTTTTGGCTAGAACAGTCGCCACGGCCTCAGTTTTGATCGGATTAACTCGGGAGTAGGCGCGTTGGAATCTCACTGAGAATCCGCAGGGGATGGAGTACCGGGTTTTCTGATGCAATCACATAATGAAATTATTTCAAAAAAGTTATGGTTTGGTCCGACCCCTGTCTGTGAGCCTTACGGTCCCCTAGCGGTAGCTCAGATGCACAACATATCCAAGAACTAGATTAATCTGCCCAGTATTCATTGTGCTACAGCGGTTATAGTGAAAACGGCCCGCGCCTTATGTACCGCAAATTGCTGTAACGCTGATGCCCCGCGCAAAGCGGAGTGTGGCAATGTGTACACTTTTATAGGCGCCCACGCGCTTAATGATCAAAAGCCCCGAGGAAGCGCTGTTTATTGAGCACTTCCAAAGGTCTGGACCGAGCGCTTCCAAAGCCTCGAGCCTGATCTCCCAAAAGCGGAGTTTAAAAAGCTTCAGACAGACAGGGATAATTTTATAAAGAGAGAGACAAGTACTATGGCCCCTAGAGTCTGTGTGTCACTGCTTTCGAAAATATTTTAAAGTCGCTATTTGGGCATATGATACAGCGCCATTTGTTATCACGGCTTTTTATAACGACTAGGATGCCTTCGTTATAATGAAAACATAGGAGAAAGGATGAAAACAGACATTGCGGGTTGACCAATTGAGACGTCATTTGGACAGAAAAAAGCAGTTGAGGGCGGAGTAAAACAAGCAACAGAGTGAAAGCGATTATGGCCCGCATCCGGATGAGCTTTTGCGGGTTGACGCGATCCGTGTCGCGCAGAGAGCGGTGGCGGGTGTCGCTGACGCATACTGCTGGCGGCGAGGTAATTGGCTCACTTGCTATGTCTACTGAATTCCGAGATTGAAATGCCGGTTCGACAGGTTGATCACACAAATTTGATGAGCAAACCGTAGGATTCCGCTAATCCGCCAAATCAAACATTCCGAAGATCTTCTCTTTGAAACGCAAGCAGAAAATCGTTGGATTCCTTCCACCCGCCCCGACTTTATTGTTTGTTGGAGGATTGCTTTCGAAGCCTCCCTCGCTGTCCATGTACAAATACCCCCGACCTATCGTTGCCATTCCCACCTGCCCCTATCCGTTCATATGTTGCCATATAGACACTTTCTTCATATATATTCTGTATCCCCTCCTCTTCTTCCACACAGAATTTGATCCCCACTTTTGCCTGCTTGCTTGCCCTGTGTTGCTCGCTCTCTGTGTTCTGAAATTGTTCGCATCCTCACTTCTGTCTTTATGCAACACCGCCGCTCCAGATTCTTCAAGAAGCCGACACGTCGAGAGTCAAAATGACGCATAGTACACACCTCAAGCTGGCAACACCTGAACACTCCAAGCTTCAATCATCGAGCCCCAAGACTTCCACACCGATCAGAACCTGCCAAAAGTCCAAGACGAGTCAAGCTCCTGATTCAAGATCATTGGCCTTCAAGCTTCAAGCTTCGAGTCTCAAAGACCTCAATAGAATGACACTTCGCAAGACTCGGTCTTTCAAGACGATCAGCCTCAACGTTCAAGATGCCCCCGTGAAGCCCTCTCGTATTCAAAGCTCCAAGATTGTCTCAAAATTCAACCTTAAGTCACTCCAAAACTCATATCGCCTTCGCTTCAGGATTTCAAACGGCTTGAAATCTTAAGAGTGCCTTCCGTTGGATTCCGTGCTCGCCCATGGACGTGAATAGATAGTTTGATATAATCCATGTCGTATATACGTGTTCGAATTCAATATTCTGCGAGCTCTTTTGGTCGGATTCTGCAGTAAACGGGGTGAAATATGGAAGATAATGTCACAACAACCCTTGCAAAGTGAAGGTAAATTGTCACTAATTTATTTTCAACGTCACCAGAAAGTTAACACAAGTGACGCAACTTATGTGGCCGGATTAGGATCAACTTTCCACTAGTCCGGCCTTATTAGCAAAGGAGGTTTTTCCTGATGTCTGCAAGCCCGTCCGCTTTGACTTCAAGAGAATGGAACTTCAGGGGAAGTTTCACGCTAGCGGCGACTGGGAAACATCAGAAAAATGGCAGGGTCGGGTGGCAAGCAAATTATGCATGAAATGCTGGGCGAGAGGCATGGAGGGCTTGAAGGGGATACGACCAAATACTTCCAACGAATTGAGCAGTAAATCTTAATAGAACGGTTGATTAATAGAGTCCGCAGGGATGCTAATGCAGGACTGATGTGGGCAGGTGAACCCAAGCGAAGAAGAAACTGCGGATCTGAAGGAGACTCGGAGAGGACAACATATGTTCGTCGATGACCGACAGATCCAGAACAAGGGCAGAGTGTCCGGTGGGAGCTCTTCCTGGCCATGACATATATACATACAGGCGACAAGAAATGAAATGGAACGACAGAGGGGAAGAATGGAGATAGAATGAGATGGAGCCTGGGTTCGTCAGTCACTCGCCGGCGTCTTTCCAGCGGAGTTTGGACTCGTAGAAGTCGATCAGCTGCGAAAGGTGCTGTTCCTCAGCGGGAGCGAACAAGTGGGCAAGGGGCGCGCACCATTTTGGGGAACTTGTCTGCGCATATGGTGGACGTATCTGACTCGTTTGCCTCCCTTCCTGATAGCGGAACGTGAATAAGAAAAACAAGACAGCACATAGAGACGGGACTTGCAGCGTGAAGTAGACATACAGCACGTCCCCAACACATTCAACGGTGTCAACGTGCTCGATGAGCTGGTCCCACGCGGCGCACCTATATATTCCTTCATGGTACCGATGTCTTCCTCCTCTGGCATGGGTTCGACTGACGTGTTTTCGGTATTCTGGTGCTTTTTCGCAGGCCGCTCATTGTCGTCTTCGCCGCTCTTGTCGGGTTTCACAGACTGAATTGGACCCGCGGGTCACGAACATGGACGTGGAACCGGCATTCAAAGGGCTGTCCGGCTCGAGGGACTCGGGCGAGCCTTCGGAGATGGTCTCATTTGGCTGCTTGGACGATTCCTCCGCGTCCAGAACATCTTGATGAGCTCCATCCCTTTTCTGCACACCCGAGCAACAGAAAATGAGACGACGCGTACAAGTGAGTAGTCGGGACGGGATCCACGTACGGGACGTCTTCTTCCACGACCTTGCTGTTATCTTCGTTGGGGTGACCCTGCCACTCGACATGATACTCATTCTTGTTCTGGAGATAAGTTCCAGTGAGTTTTCGGCGCGCCTGGCTAGCGAATGGCGAGGCTGTGAGAATATACCTGCTCAAATTGACCCAGTTTTGCGTCCAGGACGGCCTCGATCTCGTATTTTTCCTCTTCCCTTTCCTCGTCCTGGCACCTCTCTGGCCCTTGCTGTCTTCTACGACCTCCAGCTCCTCTTTCTCGGACCTCAAGGGCGACATGTAAGTGGTCTCGCTGCTGTCGCTAACATCATTGGCGGCAGAGGACAGGCGCGCCATGGTGGAATGCCGCTGAAGGAGGGGCAGGGAGCTAGCGCAACAGTTGCAGTAGACAAGATTTAATTTTGACACAACTTGGTGAGTTGAAAAGATTAATTTTTTACACAAGTTGCTGCAAAGTACCGTAACCTATCAGCTGGACAACTAATATTAATTTTAATTTTAACCTTGCCCTGATTAATCGGACCCTGATTAATCCGCTGAACAAAATGAATAGCAAAGGCAGGATTCGAACCCACGTTCACCATATTAAGTAAGCAGCTTACGCAGTAAGAGACATTTAGCACTACCACTAGTCCACCAGGCCATGATGACTGGCCAAACTAATCACCTAACATCATGCCCACCTAACCTCTATCCTCTCACTTGGCCCTAATTTTGGCTGATTCCTACTCTTTGCAGTTATTTTTGATGATGCTCCTTTGCCTAACCCCAGTCATTGCCCTCTATGCAGCTGAGTTCCCCGCAGTTTGCTTAAATAGAATGCTCATATGTGAGCATCATCCTACGATGATCCTTCTCACCACGAACACGCGGATGAAAAAGGCAAGCAAGAAAGTCCCCGAGATTCGGGAACCCGTATGTCTGCAAAATATCGTCGACTTTCTGCCATTTTGTGCGCCTTGCGGTTCGCAAGGAGGGCTGGGTCGATGCTGAGGAAGGAGAAGGAGTGACTGGACTTTCTGGGGCTGAAGCAGAGGAAAAGCTGGTGATTACGGGAATAATTTCGGGGGCCGGATGTCTTCGGTAGCTCCACACGAGCTTGACTGGCGTCTGCGGAGGATTTCCGTCCATTTGGCGATTCAAAATCGTCTCCGGAGGGTCTTCAGGATCGTTTGACGCGTGCAGAGAGAAAAATTTGGGCTGTAGACGTGGCAGAGAAGAAAGAAGACGCATCGCCATCGATTGTCACCCGGTGTGACATGACGCGAGTGTGGTTTCAAACTCCGCTGACTTTTAATAGAGGTGGCGAGCAATCAAGCGATCAAGCTGATCAACAGACTACAAACAACCGAGGTACGAGGTAAGTTATTTTTGTAGCGTCTATCTACGAGAGACTAGGGCACTCAGTCGACGAGGGCACCGATTCCTAGTGGGAAGCGGCCACATGTCATAAACAATTATTTTTTTTGTATTTAAATTACGCTCACAAAACTGATCCTGTAGACATTGTATCCTTTGTACTCCTGTCTGACCGACCGCACCTCCCCCTCACGTCATTCCCATCGTAGTAGTATTATATACGCAAACACTAGCTAGTCTATTCTAGACTGTTCTAGACTACGTATGTATAGGTCTGGACGAAGGAACCACAAGTTGGATCAATAACATTTATAGGCTTTATCTCGGCACAAAGCCTCATCACTACAAGCATGCTCCATTAGAATATATCCACTTCAAGCTTACTGTAAGTCAAGTATTTTAATGAAAACTACTCCTCTGCAGGTTGGCAACCAGGGTAAGCTCGGCGGCGAGGGGAGCGTGCCGGACGTGGAAGGCGTGTGGTTTGAGCCTGTTACGACGTTTCGTCCTTCATTCGTACGTTGTATGGAAAGGAGCTGATGTGTTTTTTTCTGCTTTTCTTTTCTTTTCCCACTCTATCTCCGCCCAGTGTTGGCTCTGACCCGGTCAAACGGGGTTCGACGAAAAGTCTTGACCTTTGACCGTCGTCAGACCAAACGGTCAAATCATTTGCCCGTTTTTGAATTTTGGTTCATCCCAGGAAGTGGTGATGTGGATGCACTTTCAATGCTCATATTTTGCTCTTATACATGTTCACCGATGGTCTCCGCGTCAATTCATGTCTTCTGGTACTCCAACCACGGGATGCTATGTTGTACCCCACTAATTCCGACTATTTTTTGAACCCAGTACAATGGGATGGTAAAATGAAGTCCTAACCTTTCAGAATTCAGAACAATGGAATGTGGTTTGGAAAGTGTTCCCAGTATCACTCCTGCCCTTAGAGAACTGCGGTTCAGGAAATTTCCCAAATTTGGCGGGGTCACACGGAAGGTTCAAAGTCGGTCAAACCCGGTCAAGCTGGTTGGGCAGTTAGCATTCTGGCTGGACAAGAATTTTTACTTTTTCTTCAGAGGTGGAATGGGTACGGATCTCTCCGTGGAATCAAATTCTTGGGCATTAAATGAGTGCTCGGAGAGACCCACAGAAAATTTAGCCACCGGCGGACCAAGTTGCGGAATATTTTTCGTATTTGGACAGTTCTGACAATCTTTTCGCCATGTCCTCGTTCACAAGTGCAATTGATACGGATTTCCGGCCCTTGATGCATTTAAGCTTTCTGCCACCCAGCACATCGCTTGAATTCAACACATTGGGTCGAGGGCGGGCTCGTGCCGCTTATTACAGCTGTTTGCGGAACTTAGGGCGCGGGCCGATTTTTTTTTTTGCAACATTTTGCTTAGAACACTCACTACGACCTCAATTCTGGTCAGAATCTTTCGGGAGTAGGTGCGTTCGACTTGCACTGAAAATCTGCAGGGGATGAAGTACCGGCTTTTTTGATGTAATTATGTAATGAAATTTCTTCCGAAAAATTGTGGTTTCCATTAGGACAGCTGTAGCACAATGAATACTGGGCCAATTGACTTAGTTCCAAATCAGGAAATTTTTGGTCGCGCCTTCGGTTCCGACATTAGCTGTAATAGACAGGTTGTGCAAAGCCGCATGCGGCTTTTGTGCATTGTGCAAAGCCGCATGATAAACCGAGGGATTTATGAGTGTATCTATGTTCATTTTGATGAAATACTGGTAAATTGGGTGCTATACAGTATATTGAACCACTTACCAACCATGATGTGCATCATTTTGACGTCACTATTTGGCTTCTCCACAGCCGCTGTGCGGCTATTGCCGTGATGCTGCCAAAAAAAGGCCATTTCCCACATTTGCTCCACCCGCCTGATGCCGGATCAATACCAACAGCTTCCAAAGCACTCTACGGCATTTACGCAAGGTCCAAATACATCATTGATAGGGAAACAAAAGCCGCATGGTGCCGCATGCGGCTTTGCACAATGCACAAAAGCCACATGCGGCCCATGCGGCTTTTGCACAACCTCTCTAATATGATCGAATTTTGCAAGGGAACCAAAGCAGGAAAGGCCTCCCCAAGGATGAACGATTAATGAGACCAGGAATAATGGTTGATCACAATCTTTCCACCACTTCTCCAGCCGCGCTACCAGACCGACAGATATCTCGGGCTCGGGGGGTTCAAAATGCGAATTAAATTGTTCAATAGTGAAGCACAGGGTTCAAAATGGCAGTATGAAGCATGTGATTCAAAATGCCATTCTGTGGCATGGGGTTCAAAATGCCAATTAAATCATTCAATGGAAGGAAATCGAATGAATAAATGTAACACTCTTTCGGATCCTTCTCTTGGTCGGCTTTATATAAATCAAAAAGACCTGTACGTTAATCAGCACTGGAGCGAATCAGGCCCCACGTGGACGACGATCAGTGGTCACGGTTCAAAGGATTCTTGGATCTGACGACGCGAGAGGATGTCCAGATTTTCAGCGACTGGGTCTTTTCACTTGGGATTCGCAAGGTTACCGGTACGTTCGTGTATTCGCGATCCTCAAGCAGTGTTTATTAATTTGTCCGTAGCTCGGTGGAACCACAAACTCAATCACAAATGGATCTTACCCGGGCCTCTTGAGTGTCTTTCTGGGCTTTCACGTGAAGATTGGCTCACTAATCCATTTACATCGAACGGGAATGAAACCCAGAATCACTGGACATATTCACAGACTGGGATTGGTCTTAGTGCAAAAGAATGCATCGTTAGGTTGTATTTCATTCGCAGATTTGACTTTCTCACTTACCCTACATTCCAGGGCGGCAGCCGCTGACCATGCGGTGGGTCAAGAATTTGAAGCCTCTTTTGCGAGCGGCGTGATCGCCAACTTTCGAAACGAATTATCGCATCGTACAGATCACAGTGTTAAGTGTCATACGAGTGCCGTGGAAAAGACCCGGCGCGCGCAAACGGGCAACGCAAAAATCCAGGAACTGAGATCTCAACTCACGATTCTTCTTGCGGAGCAAAAGGTGCGTATTTCACGCCAGATTTCCTTAAGAAATTTCAGACCAGTTCCTCGGGCGTTGTTCGTATCAGGCAGAAGAGCAAATCCAGTGCCTTGAGTACATTTTATTCCTTTCTGCCTCCGCCCACTTATGACGATTAAAATGCTCATAATTAGTAGTTACCAATATTAAACACTCGACTCGTATATGATACAAGGGCACCATTGACTACTATGAGTTAAGCTGGCAAAAATCTATCAAGGACGACACATCAGAATCAAGTGCGACACAGTACGATACCCCAAAATGTGTGCAAAGTGCAACATCTGAGGAGATGAATGTGTCGCAAAATGGCAATCTCCTCCACAACTTTTTTGTGAAAAGTCTGATGCACTACTATCCTTCCCCCAGAACTCGGACACTTAAGAAAGAAGAGTCAATATTATTTGATCCAAGGATTGTGGCACAAAGGTGAGTACGTAGATCACCAGCATTTTGGCTTTTACTCCGGTCCTGTATCTTACCTCGAGAGAAACGGATAACTATTGGGCAAACGGCACTGTTCTTTCGGGCGAGTCCGTGTGTCCGAGTTCTAGGTAAGACATCAATTTCTGATTGTCAGCACCACTCTGAAGTCACTCTTACAGTAGTGGCTTCAAAGTTGCTGTGAACAATCCTTTATATATTAAGTATTGTTGGTGCCGGAAAGACTTTCATAAGACCTTGCAGTACATTGGTAGAAGACCTGAACATTATAGCTACATTTCGACCAAATTTGGCATGTGCACTGCCCCCTTTTCAGTTCACCGTGTTGTGCACAAGGCACCTAGACCCTTGAGTTGTTGTAGACACATCAAGTCGATACTTGAGCATCTTTTGAAGTCATTACCACAATACCATGGCCAGTAATGAAGTCAGCCATGGCTAAAAGTACCGAAAATCGCCCAGTTTCAACCAACCCGACATCTTCTGATGGATGGCATATGCAGCAGGGCCCAAATATAGCAGTTTTTCGACCTGGAGGCTCTAGAACCCATGCTACCGATTATTTCAAGCCAAAAATCTCGGAAAACAGTTTGGTATTCACTGAGAACTGTTTGTTTGTCCGAGTTCTAGGTTTGTCCGGATCGGTTGGGGGGGATAGTAGTTGTGACCTGGCACTTTAATTCACATTGTGAGACGCATGACATTTTAAAACGCGTGGCTGAACTGAATAAACGGGATTTCATAATTATGAGCCCATTATTGCGGCATTTATTTGTATTTGTTGAGATGAGTCGTCACGTGTGTGTTTGTTTATCGGTGTCAATCTCCGACCGCGGCGACACCTCAATTGATTATTACATCTAAAGTTATAGTCGGTATATGGGACCACCACCGTTCAATACCGGCGAGAACGTGCTGTGCTACCACGGCCCTCTCATATATGTCGCACAGATCCTCCAGACGGCCGAGAACAGCTTCAACAGCGGCGCCCATTACTTAGTTCACTACAAAGGCTGGAATGCAACGTGCGTCGAGGTTATTCTCGTCGAATCTCGGCGCGTTCTCACATCCGCTTACTTCCAGATGGGACGAGTGGGTCCCCCCGTCGCGTCTCCTGAAAGACACCGAGGTGAATCGCGCGAGGCAAAGAGATGCGCTCGCGAGCGTCACTGCAGCGCGCTCGGATCCCAAAGCCAGCGCCTTCGAAGTGAACAAAAACAGGACCAAGCGCAAGCGATGTGTGCACGTGAGTTGCCACATTCTGAATCCCCTATGTCCCCCACTTCATGCTTATCCTTGTCGGCTCCCGAAGACTGTGGCGACTGGCTACCCGGCGAGGAAGCAGAATACTGACTTTGCGCCGCTTCGCTCTCCAGCAAAGCCTGTGGCATCGCCCAGCAAGATGTCGTCGTTCGCAAATCCGACCAAGTCGAGCATGGCGAAGGCTGTGGTTGCAAACACGCCGGAGAGGGCCAAGCTTGTGTCTGCTCCAGGTTCGCCGTCGCCGACGAAGCACCAGCTCGTCAGGGCGACTAGCTTGTTCACTGCCCGACAGCCTCGTGAGCGCTCATCACGTCTGCTTTATCTTACGGTCGGTTGAGCTCTCCGCAGCTTCATTCATGCACACATTCACTGGTCCTGGTGGGAGTTCGTCCCTTCAGACCTTGGCGTCGGCGCTGGAGAAACTCAGAAAACCTCCCCCCGAGCGGCCCAATACAAGCATGGGCTTCAGCCGGGATCAGTTGGACGGCACCTTCGATAAATCATCCTTGGCGCTGAGTGTAGACGCACGAAGCGTCGGTATGGGGCGTCCCGGCTTGCAGAGAGCAGTGGCTGTCGGCCGCGCCTCTTCCCCGACGTCATCGATTGCGCCCTCCACGGCCAAAGCGCCACCACCTGCGAAATCTGCACGGGTCCCCATATTCATGGGCCCGGGCTTGCGGGGTAGCGGACCATCGGCAGTTGGAATGGGCGCTATTAACCGCGGCGGAACCAGTTTGGTCGGGAGCGCTGGGGGACGGAGGTCGGCGCCAAAAGTAACCCAGAATCCCAGCCTGCCCAGGGTCGTGGGTAGTCCTGTCAAGGGAAGAGGTCCGACAGTCGCCAAAAGCTCGTCTATTAGCGTTCCGCCCCCCACTCGGCCTTTAACGATCCTGAAAGGATGCATCGTCTACGTGGACCTAATATCTGAATTTGGAGACGATTCTGCCAAGTCGTTCATCACGGACATGCTTAAGGACCTGGGGGCAAGGGTGCGTTTCCCCACCATTCTCCCTTGTTACGTCATCTAACTGATAATGCAGGTCCTGGGCAGCGTTGGGCGTACGCTGACACACATCGTTTATAAAAATGGGCTGGGGGGGACGTTGAGTCGTTATCGGTGAGTGCCTTTATATTACGCAAGAAGTGTCTTCGGCCCGAACGTGCTTCAGACGATTACCCGACCCCAAACCACTCGTCGTTGGGATTGAATGGGTTATCCAATCCGCGAAGAAAGGCACCCACGAAGATGAAACCCCGTACATCATTGACGCCAACGACATGAACACCACTGCTATGAAGGTGTTCTGCTTCGTCCCAGCGCACTAGGCGTCGCCAACTGATAACCATTCATAGCGAAGGAAAGCCATGCTACCCAGATTGATGTCAGGTCGTGTCACACGACATGTGGACGATAACGGCAAGGGCGATTATCCATTTGATTATGAAGGCTCGGCTTCCTGTGCGTAATCAACTTCGTTTCTCCTACCCGTTGCTCACCTGCTCACGCAGCCGCCGTGGTTGGTGTGCCCCCACTAGAAAGGGCACGACTGCGCAAAGCGGGCACTCTAGGAATCTAATATATGTAATTAGTTTGGCGGAGATGCTTGGACAAGAGCCACAGTTGTGCAATTCTTATGGAAGAGCGGCTCGATGAATTCTCGGGCTCTTTGTGGATTCAGAATCAGCTCCTCAAGGGCTATCGATCGCATATTTCCCCCTCGTTTTCGGAGTAGATATGGGTTACGGCCAAAGTGTTGGATACTCTGACGATATCCCAATATTCATCCCGCTGCTGGATGTCGCGCTCGAGAGCGATCTTGTGAAGGAGCTTCCAAGTCAATCCCGCGTCGTCGAGATTCCGCTGGAATGTAGAGATCGAGACAACAGGATCACGGTGGATTGGGACAGTAACTGCTAACACAAAAAATTTAGACCCTGAGGTTCTTCTGTAATTCCGAGTTCAACCAACTAGCATACATCGAACTCACTACATACCGACAGATACTCTTTTCATTTGCCATCTTAACTAGTGATGAGAACTGAGGGGATAAAAACGTTAATTTAACATTTGAGGGGGAACAGGACGTGACGTTCGTTCAAAGTTGAAATCGAGAAATAAGGTTCGAGGATCTCTTCTAAATGTCCTCTGAAGCCATACAAATATTTTAAAGAATTTCCGTTAGGAATTGAGAGGATTGATAGTTTTTTTTTTTTTTTGATTTTGATGGCACAACTCAGAGTCATACTGGGAGCTGAATAAGGCCGAAAATAAAATAGACAAGTAGAGACGAAGTTGGTGTTCGTAATGAAGCACCGCTGAAACGGTTTCGAACGCACCTAGTTTCAAGGTATTCTGTCAAGAAATGAGCTCACAATGAGTGCAAGAAAGAGTTCTGGGCTTGCTCTTATTTACAAATGTTGGCTACTGCCATTAACTTTGCAAACAGCTGTAATGGAATCAGGATATTACACTGTACCGAGCTTGTGCGATTTTTTCTCGGTCCAACCAATGAGTTTTTGCAGAATGGGTGGTCTGCAAGGAAACCTCGAACACCAACGCTGAAAGTCACCGTCGTCTGAAAACCACGAGCCACCAGTAAGGATGTGCTTGAAGCTCTCCTTTGTGAGCTGGATGGCAATATTTCGGCTTGGCGCTAGATGATTGGAGAGAATCAAACAGTGCCGAAATATTATACGCCTGAGAAACCAATGTCATACTCCGCGACGATGACCGGTTTGTGCGCAGGCAGGACCGGACATGTGCGATGGAACGATTTCATATCGAAGGAACATGCTTGTGTGCCAGGAGGTGCAGTTGCAACCTGTGCTATGTGAGCAAGAAAGCTCAGGGATGATGAACAAAGTAGATGAGATGATGATAATCAGCACGATTGTGCTGTTCGCCGTATACAAAGTACTCGGTGAGGGATGCCGATGCTACAGCACGATTGCGCTGTTCCCCGGGTACATGGCACTCAGTGATGCTACAGCGCGATCACGCTGTTCCCCGGGCACACGGTACTCAGCAGTAGAAGATGATGATGCTACAGCGATTGTGCTGTTCCCCGGGTACACGGTACTCAGCGGTGGAGGATGATGATGTCACAGGATAAGCGTCGAAAGGAATGCAAGCTATCAGTGGCGGTGCCAATCACTACTATGTACATGTTATGACCAAGGTATGTGCCGCAGTTCTTGATCTTTCCCGCCAGTCTCATCTCCACACAACACGCAGCGGATCTCGACCTGTGATGACCATTGAATTGCACTGTTCAGGGACTCTGTAATCTTTGCCCCATCCTTAGTATGTCGTTCTCAGATATTTTTCACAATTTGTAATTCTTACTGTTGCTTTTTTTGGCCGTAGTGCGGAATCAGATTGACCACTCGACGTGGGATCTATCAGGTATGTCCGGTCATCTTTCTGTTATTCTGTGACAGGACTGCTGTCTATCGTTGTCACTGTGTGTACACTGGCTCGGAGACGTTGTATTTGTTGTCTTAGATTATGTTGTACCTGGGTAGATTGTTTGAATTCAAGTATATTTCCATGTTTTCAATATGTACCGTCGAGCCTACCCAGCCAGCGAGTGCCCGGAAATCCATGGCAAATGGAAGGTAATTCAAGGTAATTTGCCTCGAAGTTGGAGGTAATTTGATGGGGGGATCCCTAGCGAGGCAATCGAGGCAATCAGGGTAATTCGGTCCAAAAAAGACCAAGTTGGGGGAATTCGTGGCAAACCCGCCAAATTGCCAGGGGAGCATTTTCCCGATGTACCGTTGAAGGAACAAGAAATTCACTGCCGTTGAAGGAACACGGAAATTCACTGCCATTGAAGCAACACAAGATCACTGCTGTTGAGAGAACATGAAATTCACTGCAGTTGAGGAACACGAAATTTTACTGCCGTTGAAGGACCACGGTGGAACACGAAATTCACCGTTGTTCGCTGGATTGAATGCAATTTCAGAAGGAACAGACATTGGCTGCCGTTGCCTGAATGGCTGTCGCTGACGCACATGGAATTGATCGTAATTGCAGTAATACGGAACAGCTGCGGTTGAATAAAACGAACACACACCTGTGCTCGTCCAAAGCAAACATAACATAACTTCCTCAGTCACGTCTAACATCTCAGTCTGACAGTCACGTAGGTGACCCATCGAGAAATGCACAGCCACACGGTTCACGATTGCACTTCTACTACAAGGTAACTACTAGAGGGGTGCCGAGCGAAAACCCCCGACGTACTCGATGAACTCCAGCACAGCATCCAGCTCTTCTGTGAGGTGAAGACGCGCGAGCAGCTGCAGCATCATGTCCCTCGCCCGATTGTTCAGCACATTCGGCAGCAGCGACCGCTGCATCATGCTCGTCAGCGACATCGCCTCGAGCGAATGGGCGCTGCCCAGATGGTCCCACTCATCGCAGAGATTGTGCAGAAGGAAGAAAGAGTCCAACAGCGTCGTGGGCCACACCTTGAGACAGAAGGTTCGTCAAAAAACTCGGGATAACAGGCGCTGTTAGGAAACTCACAGCTTGTGTCACCGGGCCCGCCAAAAAACAGGCAATCTCCAACGTGCGCTGCACCTCCGCCTCTACCTCCTCGATCTCCGCGACGGACGCCACGGCGGTGTCGTTGTTAACCTCCCCCCATACCTCTTCGGCAAGCATGCCCACCGCCTGTTGAGCGTTGGCAGCGTCGGCGAACCGAAACCAAGTCTCGCCGATGTAGTGCACCGCCATGGTGGCGCACACGTTGGTAGTGAAGGAAAGGATCCCTTTACCGTCGATGTGGGGGCCACACTCAGAGTGCAGCCCAAACTGCGTCCCGAGACGCCTCTCCCACACGCTCACTTTCTCTGCTTCGAGAAAAGCACGACAGAAGTGGGAGGCGACCAAGTCGGTGGGACAGACTGGAATATGGGCGGAAAAAGCAACGTCCTGAGTTATAATATGGTAGATCAGAGCTGAAACGAGTGTGAAAGTTCGTCACCCAGGTCCATTGCGGGTGAGGACTGTACCCACACATAAGGCGACGCATGACCTCGTCGCGTCTGGCGACCGACCACCCCCCATGGGTTGGAAAGCCTGGGCCACGAACTCTTGGGCACGTAACTCCCCTATTCCCGCCAGGAGTTCGGGTGTCAGGAAGCTGGCAAAGTACCCGATGGCGTACTTGCAAGACCTGTCAGCTGCAGAAAGAAATGGAGTACGAAAATGCTTACTGCGCTGGCTCCTACACGCACCAAATCGCGCTTGAGCTCGCGCCAGACCCTAGCCACTGAAGAAACAGTGCTTGAACCGATTCCAACTTGAAGCACCATCGAAGTTGCGTGAAGAAAGTTTCAGCCCAGTGTCCACTTCGCCATCTATTTCTGTGAAGGCGCAGCTGCGCCATCGCGCCGTTGCCTTGGATCTCATCACACTCCCGCTTGTCGCGCATCAGACTCCAAGCGGCTTTATGTATGCTTCCAAAATTTCTGTTCAAGTGCTACATAATCCATCAATGCTTCATTTAACAGTCCAACGCACACTTTTTTTTTTTCGATTTCTGTCAAGGCATAGCCGCGCCATCGCGCCGTTACCTTGGATCTCATCACACTCCCGTTTGTTGCGCATCAGACTCCAAGCGGTTTTATGTATGTTTCCAAAATTTCTGTTCAAGTGCTATGTAATCCATCAGTTCTTCATTCAAAACTGCAATGCACACTTTTTTTGACAATTATCGTTCTCATTCATCCACTGGCTCTTTCAGACTCTTTCCATGTATTTCCTTCTTCTTCCCTTCTCAAACTTTTCTGTCTTCCTGCCGGTGAAACTATAATCCGCGCACCCACGCTCGCTTCAATCCCATCAACATCGCTTCCCAGACCCCGTAGGATCGTCCATCTTACGTTCCTTTATTTATTTTTTTGCGGCCAGTTCGCTTAAGCCGTGTTATCTTTGTAGGCCCCCAGACACCACCTTTTACCGCACTTCCGAGATCGACCATCTTGCGTTGTGGAAAAGTTCACCTGCACTTACATACAGTTACTGAGCTACCACATATATTTTGAGGAACATCGCAACACGGTGTGCGCATTGGAGTGTGCATTCATCTAGCTGGACTATGATTCAACCAGAAAATGAGTACTCATTCCACTTCTGCACCGGGAGGGGATAAAATATGCGCAGAGTCACAAAATTCAAAAAATATTCCATAACGTGGTTCGCCGGGGGTTAAATTTTCTGTTTGCCTGCTGTCGAATGCATTCACCCAGCCGAACAATGAATCAACCAGAAAATGAACACTCATTCTACTTCAGCACCAGGAAGGAATAAAATATGTGCACAGCCACACAATTCAGAAAAAAAAATATTCTACAACATGATTCACCGGGGGTTAAATTTTCTGTCCGCAATAATGTGTCAGGGCGAAAAGTGGGACGTCGAATTTTACTGTGCTTGGTTCAAGGACTGCTTGTGCTCCCAGAGCAGCCAATACTCAACGGATCTGGGTGTTCTTGCAGGGCAAACTGCTTAGAATTTGTCTTGATTCCCAGAATACACGGATTTACTCCTTCATTGTGGCACCCTCCCTTCCCCTTCCCTGCACGATCCGTATCTTAGTTCAACGACTTCAAATTTCTGAAGAGAACTCCGTACTTCATCATACTGTGCAATGTGTAGTACATATTCCACACCAATAAAACCCCTGTTAAATCCGTGGCGAAGCACGGGTGACTGCTGGTTGAGTTGAAATTGCGTCTTGAGGATCAAAAGGCGGGAATGCGGGCCTTGAAGCTCGCAGCAGCGTTTTGGTCCTTGTCGATCCCTTGTACAATGTTAAACCCGGCGCGACGGAAGCCTTCGGAAAAACCCCTAGCCTCGGAGAAAAAATCTTCGACGCACATGCGTGGAAACATCGGCGAGAGTTCCTCGTGTCCCTGGTGAATCGGCGTGAAATGTTCGCCTGGTCCGTTCTCCTCTTCCGTATAGATACAATGGCAGCGAAGGGCGGAAGAACTCCCTTCGTCCGGAAGCGATTGAGTCCATTGAAATGGCCTGCATTTGACAGACTTTAATGGGTGGCATTGTTTGAGCCATGAATCCACCGGGAATGCACCATTTCCCAGTCTTACTTGAACCGTTCAGTGCCCAGGCTGCGCATACTACGCAGAAAGGGGAGTGGACGGCAAGGAAACTGAGGCAGTGGGCGCGTGCGCGTTGGAATGCCAGCAGAATTCTGGTTCGAAATGTCCCCCAGACCATGGGAAATGGTGCATTCCTGGTGGAGTTATGGCTCAAACAATGCCACCCATTAAAATCGGTCACAATTTTTAAAATGCAAGCCATTTCAATGGCCTTTGAATGTCCCAGATCACGCTTTTCAAGATGCAAGCCCTTTCAATGGCCCCATATCACGCTTTTGAAAATGCAGGCTATTTCAGTGTGCCCCAGATCACGTTTTTCAAAATGCAAGCCATTTCAATGCCCGTTGAATGCCCCAGATCACGCTTTTCCAAATGCAGGCTATTTCAACTGACTCTGAATGTCACAGATCACGCTTTTGAAAATGCAGGCTATTTCAAATGTGCCCCATATCATGCTTTTCAGACCCCAGGCCACATGTCCTGACCTGAACTGTTTCAGTGCGCAGGGAGGCCAAAACTGAGCGTATTTTTACGGTGTCGCTATTCTGAGGTATACATTAGTTGCTTGTACACCTATCATGGAAGTTGCGAGTAGCTGGGAGCCACGTAAATGAGGTCTGTAATCCAAACTTCCCGACATGCCCAAAATAACAAGCCGCTGGATCATCGAAATATCAACTGTTACCGCAGCCAAGCCCAGGCACATCCACTATGAAGCCAGCTAAGTATGATTTTCAACTTGACTCAGGATGAATAATCGCTTTCAA
Source organism: Mycena leptocephala (assembly GCA_029378395.1). Taxonomy (NCBI): domain Eukaryota; kingdom Fungi; phylum Basidiomycota; class Agaricomycetes; order Agaricales; family Mycenaceae; genus Mycena; species Mycena leptocephala. Next base: position 713,853 of record JARJLF010000018.1, read on the forward strand.
CCTATTGCCGGCTGACTGTATCCCCGATAGCCTCCCTGGACAGGGCTTCTGTTTTCCGTTTATAATGCGTTGGCTGCTGGAGCTGCCAGAGAAGGGGTTGGAATGGCATCACAAACACGGCACATTGGAGTACTTGAAAGGTTTTGTGCAGTTGAAGTCATGGTTGTATTTCGTCCAAAAGTATAACAGTGTACTGAATTGTAAATGTATGAAATAATTGAGCCTAGAAAATCCAGCGCTCTTTTAAAATTCAATGAGTTTGGATTTGCATGTGACGGATAAAAAGTAGCGGTCCAATCCTTGGTGCGATTTTATTTTAGGTGCGGCATAGGCAAAACAGGATACGGATGTTAAATAAATGTGACCGCTATTGATTCGAATGTGATGGAATTCCGAGATTCGATACGTGCGAGGGCTATTTAATGCAACTGGTTCAGGCTGAGGCCAACAAAAAGTAAAGTAGCCGTCCAATCGTTGGTGCGATTTTATTTAAGGCGGGGCATAGGCAAGGATGTTAAATGTGACCACTATTGATTCGAATGTGATGGAATTCCGAGATTCCATCCGTGCTAGGGCCATTTCATGCTATTGGTTCGGGCTGTGACCAACACAAAGTAAAGCAGCCTTCCAATCGTTGGTGCGATTTTATTTAAGGCGGGGCATAAGCAAAGATGTTAAATGTGATCACTATTGATTCGAATGTGATGGAATTCCGAGATTCCCTCCGTGCTGGGGCCATTTCACGCTACTGACGCGGACGCGGCATCGGCGCGCCGCCGCCCACAGTCTTCAAAAAATGCTCCCTAGACACTGAATAGAGTTGGGGCAAGGTAACCCATGGTGCAGAGAGTCGTACACACCACCGTCGCAGTCGCGGGTAGCAGAATATTTGATGATGACCACATCCATCATAGGCAAACTCTCCGCTTCAATTCAACTCGAACTTGTAGTTGGACTTAAAATATTGAGGTTTGAGTAATGAGGAAACAGCCCTGGTGCGGATCATCAAGTTAAGAAGTGCCGTGTCAACGTGGTGCGACAATTTCAGCCAGCCATACATAGAACTGGGCGATAGCATAGTGGGACAGGAGAAAATCCTTGACCCCGGGTCTGCATCATTGGCGCGGCATTATTGCCCGCGCACACAACATGTGTCCAGCTGTAGAACAGGTCCGGAAAAAAGGAAAGTTTGTGCATCACATCGGACCTGCAGGGACGTCGTTTGATGTCAGCCCGTGAAGTATAAAACCGGGAGGTCAATTAGAATGGGGTCGTGGCCATGTGCAATTTGTGGGAACGATGCCGTGGATGAGTTTATGCACCGGAGTAATAAATTGTTATATGACCTTGTCATGGTGGTTATCTTTTTTTAAAAAAAAGCGAAACCCATAACTAACTGCCAGAAGAGAAGTATGCGACATTCGAGATCATTATCTTGAAATGATACATCTGTTGAGCAAATGAATGGGACATACAGTAAGTCTAAGGTGCTCCAGGTCCCATTCAAGTGTTGAGACAGAGGTGTCCGCCTTTTTGGATTTGTTTACCCTTCACGTAGTCTTGTTTTTACCGCGGGGGTCTGACCGTGTAGCCGCGTTATTATGTAATCTCACGTAATCAGAAATGAAGTCGCAAAAATGGGTCAATGAAGAACGCGTTTTTTCATAGGATATCAGCACTATTGTGGTTGACTTACCTGTGCCTGAAGTTTTGCCTCTTCAGAATTTCAAAATATGGCCTGGGAATCATTGTGCAGAGGTCCTGATTCCGTCATGTGATCTATCACAGCCAGACCAATAAATATTCAAAAAGACCCCTAAATGGACGGAAAAAAATGAAAAATGGGGAGAGGGCCTATTTTATTTGCTACAGAACTCATAAACCACCGTTATATGGGTGCTAGGGACCAAGGAGGTGCAAAAAACGGTGCTCGGCGTTGACCGATGAAATTCAAACTCCGAGATTGCGTAATAACGCGGCTACACGATCAGACCCCCGCGGTTACTAACAGACTCCAACAAGCAAGGTACGAGCTTCATTTTGTTGGAGCGTCTGTCTACGAGAGACTACCCTTCACGAGACCTTGCTGTGAAGTGTAGAGAATAAGGGAAAGGAACTAGGGTTTAACGACCTCTACCGCGGCAATTAAAGCAGTCGCACCGCATTCCAGGCATCAATTAAGACTCTCATGGTAGAAAATATGCCCCTACACTGACACGGAATCAACGCGGCATCGACGCGGTAGTGATGCACATTGACGCGGCAGCGGCGCGCATTGACGCGGCATTGACGCGCACTGACGCGGCACCGACGCCCTACTGACGTGCAGTAGATGCGGTAAGTCTGAATTCATGCAATGTTTGAGGAATCCTAAAACCATTCAAAGGTAGTATATTTTGGCTCCCTAAGGAAACACTTGATGAATTTAAGCTTTTATCATCAAACCTGAATTGTGGATCCCCGTGAGCCAGAATATCACAGCCAGGGTTCAAATTATAGCTGTGGACTCCCCACCAGCAAGAATATCGTGGCCAGGGCTCAAATTGTTGCTGTGGACTTCCCGCGAGCAAGAATATCGCACTTTTGATTTGACCCGTGACTGTGGCACTGCCATGCTCGATATGGAGAGTTCTGTGACCTCTGGGTTAATGAGCAAAAGCAGCGCGGACAAGACAGACTGCTCAGAATAGTGCTGGGTATCACCTGTCAATTTGCAGCATGCAATTAGCTCTCCATATCAAGTCACGCTTTTCTAAGCGTGTGAAAACGGCTGTATGTGCTCAACTACCAGAACTCTGCTTCCCGGCATTTTAACTCTCCTTCTTTGTCGTGATGTCAACATCTGACGATTCCTCGTTAGACCAACCATAGTCCGGTAATACATTCCTCTCCATCTCCGCAGGCAGAAGTGATGGTACGAATACCACATTATCGCATACGAACGACTCTCTGAAGCGAGGAACCTGTGGGTGACCAACGGGTAGGTTCAGCATCTCTTCAATTTCAAACCGTGGGTTCTCGTCCAACAGTGGAGTTTCTGGGTGGCCCGTCGCGGACCAAGAGAGCTCCCAATTAATGCCTGCCCGAAGGGTAAGGTCATGTATGTGACGCTACGTATCATTAGTCTTTGAATACAAGGTGACGCTGGACATACCACGAGGCCTTTGTATATCTCGCGATTGGCCCGACTACCTCCAAGGTGCATTTCGTTCTGGATGTTGTAATTGTTGCCGCTGGAACCGGCGGGTCTCGGGACTGAAGCCTCCTGTTGGCCAGAGTGTGTGTTGCTGAGCTGGTCGAGACGCCGCTGGAGCTCGGCGTTCTTGACGCGTTCTTTCTCTAAAGCGGCTGGGGAAGTATTTGAAGGTGAGAAACTTCACAATGCCTGAGATGGTCATACGTACCGGCTATGTGCTTGTCCACATCCTCCGCAAGCGTGTTGCTCTGATTTTCACCCGCGTTGCTATGGTCTTCGTCCATCTCGACATCGCTGGGCTCCAGGCGCGACCTCAGAGCCGCCAGCTCTTGCATGAGCTGCACGTTGAGCATCTCCTGGGCCGCGATCTTGGAATCTTGCTCAGTAAGGCGGGCTACGAGTTCGGAAGTGAGTGAATGGTCAGCACTCGCATGCAATATGATTCACGCACCCTGGGAAGCATCGTTCTCCTGACGTGCGTACACGATGTCAATGGTGTTCAGGCCTTCGATATTGAACTTCTTCTCAAGCTCCTCGTCCATTTTTCCGGCGTCGACACGTCCCAAAGTCTTCGTGTTCTTGTTTTCCTTATCAGCGGTGCCGCCGTTGCGAGGGATACGAGAGGCGACTTTGGGGGTGGCTCTAGTACGAGGTTTGGCGGTTGACATTGTGCTGCGACTCGAGACTAACGACCTGCGCAGGTGGGCAATCGTGGTGGTGGTTCGAGAGAATTTCCAATATTTGTTTTGTCAAGTTTTGTATACGCTCGGACCATGCACTGCCTTCCAAATACAGTCACTTTCCCTTATCTACGTGCGCCAGCGCCCCGCGAACACGATGCCTGCGCAGGAAAAAGTTCTATGTCTTTGCTGTGGGGTGAAGATAGCCCCCAAGCGCGAACGCGAGCATCGACGGGCTTTGACTGGGCCTTATCTCGCTGAATCAGTGTCGCATCCTTCAAGGCAGCGCCGTATTTTTCGGGCAAGTTCTGAGGCCGATTTCGATGAATTCGAAGGGAACGCCGTTGCTGGACCATCCAATTTTCAAGAGGCTGATATGGATTCGACGGTAGATGGTAAAGAGTCGACTCGTTCCAGATTTTGGGGAAGGGGCGCTCATAGACCACGATATTACAGATCTAGAGGATTTCGCCAGTCCAGAGTCTGTGGGCATGGACTGGAATGGTCTCGAGGAGCCAGAGGTCATGCACGAGGATATTCCGATGCCATTTGTGCGCTGCGACTCCGATGAAAGTTCTGAATCTGAGCTCGAGGATGGAGAGGAGGAGGAGGATATGCGAGGCGAGGATAGTGACGGAGAAAATTCAGACGAAGATCCTGACATCTTTGACTGGGACGACTTCAAGGCATCAGAAGATGGCTTGTCTGCGTGGGATAAATTGGGAGAGAAGTATGAGGCAGAGGCAGCAACAGGTGTGTGCCGCCAACTTCAATTCGAAACAGTTTCTTACTACCCATGTTTTCTTAGCTCGTAAGTTGAGAGACTACGATCTAGCCATTTGCCGTGCATTTGCTTTCAAAGTACAAACCAAGCTGACGGATCGAGCCTTCAAAAAAATTCCCCATGCTTTCCTGCAGAATCCACCTCTCCCCAAACTCGACGCTCTCCGAACGCGTATTAATTTTCTGGCCGGTTTCAAGCCGGAAGTCTACGACTGCTGTACCAACTCATGCATCTGCCACGTTGGGCCGCATAAAGACCTTGAGAAATGTCCTTATTGCAAAGAACCACGATGGCGTGCCAACGGCAAGTCACGGAAAAAGTTTACTTACATCCCTATCATTCCTCGCCTCGTCGCCTTTGCGGGGAATCGTGAAATGGCCGAGAAGCAGCAGTATCGTGCACAGCACCAGCACGAACCCGGGAAAACCACCGACGTTTTCGACGGAACCCACTACCGGTCCTTGCTGGGCAAGTTCATGGAAATCAATGGCAAGAAGTGCGGCCACAAGTACTTTTCTGATCCCAGAGATGTCGCTCTTGGCGCTTCTTAGGATGGTTTCGCTCCCTTCAAACATCACAAGAAAACTGCGTGGCCCCTTATCCTTTTCGATTATAATATTCCACCCGAAATCCGATTTCATCTTGCCTTCATCCTAGCCCTCGGTGTTATTCTGGGTCCGAATAAACCCAAGGACACCGACTCGTTTCTTTGGCCGGCTATCCTGGCCACTGTGCAATCATTGCAAGCCGGATTTTGACGGGGTCTTTCTGGGAGGATAGCCAGCGAAATTTCAGTTCAAACTGTCTCTTCAGATTTATTTTGGTGGCCCTGGTGCTTTTCAAAACATGCTCAGGGCTCTCCATGTCAATCCAAACAGATGGAGGCTGTCACCAAACAAATGCAGGCCATCACCAAACAATATGCCGAGATTTTACACCAAAAACAGTATTTTGGCCACTGTGCAATCATTGCAAGCTGGATTTTGACGGGGTCTTTCTGGGAGGATAGCCAGCGAAATTCCGGTTCAAACTGTCTCTTCAGATTTGTTATGGTGACCCTGGTGCTTTTCAAAACATGCTCAGGGCTCTCCCTGTCACGTCACGCATCGAGTGCCGCCCTCAGTGCCGCCCCCCCAAATTTTAGTCAAACATTCATATTGGTGTAGATTTCAGAATACCACCTCACAATATTCGACATTGTTCCAGAGATCCACTACGTATGCACTAAGTGACAGATTTAGATAATAGGTAGTACAACGTTGGTTGAAGCAATTAATCTCTTAATTAGGTGTACAGGATAGACTACATCTACAACTTCTACGACCGGTAACCTTTATTTAACCTCGTGCTCCTGCGAACTCCCGGCAGTGTGGGCTGAGGTACATATTTGCCTCAAAGATTGCTGAGAATGATGCAGATGATGAGAACTGCATAAATCGGGTCGAACATTGAGGCGTGAACGAAGTTAAATAATTAGGAGATTGATTGAACCAAAAAAATGCAAGCTTGATCATCGGATTGAATTGAAAATACTTATGGATGGTATTAAGGGAGATTTGGTTTCCTTCAATTTCGAAGTAGTTTGTATGTCAATAATCCGCCGAACAGTTCTAGGACAATGTCCTTCAATATTAATAGGCTTGTGGTTGAATCGATAAGAGGTCCGTGCACTTGTTTGGCAGTGTATCGCTCATCACGTGCATGTTGAGCGTGTCGCTTTCCTTCCTCCCACTTCCACCATCCACTCTCCACAGCTCCCTCGCCAATGACAAGAGTTCGAATAAGAGGAGATGGTGGGTTTGGGAGCGCACATAGGTGACCCGGACTGCTCTCACACGACGCACGCCGCAGCCTGCGACACAGCAGTGACGGCGAGCTGGCTCGCCGTAACATGCCGTGACCACCTCAAACGTTGGTGCCTGCATCCCCGCCGGACTAGTCTGCTCTTTTTCCCCCTTGTCTGCGGGTTTGCTGCCGCCCGTGCCGCAATTCCAAGTGTTCTTTCATCGGAATTCACGCGCCTCAACATGGCCGCCCAAACTCTGATCACCGCGGCCTTGTACCGGCGTTTACCTCAAATATGATTGTCCAGTTCGCGGTATCATCAAGTCTTCGTCACTAACCAATGTCTGATACTTGTCTGGTACTAGTGCTGCACTGTTGCCCTCCACATTATATTCTTGATTGACATGTCCACTTTCGGCTGTGCGAGTTGAAATCCTTTAATGGCACCTAGAAAGCTCTGAAATGCTTGTTTCAACAGACAGAACAATGCAGAGGCGCTCACACATTATATATATGTACCCCGAAGTGGCGGAAGTTGACTTACAATCTTCTAGTCCAAGCCATCGCTCAAGCCAGGCCAGGCCAGGCCAAGCCATGATCCCTGGCCCTGGCCCTGGCTTGAGATGTCTGAAGCCTGAGCCAGACGAAGCCAAGCCAGAAAATCACTATTCAGTAGCCTCCTCGAGGCCTGTTCTGTCCAAAATTGTTCTGCTGAATGCTCCCCAGACCTTAGCCGAACTTTGCTCGAAAATAAAAATTGTCTATCGTTTTCAAAGTAGCTGTCATAAATCAATAATGGACAATTGTATCCTTTGGCAAATATATCCTGTCCGGGCCTTGGCGCCAATTGCACTAAGTATTTGTTTATAACATGTTGAAAACTACTTTTTCGACAATGAAGCCAAATCCAGCCTGGAAGCGAACGACTTTTCAAAAGTTGTTTGCAGACGCGAAGAAGCCGTCTGCTGGCACTGATCCATCAGCTCCGAAGTGGGCAAATATGGTGTATGAATTTTGCGTGAAAAGCAGCCTGGCAAAGTGCGAGGGAAATTATGTTCAAGGGCTCAAATTGCCGTTGGGTTTAAGCCTTCCCGAGTCCTACAACTTTCAAAAATAAAGCAGGTGAGGCCGGCATATGCTGTTCGTTTTGGAAAAAAAAATCATATCATATATTTTTGCCCCGACCTTACTTGGAGAGCACATTCTTGGATATTTGAGTAGCATATTACAAATATTTCAAATGGGTTTACTGATTTTTGAGAAGATCTTGGTCTCCCTGAAGCTCTGGCGGCAGTCCATTTGTGTTTTGGGATTGCATACTATCGATCTCTCACCTTTGCAAAATAATTTTGATGGTACTCCCACATCCTTAAATCTCGCCGGATGATCTTCGGAATCGGGATATGGGGTCCTCAGGGTGAGAAGATGGTGACTGGGGAGTACTCTAAATTTTGGGGCAGAATTGAGCTCGCAATGGAGTTGCCGAGTCGGGCATCAAAATCACGTACTTTCGCAAAAAAAAAAAAAAAACGATTGGATGTTGGCTCAGTCTGTCTCGTTACCCTATGAATTTTGCCTTGCTACATTTCCAGGAACCGGGAATATCTCCCCATATTTTATCCAGGTGAATTGGAGAAAAATTGACTTCCTCATTGGTTTACACTTTTATACTTGTAGTGGCTGGGACTGACTTTTAGGTGCGTAAACCATTAATTTGAACAAAGGAGCCAAAGGCAGGGCAACCTATCTAAAAATAGACCCAAAACGAAAGTTGTAGAGCTTGACGAGGGCTACAAGACTTGTCTAAGGCCACTTTGCATGAAACAGCTTCATTAAGCTGCAAATCTCAAAATACTTTCCCAGAGCCGGCGGTATTCAACCTTTTAACCCGTAGCACTTCCCCGCAATGCACCAGAAAGATGAATTATCATCAGAAATGACAAGATCTCGTGTGCAGAGGTCGCTGTGCACCATATTTTGGATTTGTCTTCACGGAGTGAATTCATGCCAGAACAAAGTGAAAAGAAATTTCACCCTAAAACACAGTGAAACGAGATTTTCACTCCATACCGTGAAAATTTGGTTTCACTTGAAAACCAAGTGAAACGTGAATTTCACTACGTCGTACAATGAGATTCGCTCCTTCCGTTTTTCACAGTGACGGAGAATCTACGTCGGTCGAAACCATCTCACCTGCACCTTTTGTTGATGGTTGGCCTTCAGTATGCCGCGGTTTTCCCCTCCTGTTCCCGGAGCCCGACTTCCCTGATTGTTAAGCCACAGACGGCGGCGAAGACACTACACTAAGTGGACAAAAATAATGTCCGATGGGTATTCAGCCATTTCTGGACGAGTAAGGTAGTACTCGGACACGTGCACTCGTCCAAAAGATTGGTGTTGTTTGCTCAATTCTCACCCGTTTTTCTTGAAGTAAAAACGCAGAACGGGGTAAAAGACCAAATGCTGGTGATCTATGTACTCGGCTTTGTGCTAAACATTGTAGATGAAAGAATATTGTCAGTTCTTCCTTGAGTGTCCGGGTTCTAGGGGGGGATAGTATAAACAAGACGCATGGTACTTACTGTACAACAAGACATGCCTTCGCTTCGCTCCGGCAGGTGTGAGGGGAGGTTTGTTGAATGGCACAAAGTGAAATTCGATGATAAAATGACTGTACAACTGAAAATACGGCTACAAAGAGACACCATGCATTTACCTGCCGTATTCTAACAACAAATCTGGATGCCTCTCCCGTTCGTATTGTGAATATCGAGTCACCCTCACTCACCATGACCTCAATAGGCCTCTTGAGAATAAAATACAGAACGCACCTCGAGCTCACCTGTTTCGGCGACAGTCAGAGACTTGGTCAGTAATTGTACAAAGAATGGGAATATGATCCATCAACGTACGTCGTGTGCGAATTACTGCACGGCCCAGGTGCGCTGTGGAAAATGAATGGGATCAGACTGGGTAAGAAGGGACGGAATAGAGAAGGCCTACACAGCTGTCAGCCAAGAGAGCTGTCTTAGCCAACTGTATCATTCTGTCGTCAATGAATCGACAAAACGGCAGATGCCCACCTGAAGAGCTCGGACTTGAGGGAGACACATTGGGTATTCTTACGGAATCAGGGAACGCATCAAGTCTCAATGAGCGTCAGTGGCCGGTATGAAATGAAACAATCAATGCCATGAATTCGCAATGGGGTCACCACACACCGCTCGATGTCGCGACAGCTAACAGTAACTGCGGTTGAAAGAGAAAAATAATTCGAAAAGGGGGAGGAGGAATCTCACTTGATGGGTACTAGCTCTTCTTATACTTCCGCCGAATTGCCGGCAGCAGATTGGAAACTCCACAATGCGGTGAACGTATATGTTACATGAACCGAAGCCAGAAAGACACGCCGTGATTCCAACCGACACCTCGGTAGTATCTCAATGAGCCCCGACCACTGAAAGATCGTACCGCCTTGACCGAAACTGTGGAAGGCTTGATAAACCGCGTTGTATCGGAACAGTGGATGGTTATGGATCCTTGAATGAATTGAACCGCTGGAGTAAGTTTGCTAACTTCAAGCGATGCTCTTGAAGTCTTGAAGTAGCCGGCTGGGCCGTGTGCCAAATTTTCAGTGGTCTTGCGCATGAACCTGGGAAATGCTTTTCAAGCGTCTGAATGTCTGCATACATGCACAGAACCCAGGACGAAGCAAGAATTGATGTACAGTTGTGGACAAACAAAGCCCGCAAGTGCTCTGTAGCCCGATCTAGAATTATTTTGGTCCCAAATTTATGCTCATCAGATCCGGATTTGCTCAAAGAGCTCAAAAAACCACCTCCGAAGTTTTTCCCACGAGAAATGGCCGGCGGCCAATTTTTTGGCCCAGATCCAATTTTCAGATTTGTGATTTGAGGCGATTGGCGAACATCAGGTTTTTTTTTTGCACAGCCACATTACATAAATTACATTATGCATCAACTACAGCCTCAATTGCTGCCAACGCCATACTCGAGATTGCGCGGTGCTGCTTTTGTGGCCTCACTGCCCATTCTGCTGCCTTACCTGTAAGCCCCTTTCTATAAGCACTCATAAACCTCCATGATCTGTTGATGAACCGCTGAATAACTTCAACTGGACAAGCGTCCAGGTATTTCAATGCCAATTCCTTTGATGCAGCAAAGCTGGTTTTGGGGATTTGCCTGTAGCGATACTTGCACCATCCCCAGTACTGTGTAAATTTCTTTAATTCAAGTGAAGTATGGACATGTAGAAAATCACTTGCCATTTCAATGGGATTCAACTCGCAGTGGAATTTAGGAATAAAAATACATTCATGGCCTGCTTGAGTGATCACCTGCTCAAGCAGAGAGGGCTGGTTCAAAAAATCCTCTTGTTGGCTCAAGAGCTGGGCCATGCAACACCCAGTATTTTCGATGGGGCAAACTGGGGAACATTTGGCTCTAAGCTTGGAAACATCAAATCCTCGTTCCACCAACACATCATGTAGCCCTCTGGCTTCTCCATTGCTAGTCGTCATCTTCTGAACTTTGCTCTTCTGTGCAGGCGATGGATTTGAGTCTGGAATGATTGTATCATGCTGTTTCCGTTGTTTCCCTCCTTTTGATTTATTCATATCAAAGGCGCGAAGTGCATCAGGAACAAGTGAGGCATGCGCTGAGGACTGATCAAAAATGAAAAGAGCAGTCACCCCAGGGTGAATCTTGTTATGGATAGCAATTGCCTGCCTTATCTGTTTCATCAGCTGGTCTGTGTCCCACCAATCATCACCCTTGGAGCCTGGGTAAATGATTTCACGAGCATCATCAATGATATTTCCATTCTCATCTCGGTCAGTGCCTTCTGTGATGAAATCAGAGACATGGATCAGGCGGCCTCGACTTTTCTTTTGTAGAACAGTCTGTCCTTCTGCGAGCCATGCAGACTGCATATAATCAAGAGCATGGAAACAACATTCATCATGGAAATAGGCAATAACTCTCTTGACTCCAGGTGGGAGTTGTGGTTCAACAGGTTCCAGCACTGTAACCGGTTTGCCTCCTGGTTCAGTGGCTGGCAGAACCTTAGCCTCATATTTTGTCATGCAAGCTTCAAATTCTGCCATCTTTGGCAAGAACACATCGGTGCGATACTTGACAACATCTTCCCGTTCATGGCCATCCATATAGATACCTTTCTTAATCAGAGTTCTGCGATATCCAAGTCTCACAAGCCAGCGTCGAGCAGTACGTTCACTGATTGGGTTCTTGGGTGATATTCCCAAAGCAGCTAGAATTTCTGTATTCACAGCTTCACGGAATTTCGCTGGAGTTACAGAACCTGCTTTTTGTACCCTTAGCCAGGCAAGGAAGGCAGTTTGCACAGATTCACCATTGAGAAGTGACTTGGTGTTTGCCCTTCCACCTCTTGTTTCCAAAGGAAGCTCTTCAAAAATCTGATAGTGTCGTACCAGTGCTCGGACACGACGTGCAAAATAGTTGCCTCCACCTTCATGCCATTGACGTGCAATTTCAAGGCTCCTGGATGCGCTTCAGTCCCTTGATGAGAAGAGTAGCAAAGTTCCGAATGATGAGAAGTTGGTTGTACTGTGTGAGTGGGAGATTTTTTTTCTTCAAATCGGTCTTCACTTTCTCCCGAAGAGCATGCCAACTTTGCAGCTTCACTGTTTTCTCACCACTATGGTCAGGTTGAGCCATGTGGGAGGACCCAGATGCTGTAGGAGGGGAGCTAGATGCTGTAGGAGAGGAGCTAGATCGGTCTTCTCCTCCAACCATATCATCAATTATTACATCCCAGTTGTTTGGGTCATCCTCCTCCATTTCCTCATCAGAGTTGTCTACCACAATTAGTGGTGGACTTTGATTGTCCACAACTGTAGACCAGTCAGCGACTTCGGAGGTTGATATACCAGCAATCTCTGTTGCTCACCTGGCAAAATGGGCAAAAACAGGACCAATGATAATAGGTGGGAAGGCCTGATGCGATTCCTGACGCGATTTCGAGATTTTGGCCTTCAGGCCTGTTCAAAATCCTGACAAAATTTTGGTTTTGGCGTGAAGGCCTGGTTAAAATTCTGACATACACGAGGCAGCAGGAGAAATTTTTTCGAAAAATGGCCCTGGAAGGCCCCAAATGGGGCCGAAAATCAGGCCTGATGCCTGTTTTCTGACATTTTTAATCAAATTTGGGGGTCTAGGCTTGTTTGAATCCTGACATTTTTTTCCAAATCAGTCCTGACATTTTGGGTCCGAAAAAATCAGGCCTTTATGGGGATTATCATTGGTCCTGCAAAAACCCATCTTCGTCTACGTAGCCGAACCTATTAGTCCCGGTTTGTTCTTGTTGTTCTTGTTTGCTGAATACCGGATGGGGACGAGCCTAGTTGGGTGGGGGCTGTGTTAGGCTGTCGGGCCGGCCGAACAGTTCCGGCGCGACGGGAAACTAAAGTCAGCACAAAGAACATTCCATCTCCCGCGCTGTCATGCCGGGGGAAACCGCGCTCAATGATGAGATCAATATTATACCTATTTATGGTCTAGAAAGCCAGAGTAGGGTGCCCGTCGCGCCGGTTTGACGGGTTCCGTCGACGGGTAGCCGACCCGTTCCGTCAGCACCTAAATTTTTTGCTGACGGGATGGCAACGGGACGGTTTGATCAGCCGACGGCCGTGGCGGCACGACGGATGTGCCGGGTTCAGGTGGCTAAAATGAGCGCTTCTTGTTCACAAGACTTGGATGGGGGTAAATATGTTCATTTTCAGCCATTTACTGTGTGTAACTTGGTGGTTTTGCTTGGATTGAGCAGAAAGCAGGCGGTGCTTGACCGGCATTCAACCCTGGCAATCAATCTTCTCTCTTCGCGGCCGCTAAATGTCTCGACGCGCCCACTATGCGCGCACACGTTCAACGCCTTAAAACCCAGAAAACACAAACCCAACTGATATTCTTCTTTGTATAAGCATTTGGGCCCTTGCGTCACCGGAAAACTGACGGTTTTTATTATTTCTAAGGTCTAGCATTACAAAACCGACTCAATCTACAACATCCTCCCAAGCTTGTTCATCTGCGGTTGTCTCCAACAGTATAAGAAGCAAAAAATACGCGCCAAAGACAGACCGGCACCTACCGGTGGCCCGTGACAGCCGTCCCGTCGGCCGTCCCGTTCCGTAGAGGTTTTGCTACCCTCCATGACGGGACGGAGACGGGACGGGTTTGTAGTATTGATGGGTCCGGGTCCAGGTTGACCTTTGGGTACCCGCAGGTGGACCTGTGTTGAACCCTAATGGTGGCTGAGGGCCGCCACGACATCCAATACATGGTCAGAATAACTGGCAGGTCCACCAGCGACATGAATAAAGGCCAAGGTGGCTAGAGCGGACCCAGAAAGTTTCCAGGTGCTGGTGTTGGGCAATAAGACGTTCTGAATGGGTAGATTTAAACGGAAAGGGCGTTGTCGGTGCTGGGAGGGAAATCGGTGAGTCGACATGGTGGTGGTCAGAGCGTGAGAACATCCGCCAGGCCCGATTAGGCCTGGATCAGTTCCACATATGACACCAGAGCCTTTTGAAAGGATTTGGATGTGAGAAATTTCCTTATATACAGTGGACCACTCCTCCCAGTTTCTGAGTTCATTGGAAGGTATTCTGAAGCTTAGGAACCCTCCCCGCAAGAGGAAAGATAGGCGACCTCCGCCACGCCGGTGCGCGCCGATGCCGTGTCTGGCTATCCCCTCGCAATCGACCGCAAAAAAAAAATAACATAACAGCTCGATGTTGTCCCAGGTACTCATTCAATGGCAGCCGTGAGGGCTCTGCGGAGATCACTGGCTAAAAGAATAAGAGCGCCTTCGAATAACGAAAGAACCAGGACGGTGGAGACCAATTGGATCCCTCCCATTTTACCATGGCAGGGGGACGATTATTGTCTAACGTAAAGCGTTCATTTCAGGCTATCGAGAAATTCCTTCATGTTGTGGTAGTTCGTCGAAAGGTGTCACGGCGGGTGGTTGTCGAAAAGTACAGTGTCCGAGGAAATGTGGTCGCAGAATAGGGTGACATATGATTATGTAGGTGATTCTACAGTGCATTCTGCTATGACCAGTCTCTTGGTGACAGGATTGTAAAACTGCCACCCCTTGTACCCTGCAGGATACCCCACAAGGATACACCTCTGGAATTGGATCCCAGAAGCATCCTTCCTATCTGGCTGCACATACACATAGGCGAGGCAACCAACCCCACACATGAAGATCTGATAAATCTGGCTTCTGCTTGTACCAAAGCTTATAAGGAGTAGTGGTGGGAAAGTTCGGGTCAGACTTTCAGTTCGAACTCGAACCGAACTGAACTGAACGCGAAGTTCAGGCTCAAGGTTCAGCAAGTGTCCGAACCTGAACTGAACCCCGAACTGAAATGCCATTTCTGTGTAGGATTTCAGTGATTTTATGGTACATTTGAGTTGCTATGACCTCACGAATTCAATGCTACAACAATTTGAGAGCGTAGTTTGGGTACACATACCTATTTAGTTGCATTCAGTGCCGTTTTGATTGAAATACGGCCTCACTACCGGCTTTGGGTAGATTTGAATTATGATTCAATTGGTCCAAATGGTCTAGTACCTTCAGGGATTAGCAAATGATATGCCCTCCACACATACTGTGACATACAGTGCCTAGTTTCTGCCTTCCTTGCCTTGGATTTCTTCATTTTGGGTTGGGAAAAGATTTGGGTTCGAATCGAGTTCGAACCTGAACTGAACCTGAACCCGCGTTCAGGTTCAGAGTTCAGCAAATGTCCGAACTCGAACCAAAGTTCAGGTTCAGGGTTCGGAAAAAATGGCTCTGAACCAAACTGAACCGAACTTTCCCATCACTAAGAAAGAGAAGCGCAAAGAGCAACCAACATGCATGTGATTTATGATGGCACGTCAAACATCAAATCAAAGTGCACGGACCAACCAACCGTCGACATCGGACGACTCGCCACGAACAGACAACAGCACCCAAAAATAAAATGACCCCTTGACTCGGATGGGCCGTGACTCAAAGACATCGCTGGACGCAGGACTAAGACTCCAGATCCACAATACAAAGTTTGCAACTCCAAAGTTGTTCGCATTCCCATCGCCGCCTTCCGCAGTTGGAACTTGGGGCAGCCGACTCTGAACTCCAGTCGTGCATTCCATACCACCTCTCTCTGCCGTGCCTCAATATACTGCCTGTCCTCAACTCAAGATTGAAATCGCAACCATTCTTTCTGGGATCAATTCATGCAATGACCTCTCAACGCTACTACCTTCTTCTGGAGATCTATGGGATCGAGCTGCTCTGCTGATTCTGGAATACTTTTTCGGCGGTCTCAGGGAGGTTATAACATCAATTTTATATCGTTCTTCGCGTCATTGGTCTGAACATGCTAAGCTCCGCTGCCGTGGCCGATGCGACTACCATAAATCTCCCGCTTGCCCATCTTTCTGGCTGTCTCATGATCCTTTGGATTGTCCTTTCGTATTCAATTTCTCGATGTCTTTTGGGCCACGGCTGCTAGATCGAAGGGAGGCTCGCTTCGTCCGCTTCAATGAATCTGATTAACCGTCACTCTTCGGCAGATCACCGCATTTTTTCTCTTCTACAATCCTTCTATATCACTGTTTATTTGTCAGACGCCGGAGGGTTCCACCTTAGGTTTCTCGCCCCGAATTTTGAGTTTGGGGTGCGCGCATTCAATCAACTCCCTTCAAAATATGCTGTCCAAAATCGACCAGCTTTCACTCGCCCACAATTCCTGGATGAATCAATGTTGCCTGTCTTGCGTCTTTGAAATCAGTCTTGGCCCGTCACACCCACAATTCGATCAATGAATCCACTACCTGTTTGGAAGCAGTTCCCATACCGTTAAACAGTTCAGGCCTCGGGCGAATTGGAAATTGAGCAATTAAATGCCAAACTGAGACCGGGTGATATTGGGTTAGCGGTCTAAAGTGCACTAGCCAAGTCCCAGGATCTCTAGCCAAAACGGGGGAATCGTGAGGGAGGTGGCCAGGTTATGCCACTCGGAATCAGGTCGCGATGATCTTGAAGGGTCCAAGAGGTGAGAGTGAGTACTTTACGCATGTGTAATGGAGCGAGGTCCTTGTTTCGAATCTAAGGATGAGAACGAGCACCAAAACTTATGAATCGGTGAAGAATTGGTGGAGAAATAAGGGAAAGACGAGCACGAAGGCGGTTCGGAGATAAGAAATGATGTTCACACGCCGACATCTCGGCTGAGAATAGACTCGTCACCAGTCTGCCAATGACGGCAAAACTTAGTGCAAGCACTATGCCGTAGGCAGACTGGTAGTTCTCGTCAGATGTCAATGCTGTGCGCGTGGAGTTTGAAATTTTGGGTGGTGCCGATCGTCGGCATCATTGTGGCTGTGCATCGCCCTATAAATGAGATTTTTCGTGCTCGCGCACAGCAGCATTTGAAAAAAAATCTAAAGAGGCAGTTTTCAAGATATCCGGATTCTAAAGACCCCATCCCTTTGAATTTTGAGAAATGACTGAAATTGAGCTCGGAACAGCAGAGAAGGAAAAATTTCAAACTCCGCGCGTAGCCTTTGCACAGCATCCGAGAACTACCAGTCTGCCTACGGCAACGTGCTTGCACGAAGATTTTGCCGTCTCTGGGCAGACTGGTGACGAGTCTAGGCTGAGAACCGCCTACAACTTTTGATCTCCGAATCACTCAACGCCGAAATTTGACATACAGTGCCGCCATAGGTCATATTCCATCCTATGAACACCAAATGTAGGGACTCTACATCACAGCACCTTCTATTATCCAAGTGGCCCACTAAGTAGTTCGGCCCACTAAGGGGTCGCAGATAATATGTCCCGGAAACCCGATCTCCTTGACCAGGGGCTGGGCCAACCAATTTTCGGCCTGAAATCGGTCGTTCGGACTTATTCGGTCGCATCGGTCAGCCCTCGGAACGGCGGGGTTGCCGTCCTGTCAATCGGAGTAACGTTGTTACATAATCATCGGAGTTTGAAACTCTCCAGGTTCCTTGTTACCCAGTGAGAACTTGGGCGGACATTGCCATATGTTCCTCAAAGTTCTGTCGCCTTAGAATTTTAAAAATCGCAGGGGAATCACGATTTTCAAGAGCGCGCGGCATCTGCCGTGATTTGTCAGCGCCTTCAAAATCATTTACAGCAAGGGGGGATCGGGATTCGAAAATCCGACAGGGGATAGGGGGGGGGGGTCCCCTGGAGGGCCGAAATTTTTTTCTACCTATATGTTAGTAGGGAGGCAAAAGTGGCTCCAGACCACCTTTCTAGGTCTCTAGGAGGCTCCAAAGGCTTAAGTTCACCGTCAGGAGCTCAAACAGCCTCTTTTGCTGAGCTGAACAGTGATCAAGTTAGTTTTCTAGACCAAAAATGGGCCATATGAAAATGAAAATAAGTCAAATGCAAGAGGTAGCACCCACAGATCATTTGAACAATGCTGGAACGATGCCCTGGACGATGTGCAACCACCTCGTGAATTTTGGGGCTGGTGGCGGTGAGAACGCACATGACCGGAAAGAACGGACCGCCGGTAGGGGTGGGAAACTCCTTCCCTTTATGGAAGGAGGGGGGGGGGGAGGGGGGGGTACCGGGAGGGTCGAAAAAATTTTATCGACCCTATGTCTTTTTTTCGAATCCCGATCCCCCTTGATTTACAGCTGTGATTGGCCTTGAAGAAAATCTCAGAAGGCGGCGTGGCAGTTGAGCCCACCTAAATCTGCTACTTTGTATCATACATTTTCTTCACTTGTACAACATAAATGAAGAACACTCTCTACCTGCTGTTCAAATAATTCAACATGGATTAGTAGTTTTGAGCATGAATGAGACTTACAAGAATCAAATCCATGCTGGGAAGTGCCTAGTCACTGTTATTGAAAATTAGGCACCTACAGAAGTCACACACTGGGAGTGCTTTCTGAGGCACTCCATTGGAGAGCTCTTCGGTCACTCCGTGCGCAGCCCCTCTTTTGGATTCTGGCTACCTCTTAACAGGTGATTCGCCTGAATTTTTCATTCAGAGCGCAGGAAAAACAGTGCATTGAGTCGCACCATCCCAGGTTGTAGCCAGCGCAATTCTGGTTGCGCACCTGGTCAAGTGCTTCTTGGTCTTGCCGCTGTTACCCAGCAGTTTGCCGCGCGGACTCGCTCGCTCCTCCCTCGAGTTCGATGGAGAGAGTCTTGCGAAGCTCGGAGTATATGCACTCAAGTCTCGCCGCGCAGGGCGGCGAGACTATAGGCGCATGTGCTGCGCGCGTCCGGCTCATGCGCTCGATAATGGGAGATCTCTTGAGCAATGCTTGAAATCATAGGGCTGGTGAAGATTCTTGACACGAATCGCAACTCGATTGGAGGATTGAAGGTTTGAATTTGTAAGCGCTGCGAGCGTTTGACGCAGTATGAGGTGTTTTGCATCTTGAAGCGTGTAGGTTTGTAGTAAACTTGATAGATCTCGCTTGATTGCACCCGATTCTGGGCGATAAAGCTTGATAAAGGTCGGATGGGCCACGTAGGTACAGGCGGTTAAGCCCAGTGAAAACGCCGGGCAGCCAGATCGAGCCGTGTTGTGCATATCGAGCCGGATCAAGCAAGATCAAGCAAGATCAAGCTTGACACAACACGTGTGCTGGCAAAGATCTTTCTGGCTCCAGCGCTTCACACTGCAGGGCTTCGCGCATCGCATCCAGCACCCCGCGGTACATGTCAGATCCTCCTCCGACTCAAAAACGATGCCGTTGCCCAAAACGTCTCAGAAATCCGATAACGGACATCTTGTATCCTTGCGGACCTATTCTCGACATGCCGAGCAGCGGGGCGAATCCTTAACAGAATCATTCCCGGACCCCACCTCCCGTACGCTAGATATTTCCAACATACCATCAAAGAGACTGTTGTCGGACGCCTCTGAGTCGGAACCCCGTCGGAAGCGCACCAGAGGCAGTGGCACTTCCAAGGCATCTGGTTTCTCTGGCAGCTCTTCGCGCGATACGCAGCAATATACAGAACATATTCATGTAACACCTGTTCTTGGAATACGATAGCAATTTTTCCTAATTTAGACGCGGCTTTGTTCTTAGTTTTCAGATTCTAAGCCTTTCGAACGACAGCGTACTCCTTCCCCCGATTCAGAGCCCACGTTTACACCTCCTTCGAGCCCGACCCGGCTTCCGACTCCTCCCCCACCACCACCGCCTGTCATTGTTCTGGACAGCATCAAAATCCAGCAGGGATTTATCGATGCCACGAAATCTGCTACCCTCGAGAATGGAAATCTCCCCTCAGACGTATTACATCGGTTACGAAATCCTATCCAGGAAGTTCTCCAGGTTGATGACCCCGATGTTCAGCTCTCCATCGAAAATTTTATTTCCCTCGAGCATGCTTCCGACAAAGCATATACAGCTGTACGCGAAAATATCATGCGACGGTACCCCGACTCCCAGATGCTCACGCATCATCTGGTGAAACGAAAGATAGAAGCACTCATGGGTGTCGTGTCAATTGTTGACGACATGTGCTGGAAGTCGTGCGCAGCATTCACGGGACCGCACAAGGACCTCGAAAGCTGCCCGGTGTGTGGCGAGTCGCGATGGGATCCAGTACGGCTCCAGGCGAGCGGTGGCGAGACCAAAATTCCGCGCCAGACCTTCCACACCCTTCCGCTTGGCCCACAACTTCAGGCGCTCTGGCGCAGCGAAGAGGGCGCAAAGGCCATGAGATATCGAAATCAAAAAACGGCTTCGATCTTCCAGGAGATGGAGGAGAATAGCGGCGTACGGCAGACCTATGACGATGTCCTATCCGGTGCAGATTACCTCGATGCAGTCCGGGAAGGAATCATCAAGCCGAAGGACATGGTTCTCATTTTCTCGATTGATGGGGCGCAGCTGTACACAATGAAGGTATCGGACTGCTGGATATACATTTGGATTATTTGTGATGCATCACCGGATGTCTGATCGGACCCCACCGCTTGATAACAGACTTCAATATATCGAGGAACGAAATCAGAAAATATTGAAGTGTCTGTCTGCGAGAGACTGAATATTCCCTGACTCTGTGTAGTGATACATTTTATCCAGCACAACTGCGGCGCTTACAGCTTACAGGATCACGGACGATACTGTACTTTTTCGTTCAAATCGACAGGGGGTGTGACACGTGACCCATTTTTAATGTCTTGCCTGCCAAGAGGTGAGCGGATCACAGATCATGGACTTGTTCCCACCACCACCACCTCCCCCCCCCCCCAGAAAAGGCAAGCCCCATCACTCAATCAATAATGTTTTTGTACAAAGGTGGTTGAAAGCAGGCTCGACTCTGATGTTTCCGCACATTATTCCTTACAAGTAACTACTCCATTGTATTTGACATACATCTAAGGTGCTCAACTGTGACTGGGGAATTGTTGAAGTTGTTGTCGGAACATTCCGACCCATCATCAGCTGATGTAATCCGAGTAGACCAAAGTCCACGATCCAGAGATCAATCACCTCTTGTTGCCTGCTGTTTAATACCTGCTCATACCCTACTCTGAGTATCCCCACCGACACCTTGGACGGATATGGCCCTATCACTCTGATAGCTCACATATAGTGTAGAAGGGAGCCCAACATCTGTTGTTTAGTGTAGTGGTTGTGACCTCTGGTGTCGTATATGAGTGATATCGGTATGGTTCCTCGTTCAAACCCCGCATGTTGTCCTTTTTGTAGCGCGCAAAAAACAGGTTTAATCCGGTTTAATCCCTGTTTAAACCCTACTCTCAGCATCCCCACTGACACCTTTAGATGGATTAATTAATCCGGGATTAATCCTGGATTGCTGTCTCAACTGCATTTTTGCAGTTGTTGTGCTGCGCCTTCGGCGGGGCTCCGAGCCAGCTCTCTACCCAGAAACGGTGTATCCCTCCACTCGTGCCTCGCTCCAGGATCCGTCCATTCCTCACGCGTTGCTGACCTGACGTTGCGGGCATCGTGAAGAAGGCGGCGGAGGCGCGCTGTGACTACCTTACGCATGCTGCGAGCGGCAACGGGACGCACGGCGACGCAACACTGGAGGTGATGTACCTCCTCACCAACGAGAAGAGCTCGTGGATCGACAGACTGAAGGAAACGTTGGGGAAGGACGGTGGACGGTCGTGACGACTCAGGACCTGGTGCTGACACGGAACAAATGGACGTATCCATGGCGGTGGACATGGAGATCGCGCGACATGCGGCAGTTTTTGTCGGGAATGGGGCGAGTTTCTTTCCTTCATTCTGCCACCGCGGATTTCCTTCCCGCATTTTCTTACCAGGGGGTCGATCACACAAGACGCTGGGTTACTCCAGTTTTCAAAACGCTAAGCTTTTTACCTGCTCACTCTGGCCTCATGAATAAAACCAAAAGTCACAATGAATTTGGCATTAGACTAGAAGTACTGTGGCGGATTTTCGATTTTTTGGCTGATGCATCAAATATGATGGAATTCAAGGAAGGTTGAACTAATATCTCAGCAACAAGATCCAATCTAAAAAGTCCGACACAGTACTTTTATGAAAGGATCATTTACCTACGACTTTCACTGTGGAACCAAGGCAATTCATCCAGAATTGAAAAAGCCTGAGGTTTTTTACGCGGCTGAGGCGAAATCAGTATCTACTGCTTAGGCTCGTAACCAGCCTGCCTACGAGTGGCAAAAATGTGGCGAGCACTTTGCCGTAGGCAGGCTGGTACTTCTCGGGCATGTCGAAAGGGCTGTCGCGGAGTTTGAAATTAAGTTGTTCAGTTGAGTGAGGCTGATGACGCAATGAGCCGCGGCAGTCCCGGAGCTCACGGTCCAAAGTTGATCTCTGCCAAAACTTCCTTCACGTTTGACTATGTTCTGTGTCCCAAATCATGAATGTGAGGAGGCAAAGATAGAGGGATACAATTTTCATTTATTATTGCTGCTTCAACGAAAAGATAAGCTTCAAAATTGAGCATAAAATGAATAAGATTTCTGAAAGGTCACTTAAATTTCAAACTCCGCGACAGCCCTTTTGGCGGCCCCGAGAAATACCAGCCTGGCGTGTGCGGCCGAAGGCGGCAAGGGATAATTAGCGCCGGCCGTGTGAGCAATTAGCGCCTGTTAGCGCCTGCCGTGCGAGCATCCACAGTTTCGGGGTGAAAGGTCCATAAGTGGAGCCTAAAAGGCTTCATTGTAAGCGCCAGGCCATTGCTGCGGCTGGTGCTCCGCCATATTTGGATACATGGGCGTCGAGGTTGCGCTTGAAGCGCGCAGTTACCGCCGCGGCAATTCTCTAAGGGCTGAGATGAATTGCTGGTGGTAGTGCGCCAACTTTGATTCAAATAGACTCAGGGCCGCAGTGAGTCTAAGGGAGAAAAATTTCCTTCTTGAGAGATCTGAAGGCGAGGAGCTCAGGCGTTAAATCATTGGCCGTCGGAACTGCGTTGGCCGTCGGAGCTGCGCCGTGGCGATCTGCCAATGTTGCGCGATCTGTCAAACAGCGCGAGGAGCGTGATTGAGATCCAAACGTTTGGGGCTGATGGTCCAAAAGCAGAGTTTAAAAGCTTCAGATGGGCTTAATTTTATAAAGAGAGAGATAAAACCATATATCACGAGGCTTGGACCCAATACTTTCTGAAGGGTATACTGATATCTTGGATTGCGGAAGGCTATTATATATCTAGAGGCGAAGAATCCATAATTTGAGCAAGAAATTATATCGCAAGCGATATGAAAAAATATCTTGCGTTCGGAGACGAGATATTTCTCGAGTTTCGAGCAAGAAATATCTCGAGTCGTAACTGAAATATATCTCGAGCCCGGGAGCATCAATGTCTTCTGCAGGGTAGGCCTGAGAGGGACGTCCGGAACGATGTCCGAAGGTGTGCGCTCGCTGTCCGGCACGTTGAGCGGGCGATGGCGGGTACGGCGGCGTCGCCATCAACATCGCTCGGAAAAAAGTGGCGGCTCGGATCATCGGCACGATGCTTGGCTGTGCTTGGTCTTTCGGCCTTCTCGGGCTCAACCGTTCGGTTCAACTTCAGATGAAAGGTTCCATTGGACGCAACACGGCTCGGGATGAGGAGCTGCGAGTATGGTACACATACGGTCAGAAGATCCAACAGGAATGGGCAGTGGTAATTGGGTACGAGCTGGCGAGCTGGCAGAGACTAGTGAATTGCAGGGCCCGGCTTCAAGGCCTAAGCCCCCAAGCCAAGCCCTTGGTTTTCCGAGCCGGGTCGGGCCCGACATGGGGTTTGAACAAGCTCAGAGCTTGTGCATGAGCAAGTTGAAGCCCAGGTCGAGCCCTCAAGCCCGGGCTTCAGTACCACCTATAAAGCTGGCTATAACTTCGGATTTTGACGCGAAACTGCCCTTATTTATTCCCGCCGTTTAAAGAGCAATAATGCTTTTAGGAGAAATCCAAGTGTAGGGTAATTATTCCAAGGGCCAGGAATATCCCATCCCAATTCGCACGGCTCAGCAAGGCGTCTGGGACCGCGCTGGTATCAAAACAGTCTTGCTAGTCGAAATAAAAACCATTGTATTGCCCGAGGTCATGCTTTTCAAAATGCAAGCCCTTGTTCCCGCGGTTTAAAGAGTAATAGCCGGTGAATATGGACAAGGTCTACGGGCCTCAGGGTATTATTCAGGACAGTTAAGGCATGGGATGAACATAGTTCTATGTGGCTTAGTTTATCTCCGACAAAGTTCACCACCAACCTTCAATAGTATCAGTAACTACTGTAGCAAGTACCTCATTACTTGCAGTGAATTTATCTATGGAGATGCAGATTCAGCGTGAATGGCGCCGTTTCATCTGCTATTTAATCTTGACGCTGCTTACAGCCGTTTGTGGTCGGACGAAACTTTTACCATTTGGGGCGTTTTTTGATCGTTTTCCTTAGAACACTCGGACTGTTCTCAGTTCGTGCCCGTTTGCCCTGGGAGTTGGCTCGTTCGAACGGCATTGAAAATGAGCAGACAATGGCTTTCCCAGATTTTTTATCTGGCACTGAAAACGGTCGCCTGAGCGATGAAATCAGGTTTTTGCAAGGGGTACCCGCTGAAGAAATATCGTACACTGGGTTGAAAAAGTGAACTAAGGGCCTGGCAACGCCCAACACCCCCCCCCTACGTAATGATTGTATAATGTTCCCAAAACGGTAATTCCGATCAATCTTGGATTTCCGCTCATTTCCGCTCCAGGATAATAGCCCTCAATGCTCAACAACACCTCATCCCTTGACAGATTTCGGACTTGTGAGCTCCCCATGTAACTTTACCTGCCTCTTGGCCTTCATGTCACAGTTCTCGCAGATCCATCCTGAAATGGGCGCGTTCAGTCCAACACAAAGCAAGTGAAACTTGGAATATATCAGAAAATGTCAAAGGATAGCAGAACTCATACCTTAAGATCACAGCTAGGTTGTGTGCATTAGATGATCTCTGCGGCATCACTTCGCGTGCACCAGAGATTTGCACAAGTTTTTGGCTGTATTTTTTTCATAGAGGATGGGCAATGGCGGCACTGAAAGGATGGAAGCTTCGTGACAGTGGATTGCTTGGCTGCAAGCTCTTGTTTTCTGATGTGATCTGGTGCCTTGCGTGCGAAAATTAAGCGAAAATCCTTACAAATTGGCCCAAAAAATTACAATTTTTTCTCGACGCTTTTAAACGTGTTTTTGAGAGAATCCGCAACTTTTCCCAAAAAGTGAAATAAGCCGTCTGAGATCCCCCCTAGCCGATGTCTCGACATTCTCCGGCGGGTACCCCTTGGGCTTTTGCTATTTTTCCTGTGTCTGTCCGATGGATTTAATATTTCCTCATAATCTGACAATATTTCAGAGATTTCAATCTCAATTGTTCAGTTGTGTCGGCAGGGCACTGCGCAATTTGTACACATTCGTGAGTGGTGAGCATTGCCGGAGGGCGTCGCTTATCTCGAAGTCTCCGCCGAAGACTGGGACGGCGATGAGGTGGTGGAGGGGCGAGTGCTTGCAGGGAATAATCAAGCAAGACGCCGAGGTCAACCCCCAAAGCATCATAGTAATCGTTCATGATAATTGTGGACCGTCATTTTTTGTACAGCCATTTTTACCGTCCGCATCTATCGACGTTGATACTTTTAGTGGCTGTGCAGGCTCAATAGATTTTTGAAGGCTCGATAGTGGCAGTGTTTCTTCTCCTTCATTTTTCGTCAAACTTCATTAGATTCTGACCCACGGGCGAATAACGCACATAATAACACACAAGCACTCAGCGCACACATCCACAGACTTACAATTCTCACTTTAAGCTCAATTCTAGAAATTCTAATCCACCATGTCGCTGCAATTCTCTCGCACATTCTGTTTTCGCCTCAGCTCCTGGACCCCCATGCGTCCCATCGCAATTCAATGCCATGCTTACTCCAAGAACATTGCAGAATGACTGGCACATCGCTATCGCCATTTGAAAAGCATGACCTCGAGCTAAACAATACAATACACCGGGCCGCCATTTGAAAAGCATGACCTCGATCTAAACAATACAATGCACTGGGTTGCCATTTGAAAAGCACGTCCTCAATCTAAACGATACAATGTACCAGACTGCCAGTTGAAAAGCATGACTTCGACCATAACTGTGTACTGTCAAGTGATACAGCGAGTCTTATGTTCAACAAAGAAAGGGACGAGCTCACTCATTGTGATTATTCAATCCGCTATACAAGAATCTCTGAAGACACAAGTGTGCCTTTTGTGACCAGAAAATCATGCCCAAGCCGAAAATGTGGACATAAAAGTATGCGCATAACAAACATAGATAATGGGCCCTGCCGTGACAGCGGACTACCGGATTATATAAAAGAATACGCACATTGGGGCCAGAATTGGAAAATCAAACAATATTGCACATCAACAGTCGCCGAGGGTTCAATTGGACCTTTTCAACTGGACAGGATGTCGCTTGGTGTGGTCTACCTCGATGACATCCTTATTGCACATTCTGACCACACTATGCATAGGAGGATTGTTGCGGAAGTCCTCCAGCGTCTCCGGAAACACAAGTTATACCTGCGTCCAGAGAAGTGTGAGTTCGAAAGGACATCAATCGAGTATCTCGGCATGATTGTCTCTCACAATTGCATCGAGTTGGGCCCTGTCAAAGTTGCTGGGATTGCCGCCTGGCCATCACCGGAAAACAAGAAGGATGTGCAGCAGTTCCTCGGCTTCACAAACTTCTACCAGATGTTTATCGGAGGGTTCTCAGACATAGCCCGCCGGCTCTTTGATCTCATGAAGAAAGGTGCAGGCTGGGTCTGGGGACCATCGGAAGAAGCTGCGTTCTGGGCACTCCAGGACGCACTCACTTCCGGTCCGGTTCTCATCCTTCCAGACCCTACAAAGCCCTATCGGGTGGAGGCAGACAGCACTGACCAGGCAACCAGAGCTGTTCTGTCTCAGGAGGGTCTGGACGGGAAGTGGCATCCAGTAGCATATTACTCCAAGAGCTTGAGTGATGTCCAACACAACTACGAGATTCATGACAAAGAGATGTTTGCGATCTTCCGAGCCCTAGATGAATGGCAACACTTCCTTGAATCACAAGAACTTGCAGTACTTCTGGAAGGCGCAGAACTTGAACCGGAGACAGGCACAGACTGTAGCTAAGGCTCCGGTTCAGCCGATGAACAAGCTCTACTTGGACTCTGAGGACATTCTGATGCTTCCAAAATCCAAAAAAACATTATCTGGAGAAAATCTTAGTGGTCCGGCAACGACCAGGAGATAGGATCACGAACAAATCAAATCCAGGTCGATGGATCCCACGTCTCCGACTTGACCGTTCAGGTGGGGGGATGGGAGGATGGAGAATGTATCTTGGATCTGAGGTCGCTTCGAATGAACCTTCATCGACTGCAGTGCATCCGATGTCAACGCCTTGTAAGGGACTCACCACAAGAATCAAATGAAAATTTCATTGCAGGGCGTGTCAGACTCACAATGATGGGCGAAGGGAAACGGCGTCGCGAATGAATATATACTCTGCCTTCCTGTTGGCGTGTTCGCATGCTATTTGGGTGTCATGCAAGGTGTGCTTGGCTCCGAGCACGTTGCCGCTGAGAACGGGGGATTGAGCGAGGAGCAATGAGCATACGACATATAGCACACCAGAGGGCACATCCCACCCCTTCTAATTGGCAGAGGCAAAACCGTTCATTGAACAGACCGATGAGTTGAGCTTTCGAGAAGTATCTCGATTCCATAGGCACAACGGTGGTGACGGCAAGCTTCCCACACCCACGCCAATGCAGAGGAGTGGACGGAGACACTGCGAGATGAATGGGACGACCACAGCCTCCAAGGCCCGTTGCAGTGCCGCCACAGAAGAGTGGTAGCATGAAAACCAAGACTGTTGGCATGGTGATGGTTAGATCATGCCGATCAGGGGTTCCCCATTGACCTGACACAGATACTTCTGAGATTGATCCCAACCCCATTTGGGAAACCACGCAAGGGACCATATAAATTATCATATATAGTAAGGCCGAAGCATTTCGGCGCACCGAAAACGCAATCACGTGAACTCTAACACCAATTTTGCGCAAAGAACCGCATGTTGAAGTATGGTGCACTTGACTTAGCCACCACCACTGCGTCACTAGTCCCCAATTGGCCGAAGGCCGAATTATTTTTAAATGTGTACCTCTCCGGCCCTGCAGGATGCTTCATTTTGAAACTCTGATGTATATTCTGTTCTCGTGTAAACACTGCCCTCATATAACACTCCACTTCCACTTCTGAACGGCCTTGTGCTCTGCTGAGAGTAGCTGAGAAACTCATGCCCCAAAAACTGCAATACTTCCTGCAAGCAGCTCGACACCCATGAATGAACCCCTCACACCTACATCATCAGAGGATGAAGACATGTCCTCGGGCGAAGCAGGAGCCGCAGAAGATGTCCTGGATTTTGATATACTGGATGAGAGACAATTTACCTTGCTAGAGGATTGTGAATGGGATTCCGGGATTCTGACTGTGAATACAAAGGAGGCATACACGGCTGTCTTCCATCCGAGAGCGAGAGCTATCCGTGAATCGATAGCAACGATCCACCAATGACCTGTTGGACTTCGATGAAGAAACGATCCAAGAATTGCAAGAGGGGCTCGCATCACTGTCAAAGCCGACTCCATGTGGCAAGCTTACGGCTCAATCCCAGTCAAGTATTGGTCCAGTGCATATATAAATCCTGTGGAGCGTGAATCAGTGTAGCAGTAGGATCCTAGCACCAGAGAACCCCTCAAAGTTTTGAACTGGTGCGTACCAGTCTTAGCACCCAAGAATTGACCCGAACTCCCCACCGCTGCCATTCAAGTTGATCCAACTTGTTCTTCAAACCTAGGGCATCAAACCGTCCGTATTACGCTGACGGCGTAATTTATACGCCGTATTTCCCATACGCTACGACTTAACCCGTGCGTAACTCCCAGTAACGAGAGGTCAAACGGGACGGTTACGTCCGTAATGCACGTATACGGCGTATCTGACGGAAATTTACTTGTTTAAATTTCCGAGTTGCATATTAGAGGTGCATAGTATATATTAAGGTAACTAGTTTGAATCGTCTCTGTCCCCAACGAGATCGATGATGGCATTGCGTGTCAATCTCAACCTGGCCTTCATGAACATCAAGGTTTGAATGGTTTCCGCCTTCAAACTGGCGCGACGCAAGCCAATGGTGTCACGACCCCCCGAGAAGATGTGTTCGACTGCAACAGCTCAACCTACAAATTTGATCAAGATTAGTGTCAGAAATTCAGTGGGAATTCAGCATACCAAGAATACAAAGAATGTTGTGGACTAGACGGTATAAATTAGGGAATTGACGGCGTCGACAGTACCACCATTGAAGTGGGTCAACTCCATCAAATGGTTCGGGGACATTGGTGATCCGGAAATATTCTGCAAGTTCATCTGAAGTAGATGCCGATGCGCGCTTGTTGTAACGACTTGTGAAATTGACCTTTTTTGGAGAGCCAGCATGGGGTGGAGCTAGTGAAGACGATGGGATGTTCGGAACGGTTGGGGCATAATGAAGCTCGAAATGGGAGTGCAAGTCGAGTTTTGATGTTTCCAAATGTTCAAGTAAATCAGGGTCGTCAGTGTAATCATCGCGCAAGGATTCGTACGAGATTCGGGGGTCCAGAACTGCGAATTCAGATGAGCAAACTGTCATATCAGAATGTCTACAATTGATTGACAGCCAGGTGAATCACTGTCTTCCTTTCTATTCTCTTTCATCTGACTAGAAATAGATTGGCAACTTACCGTCAAATCTTCTTATCGCCGACTTCTCACACGGACACACTGGATCAGCTCACGATGTACTCACGTTGCAGGCATTGCAGCCGCAAAAAAACCCCGGTGGTCGGCGTGCTTTCGGATTTCGAAAGATTCTTACAGTAATGGAGGTAAATGTGTCGAGTTCCTTAAATGTTGAATTCAACGACTCCTTACCGGCACTGGATTGTTTTGCACCAAGGGTGTGAACAAACAAT
This sequence comes from Mycena leptocephala, assembly GCA_029378395.1. Taxonomy (NCBI): domain Eukaryota; kingdom Fungi; phylum Basidiomycota; class Agaricomycetes; order Agaricales; family Mycenaceae; genus Mycena; species Mycena leptocephala. Next base: position 743,907 of record JARJLF010000018.1, read on the forward strand.
CGGCGTGGTACATTTGGGAACACAGCCACCTGATGAGTCTTTACGACGAAACGTTGCGCTCAAACGTAGTGGGTCCCTGCCGTCGTATTCTCTTCAGTATATTGACTTCTGGTTGCAATCACTGTTCCGACCCCCAGTAGAAGGACCCCCAGCTACATTTGGCTACGTTCCCCTACGTTCCGCTACGCGGCGTAAAGGCAGTGCAGCTACCTCCGTCTACCTCCGCCCAGTCTAGAAAGAGCATCCTCATGGAAACTAGGAAACGACCATGAGGATGTAAGAGAAGTCCATGAGGAAGGTAGTAAGGATGTAGTGAATTGGAATAAGGTAGAGAGGATCAAACGCCAACTCACGATCGTTGAGTCAACGCGGTCAGGTGACTAGGCGCATAGCGTGAATCCAACACATGTCCCCCCACTCAACGAGCGTGGGATCAATAACCACCACGCTCCGCAAGAACACGACCGAAATCCGAAGCGTGGACAGTGATGTGTGGAGGGATGGCCTCAGTGACCACGCGACCAGGTTTGCTGATCGGAACGAGGGAAGAACGCCCGTCAGCCTCAAGGATGTAGAAGGTCGACACGCCTTGGTCAGCGTATAAGCGGGAACAGGCAATGTCGGCGCCCTGGAAAATCTCCGAGCAGCGAACGACGTCCGAATCACTGCCGAAGATTTCGCATTCGAGCGAGGACACTTGAGTTGGAATGGGAGAGGTAGGGGATACGACCATGTCCTCGGCGTCGTCCGGGTGAGACATGTTGAGAGCGAAATGAGCGGTGAATAAAGGGGTGGAGTAGTGGTGGCGAGAATGATAATTAAGGAGGAAGGAAGAAATGAATAAGGAATTAAAAGGGATGTGGAAGAACTATGAGCAGAGCGGAGAAACGGAAAATGTCGGGTACAGGAGAAGTATAGGGCAAGCTGGTGAAACATGCCGCGTCGATCAAGACCTTGGGAGTGTTTGCTGCTCGTCATCCTCAGCGCGGAAGTCATCGGGCTGGAACTTGAATTGCGCAACGCAGAGGCGGAAAGTGAAGCCGACGGCGAGGACAGCGGAGGAGGGAAGGGTGAGGGATTTAGAAATTGTAGTTGCGAGATCGGTGCGAGATCACGATGAGGACGAGCGCAGGACTTGGGACATGGATGAAGGGCGCCGAGCTGAAACAAGAGTTAGTAATTTGGGGCGGCTCATGACGTTCGATACAGAGCTCTGCCTTGAGTGTCAAGGCAGCACAACGAGCACCATGGCGAAAACAAACCCACCAAGGGCGGGCCATCAATGAAGTGCACGAAACGAGATGTGGAGCGCGCTCGCACGCTCATCCTGCCCCAAACACGCGGCTACTATATGCCGTAGTTTGTGTTAACAATGAGCTTTTTGGACTCAGTAGTAAAACACAAAATAAAAGGTACGTCTTCATGCTTTCACCTTTGAGCTCTATCTGATCTTGCTCCAGGACAGAAGATCACCCGGACCACGATCTTAACATTCCCCTTTCCGACATTCCTCTTGACAACTGTCCTGATGCTCCCCGCAGTATCAAGGTCTTTCCTTCGGCTATTCCAAAATTCTACGCGCCCAGCGATCAATCCGGAATACGCGGAATGCTACATGAGCGCATCAGGGCTGTGCGCTCCTGGCGCGGCGGTGCTGCTCGCTATGATTGCGTTTTCGTCGAGGGAAACTCGGACCTCCCTGGCTTTCGGGGGCTTCTAGCTGCCCGCGTCCTCCTCTTCATGTCATTCAAGCACGATAGCATCACATACCCATGTGCCCTTGTTACTTGGTTTTCCACCGTCGGGGATGAGCCTTGCCCGGATGTCGGTATGTGGATGGTCGAGCCGGATAAGGACCGCCACGGGCAGCGGGTCATGGACATCATTCACATTGATACCATTTTACGTGGAGCACACCTCATTGGCATTTACGGCGACTCTTTTCTTCCTCGACATTTCAAATATTCTGATACATTAGATCGTTTTGACGCATTTTATATCAAGTATGCTGACCACCATGCAAATGAAATAGCCTTTTAATTATACACTGTACTTGGTACCACTGCTAATTTTGTTGATATTTACATCTTTCGCAAGATTAATGTCTTGGACGTCTTTCATCATGCACGAATTTGACTGGCCTGAAAGATGGTGCACGAAAGACTCGGGATGTGACCATCCAAGACAAAGACTTTCAAAGACACGCTGTCAAAGACCAAAGACGTACCTCAAAGACAAAGACGCGGAAAGACGAGTCTGAAAGACGTAAGACGCCAAAGACAAACGTGCTGTTTTACTGATGGGCGGCACCTCGAGATGGAGAGGAACGGCGTCAGGAACAGGCAAAGGGGTGGTCTGCAGGGGAAAAGTGACTTCCCTGCTCAAATTTGAGCGAGGAGAACTAGAAGCATCTCCCCCTCGCTGACCCGGCTTTGATGACGCGCTCTCGAGGGGAATTTCCCGAGACGCCACAGGCCGAGTTACATTTTGGGGTCCGTGCCGGGCAAAACAGAGCGGCTCGTCAGTCCATGCGTGTGCGGAAGTGCAAGGGGAATATAGTCTGAATCTATTGGCACCTGTCAACAAGGGGGAATCAACTGTCGAAAAACGGATATCCACTCGGAAAGTTTTTTAAGCCCAGGTTTGGGACCCCCCCTCCCCCTCTATATAGGGAAGGTGTTTCCCATGGCTAACGTGGCTATCAGATGTTTGTCCTTATTATCATCGGCAGGTTTTCTTGCCTTATCACGAATGAATGGCTGAGTGCTTATGCAGGGCAACATGCAGTGTCAGCAGAGGTAACCTTAGGTTCTCCATCTGTTTGCAAGGCCTTTCGAGAGCAAAAGAGTCCCTGTTGTCGGTTGGGAGTAACTGCCTGTGCGAACAATGCTCTCAATGTCTTCCAAATCGGGTAATTAACATCAAACTTCGAGAAATTGACTCTCAGAGCACCAAAAGGTCCTTTCCGGCAGTGAAATGATGTTTTTACGGTGTTTCAAGCATGCTTGAAACTTATTCGAAATTTAGGTCAAAAAATTTTTAAGCCCCCTGGGGGAGCCCCCCCCCCCCTCCCCCCCTACCCGGTCTCGGATTTTCGGCTGTTGACACCCCCTTGCCTGTCAATGTCACCAAGGACCAAGGATTTTGATGGGAAACGTGACCTTTTCCCACGCCCAAATCGAGCCCAGCCTCAGGGTTTGTCCACTTGCAAGGGATCTGAGCCCACGTTTACTGCATAAATCAATTAAAAAATGTGATCATTGGTCCTGAACAAGGTGGAAAAATTTCTGAGTCCTTTACTGGTATACAATCCGCGCCTCAAGTGATTTACGCCAAACAGCATCTCTCGCTTGCATTTTTGATCTAATTTCTTTCGTGAAAAGAAGAACATACATTGCGAGTTCCATCAAAATGCATTCAGCAATATTTCAAGTTATCAAAAAGTTACTCAACGACGATACAAGGATAACGTCCCAATTTGGGCGTGGGAAGTAGTCACGTTTCCCATCAAAAACCGAGGTCCTTGACGACAGAATGAAATCAGACTCCATATAAAAGATTCATCGACTATCATAAATCCTGTGGAGTCTGACTGCAGGAGACTAAGGGGAATATGATGATGCATGGATATCGACAAATGACCAAGAACTGAAGGAGATATGGGTGTTCTAAGAAAATGATAGTTTTTTATGAAAAATCACACGCGCCCTAAGTTCCACAAATAGCAGTAAATATAACCAAACCCGTCAACTTTTGACACGCCCACGACCCAGTCTTGTACGTCGACCCCCTGGAACAAAGTTATGCTCAGTTGGCATCTTGTAGAATTCTGTAAGGATAAACACATGTTTGTCTTCCATAAACTCGCTGTTCAGCCTGCAGACTAAGCGAGTATACAAGATCTCTACTTGCCCTGAGAGTCTCATGCACTTCACTCTGATGAAACGAGCTCGTATCTGCACGCTGAAAGATGCTAGGAGAACATTCCGGGAAATCCAGAGAGAATCTACGTATCGGTGGATTGATGGGATGAAATGGAGATTTTCCACTTGGACCAGACCTTGTACAGCGCCGTTTATGTCCAATCTGCTTTGTGTTCTTCTTGCTTCCGGGGATCCATTGAGAAGCTCCGAGAATTTATTTTGACCTTCAGAGGTCTTTTCCAATGAGATAGAACTTCAACCAAATAAATCTGCTCATTCCTCCAACTGTTGATGTCTATTCCTTCCGATCAGATATTTTATCGGACAACGGAGAAATGGCCATTCCTCGATCGGTGATTTTCACTTCATCCCATCGGAGTTTTCTTGAAAAACCTCCAATCGTTCCGAACGAAGAATTACAAAGTATCCGATCAGATCCTCTGGCAAATTAAAATGGCCATTGTATTCGATCGTGATGTTGATTGTTACATTCCTCTCGATCGGCGGAGAACACGGGGTAAGTCGTTTTGGCACCCACACAGAGAACGCGGTAGTACAAAGCTTTAATTCATTCCTCCGCCATGACTGCTGGTGACTGCTTTCCTTTGAAGCCTGGGTAATATACAAGACTCAGATAATAACGTTGGGTGCAGTCCTCCAGCTCTGTAGTGCTGTATGGCTATAGGACAGCGTGTCACGCTAGTTATGTTGCAGGATTCCTTCCCGCATCGTTTATCGTCGACGCAACATGTTTTGAGCATATTTGCATGGGATATAATCTATTTCAGCGTGGAATGATGTCCCTAAGCAAGATTATTGGGATCTGAAATTATCAACACTCACATCGTCAACCTCCTCACGGACTGCGTTGAACGGTCGGCCTGTTTACCGCAATCATGGAGGGCAATATAAAAATATACTTCCTTGAGCACCGGGTGTTGCTGCACCCAGGAGCCTAAATTCTCAGTCAGATGCCAAGAATGCGGCACTCACAACGAAAGTATGCAGTGTTCCTGCTGCAATTAATGTCATAGGTCCGTACGGCCATATATCTTGAATGTCCGAATTAGTATCCAAATTCATTGCCTGAATCAACTGTCCCCCAGATTGCCAGACAGGGATTTGAGGAGGCCTAGGGGCAATGATGTAATTAGCGCTCGGGATAATATCTGGAAACCGGTGTTCCTGAGCGGGACCGTGCCATGTAATACTACCTACCTACCTACTTCATGCTTGGCCCTCTCTCTAGTTGTGTATGAACTCAATTACTTGAGAGTATATATTTTTTTGCAATGTCAGTATACGGGTGTCCGGGATGCCCATCACTGCAGGAAAGAGAATTCTCCCACACCATGCTTCTCTCTCTGATGGGCGTCCCAGATGCCCATCACTGCAGCAAGTGCTATATTTTCATGCTAGGCCCTCTCTCTAGTTTTGTATGAACTTAATTATTTGTGAGCGCATTTTATAGCAATGTCAGGATACAGGCGTCTGGGAAGCCCATCACTGCACCCAATGGTATACTCCCACACTGGGCGGCGTATATGAAATCGATTATTTGTGAAGATTTTTCCGCCAATGTTAGGATATGGGCGTCCCGGACGCCCATCACTGCGGGAGAGAGAGAGTTTTCCCACGCTATGCCCTGCTTCTGATGGGCATCCCGGACGCCCATCACAGCACCCAGTGCTATATTTCCACACTAGGCTCGGACTGGGCGTATAAGAACTGAGCATATTTTTATTGCAATGTTAGTATCGGGTGTCCCGGATGCCCATCACTGTACCAAGTGGTATATTTTCATGCTTGGCCCTCTTTCTAGTTGTGTATGAACTCAATCATGTGGGAACATATTTTCATTGCAATGTTGGTACACGGGCGTCCCGAATGCCCACCACGGCAGGAGAGAGAATGTTCCCACGCTATGCCCCTCTCTCTGATGGGCGTCCCGGACGCCCATCACTGCACCAGGTGGCATATTCCCACACTAGGCTCGGACTAGACGGATATGAACTCAATTATATGGGAGCATATTTTTATTGCAGTGTTAGTATACGGGCGTCCCGGATGGCCATCACTGTAGGAAGCATAAATTTCCCACGCCATGCCCTCTCTCTGATGGGCGTCCCGAACGCCCATCACTGCAGCAAGTGGTATGTTCTCACCCTTGGCCCTCTCTCTAGTTGTGTATGAGGCAAGCATATTTGAGTAGTGTGGGAACATTCTCTCTCCTGCCGTGGTGGGTATTCGGGACGCCCGTGTACCAACATTGCAATGAAAATATGTTCCCACATGATTGAGTTCATACACAACTAGAAAGAGGGCCAAGCATGAAAATATACCACTTGGTACAGTGATGGGCGTCCGGGACACCCGATACTAACATTGCAATAAAAATATGCTCAGTTCTTATACGCCCAGTCCGAGCCTAGTGTGGAAATATAGCACTGGGTACTGTGATGGGCGTCGGGACGCCCATCAGAAGCAGGGCATAGCGTGGGAAAACTCTCTCTCCCGCAGTGATGGGCGTCCAGGAGGCCCATATCCTAACATTGGCGGAAAAATCTTCACAAATAATTGAGTTCATATACGCCGCCCAGTGTGGGAATATACCATTGGGTGCAGTGATCGGCGTCTGGGACGCCCATCAGAGAGAAGGCATGGCATGGGAAATTCATGTTTTGTGCAGTGATGGGCGTCCGGGACGCCCGTATACTGACACTGCAATAAAAATATGTTCACAAATAAGAGTTCATATACACCTGGTCCGAGCGTAGTGAGGGAAATTTATGTGACCGGCAGTGATGGGCGTCCGGGACGCCCGTATGCTAACACTGCAATAAAAATATGTTCACAAATAATTGAGTTCATATACATCTAGTCTGAGCCTAGCGTAGGGATATAGCACTGAGTGCAGTGATGGGCGTCCCGGACGCCCATCACCGCAGGACACCTAAATTTCCCACGCCATGCTCTCCCTCTGATGGGCGTCCGGGATGCCCACCTCTTATCGTTGGCAGAAAATATGTTCACAAATAATTGAGTTTATATACGCCTAGTCCGAGCCTTGTGTGATATACCACTAGGTGCAGTGATGGGCGTCCGGGACGCCCGTACACTAACTTTGCAATGAAGGTATGCTCCCAAATAATTGAGTTCATACACAACTAAAGAGCGCCAAGTGTGAGAATATACCACTGGGTGCAGTGGTGGGCATCTGGGACGCCCATCAGAGGGGGCGGTATAGCATGGGGAAATTATATCTCCTCAGTGATGGGCGTCTCAGACGCCCGTATCCTGACATTGCCATAAAATGTGCTCCAAATAATTGAGTTCATACACCACTAGAGAAAGGGCCAAGGCTACCACTCGGTGCAGCGATGGGCGTCCGGGATGCTGTATACCAACATTGCAATAAAAATATGCTTCCATATAATTGAGTTCATACACAACTAGAGAGTGGGCCAAGCATGAGAATATACCACATGGTGCAGTGATGGGCGTCCGGGACACCCATCAGAGGGAGCGGCATGTCGTGGGAAAATTATCTCTCCCACAGTGATGGGTGTCCCGGACGCCCATCACTGTGCAGAGGGGTATTGACAGGCGTGCGAGTTTTATCCTCTATCTGCTGATGGGCGTCCCGGACGCCCATCACTGCACAGAGAAGTAGTGACAGGTGTGGGAGTTTCATCCTCTGGGCGTCCAGGACGCCCGTCATTTTGCAGAGAGGCCTGAGAGTTTTATCCTCTATCTGCTGATGGGCGTCCGGGACGCCCATCACTGCACAGAGGGGTATTGACAGGTGTGTGAATTTCATCCTCCCTCTCCTGATGGGCGTCCGGGATGCCCCATTCATGTATACACTCCAGTACAGAGTCGTTTATCTGGTGGGTCAGGCAGGGGAAGCCAGGTGTGTGACAGGTCAATGAATAGTTAGGGCAAGTCAGTTCTTGTGGCCCTTTGTGCGTCCTTGACTATTAATTTATGGATCAAGGAGTTGGTCGCCGTTGGATTTAATACGTGACTGTTTCAGAAGGCTGTGAGCTGCGTCCCGTATAATTTACTGGAATAAGTCGGAACTTGACAATAAGTTACCTCTTGACTCTGAATCAGGTCCACAATTACTTGTTGAATAAAGTCGATGCGTCAAGGGAAGAGTACCGAAAGGAATGCAAGGACAGAAAGGGGTGGGGCGCAGTTGGCGAGTGGAGGGGATTGGAGGAGTGGCAATACCAGGAGTACCGTACTTAAATGTCTTGAGAGTTAATAAGAAGGGGGCGCTCGTGAACACTGAAGGCAAGTTGAGTCAGTGTGAGAATGTAAAAGGCATTTGAACATGGACTAGCAATCATCGGGAGGGCTTGAGCTGGAAGGAAGACAAGGGTAGAGGGAAGGGGGAGTGAAGCGTCTATAAAGGAAAAGGATAAGAAGAGACAGACAAAGACAAATCCAGAATACACTGACGGAGAGGTAATCATGAATCAATTATTTAGGACCAGTCTTATGGATTTGCTGGGCAACCGTGTGTGATTTGTCTTCTGTGGGGTGATGGGCATCCGGGACACCCATCAGGAGAGCAGAGAGGTATTGACAAGTGTGTGAATTTTGTCCTTCCTTTGGTGATGGGCGTCGGGGACACCCATCACTGGACAGAGAGGTAATCATGAATCAATTATTTAGGACCAGTCTTAGGGATTTGCTGGGCAACCGTGTGAGATTTGTCTTCTGTGGGGTGATGAGAGCAGAGAGGTATTGACAAATGAGTGGATTTTGTCCTTCCTTTGGTGATGGGTGTCCGGGACGCCCATCACTGAACAGAGAGGTAATTGTAATCATGAATCAATTATTTAGGACCAGTCTTATGGATTTGCTGGGCAACCGTGTGAAATTTGTCCTCTGTGAAGTGATGGGCATTCGGGACGCCTATCATGTAGCAGTATAAAAATGCAGATCTAAAAAATATAAAAGAATAAAAAATAAAATAAAAATTTGAGTCACGGGACTGAGAACATGAATGAGGGGGAGGATAGACGAGATGGCGGGCCTAGATAGATTTTAATGTGAGGCAGATGGATTTGATGTGAGGCAGTTTGGACGAACTGCGGCAGATTTTGGAAAACGAGGCACAATGCAATTGTGGGAATGTGCCTCCTTTTTGAGCCAGCTCGATGGCAGCGGATCATCCGCACTCTCCACCGCAAAAAGGGACAGGTTATAACAATAATCAATTACTAGAAAAATATTTATTATATAACACAATGTGTATGTAGTTTACAATCAAGTTGTAGTATAGGATATACACAGACACCCCACTTCCTCTAGATCTGCTGTTCAAGTGTTTGGAACCAAATCACCAAAGGAAGGACAAAACTCACACACTTGTCAAACAGTCTCTGCTCTCCTGATGGGCGTCCGGACGCCCATCACTGGACAGAAGACAAATCTCATACAGTTGCCCAGCAAATCCCTAAGACTGGTCCTAAATAATTAATTCATGATTAGCTCTCTGTTCAGTGATGGGCGTCCCGGACGCCCATCACTGCACAGAAGACAAATCTCACACGGTTGCCCAGTAAATCCCGAAGACCGGTCCTAAATAATTAATTCATGATTACCTCTCTGTTCAATGATGGGCGTCCCGGACGCCCATCACCAGAGGGAGGACAAAACTCACACACTTGTCAAACAGTCCATGCTCTCCTGATGTCCCGGACGCCCATCACTGCACAGAGGACAAATCTCACATGGTTGCCCAGCAAATCCATAAGACTGGTCCTAAACAATTGATTCATGATTACCTCTCTGTTCAGTGATGGGCGTCCCAGATGCCCATCACTGCACAGAAGACAAATCTCACAGGGTTGCCCAGTAAATCCCTAAGACTGGTCCTAAATAATTAATTCATGATTACCCCTCTGTTCAGTGGTGGGCGTCCTGGACACCCATCACCAGAGGGAGGACAAAACTCACACACTTGTCAAACAGTCCATGCTCTCCTGATGGGCGTCCCGGACGCCCATCACTGCACAGAGGACAAATCTCACACGGTTGCCCAGCAAATCCATAAGACTGGTCCTAAACAATTGATTCATGATTACCTCTCTGTTCAGTGATGGGCGTCCCGGACGCCCATCACCAAGGGAAGGACAAAATTCACACATTTGTCAATACCTCTCTGCTCTCCTGATGGGCGTCCCGGACGCCCATCACTGCACAGAAGACAAATCTCACACGGTTGCCCAGTAAATCCCTAAGACCGGTCCTAAATAATTAATTCATGATTACCTCTCTGTTCAGTGATGGGCGTCCCGGACGCCCATCACCAGAGGGAGGACAAAACTCACACACTTGTCAAACAGTCCATGCTCTCCTGATGGGCGTCCCGGATGCCCATCACTTCACAGAGGACAAATGTCACACGGTTGCCCAGCAAATCCATAAGACTGGTCCTAAATAATTGATTCAGGATTACCTCTCTGTTCAGTGATGGGCGTCCCGGACGCCCATCACCAAAGGAAGGACAAAATTCACACATTTGTCAATATCTCTCTGCTCTCCTGATGGGCGTCCCGGACACCAATCACTGCACAGAAGACAAATCTCACACGGTTGCCCAGCAAATCCCTAAGACTGGTCCTAAATAATTAATTCATGATCACGTCTCTGTTCAGTGATGGGCGTCCCGGACGCCCATCACCAGAGGGAGGACAAAACTGACACACTTGTCAATACCTCTCTGCTCTCCTGATGGGCGTCCTGGACGCCCATCACTGCAAAGAGCAAGTAAAGCATTGAAGAAAATAATACTACATCTCTCCGCAAAGCTCTAAGACTGGTCCTAATTAATTAATTCATAATTACCTCTCTGTTCAGTGATGGGCATCCCGGATGCCCATCACCAGAGAGAGGACAAAACTCACACACTTGTCAATACCTCTCTGCTCTCCCAGTGTTGTCTGAACTGGGTCAAAGCTCAACCGGCGGTTGACCAAACTTGACCTTTGACCGAAGTTTGACCCTTTGCTTGACCTTTCCAAAATTGGAAATATCCTTCCTTGAGGTTGCTAGAGGGAAGTTGCATAGTAAACACTTTCCTTGTCTACCCCCATCATTCCGAGTCATCAATGTCTTGAATATCACTGGAACGCTATACTGACCTTTTTGAATGGTCAAAGTTGGTGGCGTATAGATACTATGAGGAATGGTATTGTTTTTCGATGCGAGATGACGGCTAATAGATCCATCCGTAGGATGGTTACCGTTTTATATGATTTGTGTTTCGGCGTCGTTCGGGAGAATTTGCCCCAAAAAGGAAATTGGTTGACCGAACGGTCAACCGACGGTTAAAGGTCAAAAAATTCGGTCGGACCCGGTCAACCATGGTCGAAGACAACACTGCGCTCTCCTGATGGGCGTCTGGGATCCCATCACTGCACAGAGGACAAATCTCACACGGTTGCCCATTGGTAAAAGGAACTTGCTGATGAAACAATGCACCAAAGTGCAGCAGTGTAATCGAATACAAAAGAGTTAGACGAAGTCTACACTCCAATATATATCAATCCAACCACTAACAACTTCCAATGCTGTGTGTATGTGTTCGGGGAGGTAGGACAGTTAAAACGTCCTTCAATCTCAATAACTTCCTTAGAAATCCTTGCCAAAATCACACCAAAAAGTGCAATGATAACCAAATTGTTTATTATCCTTGGTTACTACCCACAAAGAACCACTGTTGGACTTAAGAGTATGGCTCAAGGCCGTGCGCAGGGGTGACTTCAAGCGATAGCCAAGCTTGAGAGGTCTAATGCCAACAAGTGGGAGCGGGGTTCACTGCTGTAACTAATTTACATGCTGGTTTATATACACTAAAAGACACAGCCTCAATAAATGGAATTATTATACAACTCCACACAAAACTCCGTGGTTTCCGCAGTAATTGCCCGTGTGAGACCGTAAATGACAAGCCTATTGATCCGCCTATTCGGTCCCAAGAAAGGTCCGAGTGTTTCTAAGCCCGAAACGAATTATTCCCCAAGGAATAACACAGCCTTTTATTTTATATCCTGTGCCTGTCCACTGATTTCCATGGCATTTCTGACGTATTAGGACGCCGAGAATAGCGCCCAAAGTCACTCAGGCCATCCTAAATGATCCTAAGATGTCTCTGACGGCAGCTGGCTGTCTCTGACCTGAAGGAGAGCCCGCAAATGCCCAGACAATTCCCACAGTGTCCAAATGAGGTAAGTTAGTACCTCCATTAGATGTATCCTCTTCCAAATATTCCTGAGAGCGAACCAAGAGTTATCTTTGTGTCCCATAGCTGTTTGAACGTTCCTTCCAATGTCCCATGTGTTTAATAGATGGCCTAGCGTCTATATCATACTCAAACTTATTGCACAAAAGTACAACTTGCAGGAGCATTTCTATAGCCAGTGTGATAATTATTGTGGTTAAAACGGGTATTCCAACACATCCAGCAGCCTACTATCGGTGACTAGGTACCGGGCCACCCCTAGGTACCGGGCCACTCGATGTTTACACCTTAAATACCCCAAATTACGAAGCGCTTGCCTTTGGGGGATGAAATACAACCTACAACGCGGGTCCAGACCAAATTTGGACGGAGTGTGATGTGGCGATCAAAAGTTATGGCACTTTGATCACCGTCGGGAGACGTGGGAAGACTGATTTCTTGATGTGAGCCAGACGTCACCACTTGCGTCGGCTCGTTCTTTGTCAAATCTTTATCAATCCGCAACTTCCGTGGCTCATTCTTTTCATCTGATTCTGCCCTATATTTCTGACCACATTTCCCTTATGAAAGCTCGCGATGTACATGTGTCAGAGGCCTGAGAAAAATGTGCACCGTTTTCGGGCTCTGAGGTATAGTCACCCTGACAGTGAACGAATGGTTGGCGATTGAGGTGTGAACTGTTGTATGGTCATCTTATATTGGTCAGAGCTCAACTTGTGCCACATGCCAAAATTTTCGCCTGAACCCTGGTCGCGCATGGCCTTCAGCAGTCGAAAATCACCCGAATTTGAAGTCGGGGACTTTGAAATTCGTTCAAGCGTGTGTGAGGCCGTTGGGATGGATGTTTTGTTCTGGATAGACGGAATTCCTCATAAGTATGATATTTGTACCAGAATTTGTCCCGTTATTATGTGTTTCCTGCTATGTGGTGCTCGGGCAGTTGAGACAGCCAATTTTCGGCATCTGGCGCGAAAAAAAATGGATTTTTTGTAGCATCATCCAAGCTCCCATATATTACCAAAGCATGCAAACCACATTGTATATGACCTATTCACACCATACGAACAGCTGGGCCTGGGCTATGGTGCAGCAATCGCATATAAAGGCGGGTGGCACACTACCCCATCAATGGCTATTTTAGGCCAGTCGCAAATGAAAAATTCACTGTACCTGAAAGCCTTCTTCTAAATGCTGGGAAATGTACTCGAATCGTTTTTAGGATACCCTCCCTGCATCCTATAACATCTGGGCACGGTCCGATTCCATGTGCCGCAAGCATCTACACTGAAAGCTAAGGTGGCCCACTACCTGACGCCTGATAGTAGTACTCAGTCCTGGGATAGACTAGCACTCTTATATGTATCCTTATTAACTGATTTTATCAGTTTATTCAACTGAAAGGTCACAAAAATTGATTATTTCACGCATGTTCAATTTCATGCCTTATCACCGAGACACTGAAATCCACTGCAGTCGCAGGTGCGCTGCGGGCCAAAGTGCCCGAGGCAGCGATGTGCTTGTGTAAGAAATATACTCAGACGTGCACACGAGAGGTGAACGGCTATATATTCATACCTGTAAGAAGTATACTAGAATATAAATAAGTAATGGAATAAATAAGTATATGGAGAGACATACCTCAGACGTGCACACGAGAGGTGAACGGCTGAGGTACGTCTCGAGGAAGTGAGTCTTTAAATAAGTAAACAAAGCTGTAAAGAAGCTGTAGATGAATATCTACATATGGCGGACAATGCAGAAGTCGAACAAGAGCTGTAGCCAATAGGAAAGAGTGAGTTGGAAATCAAAGGGGAAAGAGGGTCGAGCCTAGACTCTAACACTCCCCCTGGCGAGAACGAGCCGTAAAGTATCAGTAAAAGTAACACAATAATCATGATGGAAGTGACCGTTGTAAATATTTGAGAGGGAACAGAAACTCCCCCTCAAGTTGAATGCCCATTCGTCTATTCAGTCAAGCCAAGAGCACGGACAATGGAGAGGTGGGCTTCACGAGGAAGATGTCGGCGAGGTTGTGGACTATTACTAACGTTCTTGGGTGTACCGTGGAACGTACAAAACAAGTCCCCTTGAGGCGGCGTCGTTTTGGTCACCTTGAGTGTTCCACATGCCTGTCGCCACAATTAGTGCTGTTCTTGTGAACAAGGGAAGGACTAACCAGGCTGACAGCCCATGCGCGGCGCTGGGGGAATGTCAGATGGACACGATTGCCGCCCCGATTAATTTTGCACAGGGCAGCCGGTCCACAGCGCACACATTTACGGTACTCGGCGTCGAGATCCTAATGCCGTCTTTCGCCACTACGCCTCCCGTGAGAGCCGATTTCATTCCCATCGTGTGCAGCTACTAGTACAGCCGCGTTTTATCGTCATTGCCGTGTGGTGCTGGTGTTGGTCCTCAAAAGATAGCGGTCAAGAAGTCAGGGTTTAGTCGTCGGGACCCATCGCCACGAACTGAGAGGGAAGCAGTAGCGAAAAGCTGAGGCGGTAAATGCGACGTGATGAACCGATTAGGGGCCGGAAAGAGCATCGTCTGGACCGAAAACATCGCTTTCAATGTGCAGTGGATGCCCGAAGATGTACTGGAAGGGATTTGAGGCTCTCAGGTGGTAAAAAAGCGAGAAGGAGAGCGAAAGACGGGAATTTCCTTTTTGGGAAGCGCGAAAAAAAAAAAAATTCGATCATTCTCATTACTTTCAGGATCGGCTGTAACACCAAACAAGACCCATTTACAGTGGAGCCGATCGCTCGGCATCATTCCACTCATCTCCGCGGTCACAGAACATTGTAAATCTAGAGCCGAGCCACAATTTCCCCGTTGCATACGGGCCCTCGTTGACTTCACCGTACTGCGCTGAAATTTTGCTATGATCTCTGACTCTACAGCTTGCCCTCCATCCCGATTCATTTCTGCCCTGAATCTTGTTTGTTCTGGATCTATACTTGATTAGCAACGTCTCGGCTCTGGGCTCTGCAGTCATACCGCGGTCCTTACATCAACATTTTAAAATCCCGCTTTCTCACGCGTACGACGGCTGCTCATGCTCGCCGCGGGCCTGGCGCTCGTAGGTGTATTCAATTTTGTGCTGGATGTTGACAGCGCTGGTGGATTGTTTGGCATATTGGCGTACTTCTTTGTTGTATCTGTTGAGCATATAGGGGAGAGGACAACTGAAGAGAAGAATAGTTAACATTGGGCGAGCTCTGCGAGCCCTTATATACATACAAATATTTCTAGAATATTCTACAACTATCTACAGTCTTGTGGAGCACTCGTTGAGTCGCTCCGAGAATATGATAGAATGTTCAAGTACAGTCTCAACACTCCCCGTCGACTCAAGCAGAGTGCGACATGATCCGATCACGTAAATTCTCGAATAGAGGTCACGGAAGGGCCTTGGTGAAAATATCAGCCAAATGGTCCTCGGAGGCGCAGTGGATGAGGTCCTGGCGAGTGGCAACGGTGAGGTACATGAGTTTGCCCACGCCAGAAAGGTATTCATGCCGTAGTGGTCGAATGGAACCATCAGTGTTACGAACAATCTCCATCCCGAGAATATTCGTAAGTTCACCTAGGTCAATGACATTGAATTTAGAGGAAAGCTCCCCCTTGAGCCGAGCAAGCTCGGAATCGGTACCAGAAAATAGGTTCATGTCATCGACATGAACAGCGACAATGGCGGGACAGGAAGTCAGGGTATCGCGTCGAACATAAACGCACTGGTCGGAGATCAGGCGTGTAAATCCGAGTTGTTTGAACGCGGAGTCGAGTGCGCGATTCCAGTTGAATTGCCGCAAGCCGTAGAGCGAGAGCCTAAAGCGACCGGTGCCATCGTCATAGCCATCGGGTTGCTGCATGTAGACGGATTCATCGAACGGGCTATTTAAGTAAGCCGATACTGTGGGTTTTAGAAAAAAAATCGACGCGCAAGGAAGCGCGGAACGCGAGCTTCAGTGGGCCGGGTCCACGAGGGATGGGACGAGAGAACTCGTGGCGCGGAAAAAAAAGCGAGTTCAGAGTCCAACCTCGTGCAGAACATTCCGCGCCTCCTGCATATTCCACATATTTTGAGAAATGCTCAAGTGTATCATGTGAGTCCAATGAAGCCTATTGTGAGTTTGAAAAAAATAGTAGAAACATCCGAGTGATGGGACGAGAAAAGTTGCAGCATGGGAAAAGGCGAGTTAGGCCAATCACAATTGCTCTGCACTAGAGTCAGCGGATGAAGAATACGAGTCCGAGAACTCCGATTCGATAAAACCGCCACGTACCAGAGGCTATCTAAAATCTCGCCGGAACCAGAACCATAGCAGCTGAACCATTCATTGATTGAACGAGTGGGTGTAAACTAAGATGTGAATCTAGAATGAGAAATACCAGCCGAAAGGAGTGACGCGGCGTCCGAATACGAGGAACCAGCAATGTACCCGACGTACTTGGTGCAAGCCGTAACAACGCGTTAAGGCACCATGGGTGTCTGGGAGAGGCGCTCGTGCTTGAAATGGGCAATCCAATTGTCGATATTCACGTGTCGCAATTGGGGTGACCGATAATAATGCAGCGTAGGCATGGAAGCCCCCACAGACAGCGTCGCTCATCTGCCCGGCACGAGATGCAGTCTTCCGATGGCTATAAAATTGTGTCTGGCTGGAATATGCGAATGAAATAGCCAGAACTTTCAAACCGAGGGGATAAGAGGAGATATGTCCAGTCAGCGTGAATACGCTCGCGGGCCTCAGATGACATTGGTGCAAGAAAAAGATGGAGTCCAGATGATGGGCCAGAGTATCTGACGATCAATCAAATCATATGGATTCATCAGAGTACACGGGAGCCTACTCCCAAGGCAAACGGTTGAGAAATGAGCCCGCAATAAGCATTCTGGTGAAATTTGACCAAAAAAAAAAAAAAAAAAACGGGCCGCGCCCTAAGTTCTGCAAAGAGCTGTAATCATCATGGATTGGGAAGTGAACATAGCCCAGAAATTAAGACCACAAGGAGCGTAGCAGAAACCACAGTATCCAGGAGGTTCGCATCAGTAGATTTGAGGAAGGTCGGTGAAAAATTGGGGGCGTCGAGGGGAGGCAAACTATTGTATTTATGGTTGGAAAACTCCCGGAAGAGATATGTTGCGGGCGGATCTCGTGCAATTGAAATTGGCTGCGCCACAGGCAGCGGCAACTGCTACGAACTGCGTTCTGTCAAGCAAAACTACGCGTAGGCCAGCTGGTAAGTCGCAAATGAAGGGGCAGTGTTCAAAGACAGCCCATCCCGTTTGGCCGGGATAAGGGAGCAATTTTGTGTCCCGTGCATCGCCATTGAACAGCCCATCCCGTGCTTCATAATGCATTTCTGCCGGGTTCGGCCGGGATATGGGAGCAATTTTGTGCCCCGTGCTTCACAATTGCCCGTGCCATATAATGCATTTCTGCCGGTATACGGTATGGTAGGGGACGCGACTTCATGTAAAGTCGCAATTTTGCGAATTTCGGGCCGAAAATAGGCGCAAACGACAGGAAAATAACATGTTTCCATTCAAATTTCACGTTTCGGGCTTTGGGTATATAGTCACGTGACCAACCCGCCAAATCTCGGCAGGCGCAAAATTTTTCAAGTATGTGTTTTGAGCCCGTTTGAAATATGAGAAAGAAAAAAAATTATGCGCTCCGTAGACTACTAGACCGCAGCTTGAGCTGCCGCTGCTTCCACTCCAACTCGGCGGTCTCAATATCCCGGGAGGTAACTCCTCGGTGCCCCCTATACATCTTGGCAGCAAACTCGGCTACCGCTCCTGTTGCGCCGTGGTGATGAAAAAACTCTTAATCGACTGATTCTCCCTCGCAGGAGCACTCTGCAATTTCCGAATAGCAATGTATTGAGACTCCAGCCATTCTGGTCCGAGTCGGCCGATTGATTCTTCTTGCTGCTTCCGTGCCGCCGCTCGTCGTCGTTCTGCCTCCCTTTGCGATATCCCACCAACAAGATATGCCCCATGCAACTTCCCTGTTTTATCCTTCGCACCCCCCTTCTTGTCGATTGGCCCGGCAAAATGAAGCTCGGCATCGCGCATTGAATGGACCTGAATTGTCCCGGGAGGCTGCACTTGAAGCTCGGAGTCCAGAGAATGAGTGGCAAGCCAGGTGGATGGCTCTGGGATAGCCAGATACTCATCATCAGACTCGTCGTCCAGCTCAGACTCGGAAGGTTCGTCTTCAGCGTCATAGTCCGAGTCGCTAGTATGGCCGGTTCTCTTCATTGCCCCCCGCCAGTCCTGATCCGCCTGAAGTTGATGAGGTCAAAAGGATGGGTACTTTCATTGCAACGTGTAGAGTTTGCCCCTCACTCAATGCATATTCTGCTTTTACCAATTTTCGTGGGATTTTACAAGATGCCAACGGAGCACACATCATTCCAGGGGGTCGAGCCTACTCCGATGTAGTGTGGACTGGCCGGCCGCTTGTATGGCAGGAGGGGCGGGTAAAACCTGTGGAATCTGGTCTGAGTTCTCTCCTCCCAGATATAACTCCCCGTCCTCCATCAGTCCCCACACACCATTGTAATACTGTCCCTTTTCAGAATGCATGCACAAGCACAAATTGACGTGTTCAACTTCCGAGGAAGGTCCACAGCCAAATGCGAGTCGGGGTGGTCAACCTCCAAAGAAGGACCCGAGTTGATGGAAATTCGAGGCTGAAGAGATATTTGTTGACAAGAAAGGAATGTTCACCGAACAGAATCAATCAGTTTCAATCTGCAAGCACAAGAAATGGACACAGTGACACGCCGTCTGGTGATCCCGAGGGCTTCAGCGTGGTGGCTGAGAAGCTGCCGCAGGGGTATTACTTCCCTTCTCGTGCGCAGTGGCGACTGTACGCACATAGTCATCAGCAATTAGATCCATTATATTGATTGCGTTGTCAGGACGCCGAGAATTGGAAGGACAGTCAGCACCGAAGGAAAATCCGTGGCGAAAGAATCGTGAGACGAGGGGAAAGATACTGCCAATGTGCTTAGACGCAGTGTTGACAGAGAACATAGCCCCAGCGAGCAGCGCCGACACAAGTGATGCCGAGAGGACGAGTAAGAAAACCCGCAGTGATAAGGCACCGCTTGGGATCTAGAACGGAGATATACGAAGGGCGACCTGAAAGATCCGAGATGCGACAGCGGTCCGTGCGTGGCATCCGAAAAATGTGGGACAGTGCCAGCGGTGCCAACGCACGAGCTGACCCCGGCGGCGGCCCTCGCATTGCCCGACAGGCAAAAAGCCAAGTGCACACCCATCTCACGCGGGCCCTCGGTATCATCGAGCCTAGGGGCACCCGATAAACCGGTCTTGACAGGGAAGCCGGGAGGAAGGAGCAGGGAATACGGGTCCGCAGCGAATCCACAAAACGGTAACTGTCACAGCCTACTGTGAGCTCGACTGGGCATACTCCCTAGGACATTCTGTCCACCCACACTCAGAGGCATTTCTAGGCCAGGAGTGGGGCACATGCACGATAGTGCCGAAAAAAGGTATGAAAACCAAGTTTCCCTCTTTTTGGACTCGACTGCGGGTACTACCAACCAAGATGTCTTGTTCATCGACATTCACAGACAATGCGGCGGTTTCCGGGGCAGGAGCGAGGGCTAGCTCAGGCGTAGTAGGACGCAAATTCTTCGAGAAACTCCACCATGTAATGTCTTGGGAGCACTCCATAGGTTTTGTGGTGAAAATGCAATTTCCAGTCCCGCCAGTTACAAGAACTCCAGATAGACCAGCTACAAGCAGTTATGCAGGCCTTGAACAGAATCGGATTGCGGTTTGGGACAACTCGGTATACTACGTGGCCGGTCAGCTGGAATCCAGTCTGACCTGGCTCCAACATGGAACCATTGCGAATCCATGCAGAGTCCAGCTTTCTGGATACTGGGCACCAGCCTTCCTCAACATGTGTGAACCAGCTATTGATATCAAGCCATGCCTTTCAAAATATAATGGCAATCAGGTCACGCCTCTCAAAATATGAACCAGCTACTGTCATGTCTTTTAAAATCCAATGGCAATCGGATCACGCTTTTCAAAATGTGAACCTCTGAGCCGGATCTGAATAACTGGTAATGTTCGCGATGATCAAGGCTATCCATTCCTGCGCCTTTGAAAATCTACCATGAATGGGTACACAGATATTGATGCTGAGTGAATTGGACTGATTGAGCTGAACTTTTTCAGTGTACAGCTGGCCTGAAACTGAACATATTTTTGGCGGGCCGTGTGGGTTGGAAAGCCAGCGGAATTGAGTCGAAATGGCCCCAAACCCGGTGGGAACAGTGTATTTCTGTGTGAGTTATGAGGCAAACAATGCGGCAGAGTGTGTCCCGTGATGCATTGGGCGAGCTCGGAAGCTGGCACATCAATTGAATCCATCATTTGAACGGTGGGCTCGGCAGGCTGGCGGATCAAATGCCCAAATGGGGTGCAACAAATCCCTTCAATTGAACTTTTTCAGTGTGCAGCAGGCCCGAAACTGAACATATTTTTGGCGGGCCATGTGCGATAGAAAGCCAGCGGAATTCTGAGTCGAAATGCCCCCAAACCCGGTGGTACCATGCAGAGTTCTGCCCTACTCGGACAAATTAAGGGAATTTAAAGATGCGAATAGAACTGAAAAAGCTTAGGACGCAGGTATGTACCGTTATGTCTGTCTTTTGAAGTTGGAGAGTTCAAACCGTAAACATAAGGTTTGGGGCCGGAAGCTCACAGACCACCAGAGGATGACAATGCACTTAGCATCAGATATTGTTCCTGGCCTTAGATACATTCCAACTGTGGCACTTACTGTAATAGATAACAGAAAGCTAGAATGGCCACTCTGGGGGCTGAAACCGCCTTTTGAGTACACAGTCCCAAAGGGCAGGGGAAAATTTTTGCAACTCGTTCCATTTTGAAGCTATTGGAAATCTGTCTTGGAGGATGATTCTTCCCATTCAAAGGAGCACTTTTACCAGAGGGGTAAGAAAAATCTGGTTTTATTGAGTGACTAATCACGATAGGTACAAAGTAGTGGCCACTAAGTGAAGCGCACCATGCAAGGAGCCCTGATTATACCTTTGGAGGTCGGATCCCTGGTTCGGGTAAAATCCCAAATTTCGCGGCCTAAGGTCAGAGGAAAGTTCGGATGAAATGGCATGAATAGCAGAGTACCTTGGAGCGAACGTTCGGCTGGCGAGACAATCTTGAGAGAGGTCAGAGCGGAGTTCGGATAAAGCTGTGCTCGAGCCCAAAATGGCCCAAAAATCAACCAAAAATAGGGGTTTACGGCAACACATTACTGGGACAAAATACTTATTGTTGTGATTCAAGGTCAATGTCCATGTTTTCATTTTATTCCCTCCTTCAGTGGGCCCGGGGGGGCATAAAATAACATGTAATAAGCTCGTCTACAATAAATCCATGATGGACCCCGAATGTCTCCTCAATTGGGAACTGAAAACTCATTTCAGCCGTATTGTGGCCGGATTGGCTCATATTGGGCCGAGAAAGTCGGTGAATTCAGATGTACACGTGACACATTTACTTGCTCCAAAATCGCCGATCGTCGTCTTTCGACGCGTCGTTCGGCCCAATAACGCGTCAAAAAGTGTTTCGAGCTGCGGGAAGTCTTTGAAATGTCACACGACACCTTCACGATGAAGAACAAGCGTTCCACTGACCGCGAAGACCAGATGAAACAACAAAGGCTTTGAATCGCGGCGCATTGATAGCTGCAGTGGTTCGTTTTATTGCCAGGCCCGTTGTGACAACTGCAGTGGCAAATTCTAAAAATAGACATATTTGCCTCCTGGCATTATTATTATTATTATTACTCGTATCTTAAGCAGATGCTACGAATCAGATTGTACCTGTTTGCATCCTCCCAATTTTGTCGTTTTTTTCACATCCACTGCTCAGAACTCCATTGTCTCGGTCGCCTCGAGGCCTGTCTCTCACGCCTATTCTTCACAAAATAAACTCAACCTTACCTTTTCTGAGCTGTTGTTATTACAGGCCACCACATCACATGCCAACATGCACCACCACTCAGATACCACACAGAACACTCTGCTTTCTTTCCCCAACTTGCGCCACTATTGCTCATATTTCAAGAAGATGCCTGGATCCAGCCGACCTTGGCATCAAACATTAGCTTTCGTGTGGGAAATTGGACGGTATTTTGAACCTCGCCGATCCGCCGACGCTGAACATATACTCCTTGATGGAGCGCTCAACATCCGTTCAAAAGGGACACCAGCTATCTTCGCCATCACCCGCTCCTTTCTTCCCCCATCATCATCTCTCTCAAATGTTCGGCCCCTGTACTCTCAATACCCTGGTCTTACTTGAGCAAGTCCCCACAAGACTCAACGAGCCGCAATGAAGCCCAGATCACTCCGCTTCGAAGAACAGCAGGCGCTTTTTCTCATGAGCAACTCCTGCTGCAATCTGCGCCTGGGGAACAAACTGCTATACTCAAGGCTTCTGGGGCTTCTGTTGCGAGATCTTCAAAGCCTCCAATCCCGGACTGCAGCAGGGTCGTCTTCAACAGCTTTCTCTACGCCTCTCCGATGTCGGATGCAGCTTGACCCTCTCCTCTCATCAAGATACCCTGACCATTCACGAACTGAAGGTTCCTCGGTCGTACTTTCTCCTTTTGTTTCGCCATGCATCGATTCGTGGGAGTTCGTCCATGGTGCATTACTTTGCGGCGAGTATCTCGGGAATGGGAACCAAATATCATTGACGGTTGTCTTCAGGTCCAATCCAATGCCTCTCGATTATGGAACACCGGAGATTATTTGGTGGTCCGGTTGGTATGTTTACGCCCACCGACGAGCTCCCTTCTATCACAATCAAA
Source organism: Mycena leptocephala (assembly GCA_029378395.1). Classification (NCBI taxonomy): domain Eukaryota; kingdom Fungi; phylum Basidiomycota; class Agaricomycetes; order Agaricales; family Mycenaceae; genus Mycena; species Mycena leptocephala. The sequence goes on from JARJLF010000018.1 coordinate 766,985, forward strand.
AGTGCGAGGGCTTCATCAAGATTGTCGTTATATTTGTCAAGATGCCGGTGCGAACAAATAGTCTCTTCGCCTCCAGATAATCGTGCTGACTAGTCTTCATCATTTTCAATACACAGTTTGACCCACGGCTGACCGTTTACATCCTCCACTGGTGATCTCCGCCGTGAGGTATGTTGGCTCTCAATGTCTGGTAATGTGCTAACTACTGTATGTTCAACGCCGGAACTACAAGTACATATCTCTGCATTATAGTTATCCAGCGTGGTTCTGACCGCATTTTCCAGCTTGCAGGGGGTTCTGGATGGTCCATTCGACGTCGTGCACACTTGATTGTGAGACGATAGAGCACGCCAACCACAAGGCGATTCTAGATACCGACAGTACGTCCCTTCATTTTGCACAAGCATCCAAACACTGATTTTTTACTGTATAGCGACGCTCGCACTCATCGACGACACTGTCCGGAAGATCCGCGTCGTAATCAAGTCAACTGAATTCAGGTGTTCGCCATCGAGGTCCGCATATACGCTCTAAATCACGTCCACTGCCGTTCCATGTTGTTCATCTATATTGGTATACTGTTCACAGCTGTAGCCATGGGTCTTGCTCTTGACTACATTGTGTGGTTCGCGTACTCAAGCCGTAGCTCTACAGTTAACAGTTGTTGGAACCGATCCGGAATTCATTTGCATATACTTGATCATAGATGAGAGAATCTATGACTTTGCCATTGCTATGTACATGACTCCTGTCATTCAATTAGATTCAAGTCTATGGTCGCTAGAAATGCCATCTCTACTCCAAATTTGCGTCGAGCATGAGCTATGCCTCATAACGTACAAAGCTGGGGAAGAGCCGGAGTGATCTAACCGCATATGTTGTTCATAGGTTAACTAATCTAACTGTAATCAAAACGTGCGGAGGTCGCATTGTGGGACACTTTCTGCCAAAGTACGAGCCTTCTAAGCATATAATGCCGGAGCGAAGCGAAAGCATATCTTGTTTGTTCTAAGGATATCACCCGGGATACTTTCGAAATCGATCCTGATGATCCTGTACCGGACCCTTGGTATGAGCTGTAGATCGTTAATACACGTTGTGGTACATAATGATCTGAAACTGAACAACGCAGCCGTCTTTTGTTTTTTATTTACATTCAAATTTTATTTTTGGTTTTTCTCTCAGTGCGTGTGCTTCCGAGCCTCGGAGCCGCTGAATTGGCTGCCGGTTTCATCGCCACCCTTTTCGGCTGGGTCATTAATGGTGTGTGTATGATATCGCTGAGTTGTGCACGCTTGTTTACGAGCACTTATGTAATAAGGAATCGTTCCTTTAAAAGTTTCACCGACTTTTTTGGGCTGCTCGAATCGTTAGTCACAATCTCACAGTGATAGCCAAAATAGTGGCTGTCTTGAAGTCCTCTTAGCGGCGGTGCGTAAAAAGTATGGAAAGCCAGAGCACCACGCTCGTTTGATGGCCGATGATTGCCCGATCGGGCAGTTGGACTGATGGGACTCCTCGGCACACATCAGACCATAGTTCTATGATGTTCTCTGGATGGTAAAATGTGATGTATGAAATATTCACGGCAATGTGACCGCATTTCAAGGGCCTTTTTGAATCTGACCAGCTGGGGACACGTACCGCGAATATCGTCTGTGAAGAGCTTCTTTTGTATCCACTTCCACAACAGTAATATAAGGTTGAATGTGCATGTTGAGCCAAGTGGGAGACGGCCCGCAGAGCGCGACCGCTTGTGTAGATCAAGAATCCGTCAAGAGGAATGGGCAAAACCCGGGTTATGTGCCCGTGTAACCGAAATTCCGGTTACTTTCGGTGATGACGAGTATTGCAACTGAGATCGACGTTCATATCATCATCACATGTGTAGACAGACGGTCACTGGTAAGGCGTGGGGCTTATGCTCGCCGCGAGGAGCGGAATTTTTGAAAAATAAATAAAAAATGGAGGAGGCGGACTCGAACTCACGGCCTCATACAAAACATCAAAGTATCAGACAACTACCACTAACCGCTGTAGTCTCGGTGCACAGCCTCTCATGACATCCCAATCTGGGAACCCTGTCATGAGAGTCTGGGCTTAAGTCAGTCGGCTAACCATACCATTGCTCTATCAGCACTTTCCCACGGTATATGCCCCACCTGCCGCGACTTGTATTTTGTATTGCACAATGACCAATTCATCTAAATCCACAAGAATATTTGCAGTTCCATTTATAAGTGAATAGACCAGTCCGAGCTCGCGACTGGAGCGCCGTCTCAAAAATCTGGCATGCTCCCGAATCAGGCAATTGGCCCCTATCTGGGTTCACACGCATGCAGTCTACAGGTTTTGACTCTGTCGCATCGTCTACCACCATCCCCAAGGCCTAATCTAGGAGCTACGAGTCAAATTATACCGGGGGGGATACCAATGTTTATCTGAATTCTTGTAAATGCATCGAGGATGAAATTACATAGGGGCTATCTGCCCGATTCGGTGATTTGAGAAGCATATCGAATTGTTGAGTTACTGGTAAGACAGTGTCATTTTGTGCACAGAGACCTCTTCTATGAGCTTTCAACTGCCTTTATCATTATTTTCGCGAATTTACAGGCATTTGATATTGTGCAATACAAAATACAAGTCGCGGCAGGTGGGGCATATACCGTGGGAAAGTGCTGATAGAGCAATGGTATGGTTAGCCGACTGACTTAAGCCCAGACTCTCATGACAGGGTTCCCAGATTGGGATGTCATGAGAGGCTGTGCACCGAGACTATAACCGCTGTACATGTGCGAAGCACGAGACAGTAACGGAGCTGTGACGCGGTTAGGACAGCGGGATCAACATATCACGTGCCCGTAACAGTGTGCTGGGTCAATTGGCTCGACTGATTGAACCCTTCGCCATGCGAGGAGATCGGACGGTTGTCTGAGACGCCGCCCCGCCGGTTGCTGACATTGCTACTCTCGCAGTCAGTTTGAACACGAACACGATCAAAATAAAGAACGCTGCCGCTGCAAAAATCATTATCGAGTGAGTTGTATGGATTCGTGTGCATTTTATTTCACTGATTGCATTCAGGATGGTGTTTCGGCCGAGAAAGAGAACAATAACACCACAACCGCCGACGCAAAACGAGAGTGCGTGTTCATGACATGCTCAAGTATTTTCAATGACCGTATATAAGGTTCCGAATGCAGAGCATGTCTTACATGCAAACGTTGCCATAAACACGAAGATAGGTCAACTGCCTGCAAAATGGGTCTGCCCAACTCCTGGCGGCCCCTGGGCGGCCTCCCGAATGCAATCGTTCCGGGCATCCTCGCTTCGCTCTGTTGGAATGACTTTGATTTGTTTCGTTGATATTCCTGCTCGTACAATATGGCCACGTGTTTGAAAATGTAAGGCATTGCAATATGGTCACGCTTTTGAAAATGTAGGGCACTGATTGGACGCTAAACCTTAAATGTCTTACATTTTCAAACGCGTGACCGTATTGCCCTCCTCTAAGAAAATGGCTCTGGAGTCGTGCTTGAGGTGAAATATGGTCACGCGTTTGGAAATGTAGGGCACTGATTGGACGCTAAACCTTAAATGCCTTACATTTTCAAATGCGTGACCGCATTGCCCTCCTCTACATTTTCACACACTTTCACTTCAAGCACGACTCCAGAGCCATTTTCTGAGGTGCACGCACTGCCAATGGCTAGCCCTGGTCATTTTCAGCCAAAAAGAGTTTGCCTGGAGGCATTGTTGACATCTCTAGTGTCCAATCAGTGCTTTCGATTTTCAAACGCGTGATCATGTTGCAATGCCTTACATTTTTAAACGCGTGACTGTATTGCACATCCTCAAACGCGTGACCGTATTGTATTGCAATGACATTCGGCAGCAGTCGACCCGAACTGGCCACCATTCAAAATTTGTCTGGGAAGTTGAATGAGTGCTCAGGTTTTGAGCTCTGTGCAGTTAGTGACCGATCCACCATCCCTGGGCAAAAAATGGGCTGATTTAACCACATGCTTTCGGAGATGTTCAATATTCGGTGAAGGTGACCCCGATTTGGCCATGGACCTCCAGCACAACTCCTGAGCCATTTTCTGAGGCGCGTGCACCACAAATGGCTAGCCCTGGTCATTCCGGTCATTTTCAGGCAAAAGGATTCTGCCTGGAGGCATTCTACATTTTCAAACGTGTGACCATATTGCCCTCCTTTACATTTTCACACACTTCCACCTCCAGCACGACTCCAGAGCTATTTTCTGAGGCTCGCGTACCGCCAATGGCCAGCCCTGGTTATTCCCGTCATTTTCAGCCAAAAAATGTCTGCCTGGAGGCATTATTGACCTCTCTAGTGTCCGATCAGTGCTTTACATTTTCAACGCACACCACCAATGGCTAGCCCTGGTTATTGCCGTCATTTTCAGCCAAAAAAAGTCTGCCGGAGGCATTATTGACCTCTCTAACGTCCAATCAGTGCTTTTCATTTTCAACCGCGTGACTTTATGGCACATTTTCACACGCGTGACCGTATTGCCCTCCTTTACATTTCCTGTATCGCAACAAGGGGCTCACAATGAATCCAACTTATCTGTAGGGCTCGGACACACAAAGATTTGTCCAGAGACTGGCCAGTTTCAACCTGTGGGAGCAAGCCCTTTGTCGTTCGCCTTGCAATGTGGGAGAGAAGGTCAAATTTCATACGTCATTGTAGCGCCAGGGCAGTGCCTTGTCAGATTGCTGTTGGAATGGTGATGGCAAGTTGTCAACGGCGCTGAGCGGCAATGGTACGGAATGTTGGGCCGTTTGACATGTGGGCAATTATGGAGAAGTGGACCGGTCAGCTGAATGATGAAATCAGCGGAGTTTGAAAAGGCTTCGGAGAGACTGTTAGAATAATATGGCAAAGAGGTAATGTGCACATATTCTAATACAGACAGACAGACACACATAATTTTATAAAGAGAGTGATGCTCCTGGGAAATTCGGGTCAGTGTTCGACCTCTCCTGCTGGTTTCCACTGTGAAATGCAGAGGAAGTGAATTTCACTCCACTTTTCACTGATTTATTGAGTGAATTTCACGGTTGAACCGGGTGAATTTCACAGTGAAAAAGCGAATTTCACTGTTCTACACAGTGAAAATTTTCACTAACTATATGTCCACTTTCACTTGTTGTTTCACTCCATTTTTTGGGCGATTTTCACGGTCTTCCAGGTGACCGCCTTACAAAAGAATTGTCAAGTGTTCAAGTGTAGTGTACATAGTCATTAACTAGCACCTGGTCATGTCCAGCCACCCGGAAGATATGAACACCAGTACTATGAAGGTGTTCTGCTTCATCCTAGCGCTTTAGCCCTAACTGATAAACATCCATAGCGAAAGAAATTCATACCCAGACTGATGCCAGATGCTGTGGACGATAATGGGAAAGGCGATTCTCCCTTTCAATCTTTATGCTCACCTCTATGTGCGTAACCAACCTTCGTCCCTCCAAAATTTGCTCAACAGCGGTAGTGGATGATGTCACACCGCTCGAAAGGGCACAATTGCGCACAGCGGGCACCCTATCCTTACTCGCGCCCGAAGCGTAAAGATCTTGAACTGACGTACGAGGCAAAGGCGTGAATCAATGTTAGAGCAGTAGTTTTATTGGGAGAGAGGGCTGCGGAACTCGATATGCAAGCCCTGGCAAAGCTCAATACAAATGTTATATCGACTGTCATATATAATTTCTTTTTGAGTCTGACTACGAGAGACTATGGCAAAGCACATCCGACCTAATTTCCCTTTTCTTCTACATGATGTCGGCGTGCGTTTGTGTCGTATGGAGAGCGATTTTTTCGGGTTTGAATGCTCGAATGCTCAAATACACAACCACAACCCACCACAACAGCTCACCACTCACAGGGATACCCGGGCCCGACCAGCACTCCCTCGTTTCCCCGAGCGACCTCCGGCGATCCACCAGACGAAGATCCACTCACAACCACGATCCGACGAGCCCGTACCATCCATCCCTCCCGAACGTGCGTCTCTCCGCCCCAGTCCGAACAGATAAGAGGAACTTGCCATCCAATATACTGCGACCCATGAACCCGACTTCGTGAGGCAACGGGGGCGAACCACAACTCGACCAGCACCCAACCCGCGCCTTCCAACAACCCGCGAACCAAACCCCAATGACCCGAACGGCTTCCAGGCCGGTAGTGTCACCCCCAACCGATCAAGCCCTGCCAGCGACCCATCTGTACATTCAGACCCGCCGTGCCGCTCACCTGCCGAACATGCGCCCAGTGGATGACTTTACTTTACCAGAGTTTGAATGCGGCACAGGAACTCAAATCATCGAGGTGCGCGCATGAACAACGCGCGGCAATCCCCGGCCAGGGCAGGATTTTGCGATTTCCCAAAATTAGTCCAGAAAGCATAAAATTGGGGCCGTCCGACTGCTAATCGGCGATTTTTGAGATTTCCCTTGGCCATGACACGTATCCGCGTCCTAAAGACTGTGGATAATATTAAACCCATAATGGATACATTATTATCATTATCTTGGAAAATGTCCCGCGGGGAATTGCACACGCCAAGGGAAAAACAGGAGTGGCCGGAACCCGGTTCAAACACCAAGGCTATACGTCTAGCGCTTGACAGCCAGACCAGCTACCGGAATTCTGAGGAGACAGTTTTGCTTAGAATCGCGCTGGCTATCTTTGGAAAATGCCTCGCGGGGGATGAGATTTTTATTAAATGCGCCAATGGAAAAACAGGGCCGACAACCCGCGATCCTCCTCGTTAAATTCAACACATCAAAAGAAACACGGAATCTATCCGACGGCCGGAATACTCCGACCGTTGTTTCAACCTATTTTTCCCGATGCGTCAGATTATGCGACTTCGCATCCGAGTTTTTCTGGGTTAATTTTTCTAAAACTTTGTGAGGGCCTTGGTTCGATCTTCTCGGTTTAATTCAACACTTCAAACAAATTGTGGAATCTATCCGACGGCCGGAATACTCCGAACGTTGTTTCAACCGATTTTTCCCAATGCGTCAGATTATGCGACTTCGCATCCGAGTTTTTCTGGGTTAATTTTTCTAAAACTTTGGGAGGGACTTGGTTCGATCCTCCCCATTAAATTCAACACCTCGAAAAAATTGTAGAATCTGTCCGACGGCCGGAATACTCCGAACATTGTTTCAACCGACTTTTCCATGCATCAGATTACGCGACATCACATCCGAGTTTTTCTGGGTTAATTTTTCTAAAACTTTGCGAGGGACTTGGTTCGATCCTCCTCATTAAATTAAACACCTCAAAAGCATTGTGGAATCTATCCGACGGCCGGAATACTCCGAACGTTGTTTCATCCGATTTTTCCCGATGCGTCAGATTACGCGACTTAGCATCTAAGTTTTTCTGGGTTAATTTTTCTAAAACTTTGTGAGGGCCTTGGTTCGATCCTCCTCGTTGAATTCAACACTTCAAAAGAATTGTGGAATTTGTCCGACAGCCGGAATACTCCGAACATTGTTTCAACAGATTTTTCCCCATGCGTCAGATTAGGCGACTTCGCATCCGAGTTTTTCTGGGTTAATTTTTCTAAAATTTTGCGAGGGACTTGGTTTGATCCTCCCCCTTGAATTCATCACTTCTCAAAAATTGTGGAATCTGTCCGATAGCCGGAATACTCCAAGCGCTGGTTCAACCGATTTTTGCAGATGCGTCAGATTACGTGACCTCGCATGCGAGTTTTTCTGGGTTAATCTTTCTAAAACTTTGCGAGGGACTTGGTTCAATCCTCGTAGAATTAAACACCTCAAAAAATTTGTGGAATCTGTCCGACGGCCGGAATAATCCGAGCGGTGTTTCAACCGCTTTTTCCGGATGCGTCCAATTACGTGACCTCGCATCTGTCAGGACTTTTTTTTTTGTTTTTTTGTTTTTTTTTGAAAACGGCTGTATGATACATGCTACCGACTGCTTGGCATCTGGCTGATCACAGCAGCAAAAGATCAAGAAAATAATATATTCTCGACATACAACACAATTAGAAAACAACATAGAAGATGACAGAGGGATCGGTTACTCACTGCTGGTCAACCAAGGAGATGGGTGCTCAAGAAGAGAAGCAAAGGAAGCACCAGCAAGAGCAGGTAATCGAGAACAACTTGAGCTGAATGTTTCGGTCTCGCATTCAATTCATCTGGCAAGTTGCCCCAGCTGGAAACGGTGGAAAGATATCAAGATATAACGGCATGAATTATAAATTGTTGCCGGCCAGAATGAACAACAGAAACACCAAAAGTTCACCGAATGTTGACATACGAAAGCCAGCAAGATGGAGTTCCAGGGCGGGGAGATCGGAAGCAACATGGTTTTAAGGAGGTTAGTTGGTGGGAAGCAGTGGACACGACACAGTCGGCGCGAGATTTGGCTTTGAGAGGATCGACACAATGACAGTTGCAGACATATTTTTGAGGACAATTAAGCAAATGCCTACTGTTGAAGTTGTAGGCTTGAGTCGAACCCAAGCAGAGGACTATGCCCCGCAGCAGCAGATCTAGAGATGGGACCGCAAAGAAAATAGAGTCGAGGAGAAAAGAGGGTAAAGGGGTTCCATTCACGCCATTTTTATATGTGAAGAATCTGCCGAGGGCATACGTCGCCGCCCGGCCTGATCAATGGAATCATCCTGTCCTGTAAAGAGCAACGGCAGCGACTGACTGCGACCTGTCAAGAAAAAGCTGCGCACGAGTGAGCTGTTTGAAGGGAAATGAAAGGGCAGTGTTGAAAGGCAGAGAGAGACAACAACTGAAGGGGTTAATCGAAGAGCAGGGGCAGAGGAAGAACAAAAGGAGGGCAGTGATATGGGGATACAGCACAGCCAAACGAGCAAAATCTTAAAGAACGGATAATGCACAACATATCCAAGAACTAGGTCAATCGGCCCAGTATTCAGTGTGTTCTAGTGAAAACCATAACTTTTTTGAAATAGTTTCATTATGTAATTACATCAAAAAAGCCGGTACTCCATCCCCTGTGGATTTTCAGCGCAATTCCAACGCGTCTACTCTGGAGGTAATCCGATCAAAACTGAGGCCGTGGCGACTGTTCTAGCCAAAACTGTCCAAAAAAAAAAAAAAAAAACGGCCCATGCCTTATGTATCGAAAATTGCTGTAAACAGGAAAATCAGCACAGAAGGACCGAGACTTACTTGGATAACACCTATGATCCAGATTTTCCTCAGTCGCGCCGAGGAAGTCGTCAATCACAACTAGATTTTGGTGGAATCAGAAAAGTAGAGTGCGAATCAAGATGGGGAGAACGTACGCCAGTGTCTCCTTGTCCGCTGTCTGGGTTTCGCAGCTTACACAACTCGACTTCGTTTCTACGGTTCAGCAACAACACCATCGATGTCAACGAAGATTCAACCTCCCACCTCTGACTTTCGACGAGTTACGAGTGTGCCAGGGGTTCCAGGTTCGATCTGACAATCATTCCAGTGCAAATCAAGCACAGTCTTCCACGTTCCGATGCGGCGCTTGGTTTTTGATAGAGCCTTGACCGTCCCTTCAGTGCATCAATCAGTAGGGTGTAAGTACATGTGAATAGATTTTAATTCACCTGGTTTAAAGACATTTTGAGCAGTTCAGCCTAGGCGGCGCTGCAATTGTTTATTGCCAATCAAAAAACCTCGTATTTTGTGCCCTGCCTGAGTCCAATCACCGCCGTCGGGTTTCCACCAGCCGCTGCTAACCTGGTGCTTGAATCGCTCCATGTCAGCCAGAGTAGTTGCAATATCAAGGCTCGGTGCTTGATGGTTCAAAAGAACACTACAAAGCCGAAGCACAGAGTTCCAACACTCAAAGATTTCCGTCTGGAAGAGGATTGCTGGCCCAAAACGACGCACGGCCTCTGGAATGTGAGGCAGGACATGCAATTTGTACTTCTGTGTGATCCGTGTCGGATCCACTATTGCCCAGTGGTCGAGAACATTGCCAATTGCAATGGAGAGATCGGCCTTCGAGCAGTGAGAAATGATAGGACAGATGCAATACAGCACACTCACAAGATACTGATCCATATCCTTGATTTCAGGGTACCACAGCCACGTGTGGCGGACAAAACTTCTGCACACGGTCGTTTGGGCCCATTTCTGGGTCAGATGGCCTCAAATAAAATCTGAAAATGTATTTTGAGTGCTTCCAGGATTGAGACACAGTCTAACCCATATATGACCTGTGTTGTTGGCCCACTATAAAATAATTCATGGTTTTGTGAAACTCGGGTCTGTGGATTCATCATACATACAAAAATGATGTGCACAGTTCGAAAGTACTCGCAAAGGAGACCATAATCACGCCTTATTTCACCTCAATCGATGGGCATTGGGTCAGAATCCCCGTCGCAAGTGGGTCACTTTGGGCATTTTGGGGCTTTTCTGAGCGAATTTTGAGGAAAATGGCCCAGGAATGAGTGTTCACTTTCTGGACGAATCATACTCTGGCCAGACGAATGCACCCTCCAACACGCGGACAGACATTTTAACCCCAGGCGAACCACATTGTAGAATATTTGCTGAATTTTCTGGCTGTACGCATATTTTACCTCTTCCCCATGGAGAAGTGGAATGAGGGTTCATTCTCTCCTCAATTCATAGTCCGCCTAGGTGAATGCATCCTCCAACATGCGGACAGAAAATTTAAACCCCAGCGAACCATGTCGTAGAATATTTTTTGAATTTTGTGGTTGTGCACATACATCCCAGCAAGACCGCATCAAAATCCAGCTTGAAATGATTGCACAGTGACCAAAATACTGTTTTTGGTGTAAAATCTCGGCACATTGTTTGGTGACAGCCTGCATTTGTTTGGATTGACATGGAGAGCCCTGAGCTTGTTTTCAAAAGTACCAGGGCCACCAAATAAATCTGAAGCGACAGTTTGAACCAAAATTTTGCTGGCTATCATCTCAGCAAGACCGCGTCAAAATCCAGCTTGAAATGATTGCACAGTGGCCAAAATACTGTTTTTGGTGTAAAATCTCGGCACATTGTTTGAACCAAAATTTTGCTGGCTATCCTCCCAGCAAGACTGCGTCAAAATCCAGCTTGAAATGATTGCACAGTGGCCAAAATACTGTTTTTGGTGCAAAATCTCGGCACATTGTTTGGTGACAGCCTGCATTTGTTTGGATTGACATGGAGAGCCTTGAGCTTGTTTTCAAAGGCACCAGGGCCGCCAAAACAAATCTGAAGCGATAGTTTGAACCAAAATTTTGCTGGCTATCCTCCCAGCAAGACTGCGTCAAAATCCAGCTTGAAAATTTATCGGCCATCCCGGTCGACGAAAATCTAAAAATAATGAACAAATGGTCGAAATAGTACAGTAACTTGGGGTTAACTTTAACCCTTAGCTTCAGCTGTGGTTCATCTTAACGGTTAATTAAGGGTTAATGATGGCCTTGCATCATATTTCAAGCACGAATTATGAGTACTTGGGAGGTTGGCAGCAATGGAAAGCTGGTGGTTGAATATTTTGAGTGAGCATTGTTTTTCGCTTCCCTTCAGGTTTTCGAAAGTCCCGCCAGTTGATCATCACATCAGTCCGAAGTCCCAATCTGTCCAATTGCAAGTCACAGCAACTACTGGTGGACCTCTGCGCAGCTTAGCACTCCAGCAAGGACCCTATTCCCTCCCCGTCCCGATGGTGGGGGGGTGGGTGGGTGTGCGTGTGGCTGCGAAAGGCTCTCGGTCCAGCGGGGAATGAGGGTCAGCGGTGGGTGGGGGCGAAGGCTCGTCTTCGCTGTTGATGTCGGTGTGAGCAGGCTGTGAAGGAGTTAGTACGAGGCGGGAAGGAGAGCGGAGTGGGATAAGAGGGAGGGGGATTAACAGTAAGGCACCTCATCAACATCCACGTCCATCTCGCCCTCATCACGTCCAGCGACGCCCCTCTTCGTACCCTGTCGAAGTCCCAGGCCGCTGTCGGTGTCGGGCGACGCGGTTTCGGATTCTTCCCTTTCGTCATTGCTGTACCCCTCGCGCTCTGTTCGACAGGACAAAACACCTCCCGGCGCCGCTGACGCACCACCATCATATCAGCACCCTCGCATGCAAACTCGCCAACTCGTCAGCGAGGCCTTGTCGGCGTGCACGGACTGCGCCGTAACTCCTTGGACACAAAAAGATTCACCCCTTTCCACGCTAAACATCCCACTGAATCTAATCTCGACGGATCGCTTCCTATGAGGGTCGGTGACGGAATTCCATTAAGTGCAAGGCTATGGGGTTTCCCTATCAAAGCTGAAAATTGATGTGTGGTACTTATGAAGGCTACTTAAAGGATTACAAGGTCCCGTAACACTAGTCGGAATGGTCGTTGAGCGGCGATCAGATTTTTCGCGGTCCTTATTTTGTGCAACGCCCGTTGGAGGGTGCCGTCAGAACCGGACAGCATTTCAACTCAATGCAATATTACAAAGTGTTTGGATTCGTGTACGTAGAGGAGGCCCTGGCACATGCTGCCGCAAGTAGTACAGCATTCATCACGCTGCCATAGCTTCACACCTCTGCGGAACGAAACGCTTGATTAGAATGTTCCATTTAGCTGTTTAAAAACGTCCGGACAAGCGCCAGCCAATGTGGAAAAGCGCCTGGCCTTGTTCGGTGTGCAGTCGAAGCTGTTCTACAAATGACGCAACCGCAGCAGGTCTGCGGCAGGTGCCGAAAAAAATCGGACATGCATATGCTCAAGATTCAGGGCAAGTTGAAAACTGGTGTATATCGGTTTCGTACAACAACATAAAAGCACCACACCAAAGTGGCAGGTTTTGAAGATAGTTCACGAAGTGCCCGAGGTTGTGGGGTAGATATGTATTAAAGGGGGCATCGAAGTTCCAGATTGCCGTTATCAACAACCTGTTGGAACTGAGATCTACCGTCCGGACGTTTTTTGACAGCTACATAATTACACTCTAATAAAGTGTTTTGTTCCACGGAGGTGTGGAGCTATGGCGGCGTGATGAATGCTGTACTGCGTGAGGCAGCAGGCGGCGCCTGGCAAGCAGATGTGCCAGGGCTTCCTCTACGTACACACCGCATGCATCATGTCCTATTATGGTTACAGCTCTTTGCGGTACAACAGGTGCGGCCCGTTTTTTTTTTTTTTTTTCTGTTTTGGCAAGTTTTCACGAGAACAGCTGGCCTGATCTCAATTCTCAACCGTTTCCTCTCAAAATAGGGTCATTCGATTCGCATTGAAAATCCACAGCCAATGGGATGCCGGTATTTTTGATCCTTTTACGTAATATAATTTCTTCCAGAAAAACTTGATTTTGAGTAGGACACCTGTAGCACTCGGAATACTGCCCCGATTAGCCTAGTTCTTGGATATGTTATGCATCTGATGTGACCCTGGACAATGTGAATGTTTATGGAGCTCAAAGTACTCAAACTTCCATTGACAGCTCTACTTATTGTAGTGTCTGGATCTCTACTTCGCTAAAGTGTGCGCTAGATCACAATTACTTGGCGTATAGCCTAAATAAACACACGGTTGTCTGGGGCCACAACAGATGTACAGGTCTGGACAAACAAAGTCCGCCAAAAAAAAAAATTAATTAATTAGCCGAGATAAGTGTGCCAATCGATAGATCTCGTCAAGGCGGTCATGCCCATATAAAAATCAAGTCATTCTGTCGAGCCGTTGTGCCGGAATTCATCAATTATTGCACCGGACCGGTCAAAATTTTGGCGCCCGCTAAATAAGCATGGGAAAGATATGAAAAAATATGCAATCGACTCGCCTTGTTGAGCTGTATCTGAATCTGAAGAAATCTCAACAATCCATCGAGCCATTGTGGAGAAATAAAATGATCTTTCTGAGTTCACATGCTTTGACAGATCTGTCAAGAACTGTCACCGGGGCAGCAGCTGACTGGTACGTACAGCCCCTGTCTTCTCTCTTATCGTTCCCCACCCTCTCTTATCGTTCCCCACCCTCTCTTATCATTCCCCACCATGAGCAAACGTCATGGCTGCCCTCCTAAACGTGCCAAACACAATATTTCTGGGCTCAGAAACCAGTCTAGGCAGCAATCTAGGCAACAATCTTTGTCTGACATTTCAGGCAACTCCTCTGACTCTAACGGCGATTATTCTGACTCTGAGGGCCTCGATCTTACAGAACTTGATAGCTTGGCTTTTCTTGAGGTCGATTCAGACCACAATGACAGTGACAATGAAGCAGACTGGGATGAAGTTGCTAAAGAAGAGTTTCAAGACCGTTTGTTTCAATTGCTTGCACGAGGAGGATCGGCGAGATGCGGGAGATTCAGACTGTAGGGGTGGGCAGCGAGCGAAATCAGATGGGCTGATGGCAACTAACACAGCCACAATATTTCACGCCGAGCCCTGTTTTAGCTGTAGAAATTCAAGACATTCTTCACATCTCATGTTTATCGCTAAATATTATTTGAATGCCTTCTCATGACTCTCTAAAGCCTTTCCCTGAATCAGCAGGTGTGAGCTCAATTTTATTGAGTTCTTTTGGGGCATGGTGAATACCTTCACGAGCACTCAGATTACACCCTTGACACTCTCAAATCTCAAATAAAATTTCCTTGCATCAGTTCCGCTTGCGACCATTCGGCGACGGGAGCATCGCATAGAGTATATCGATGGATGGACCCTTATCGGGCTGGTATAGGGTCTCAAGATGCACAATTGCATGTCCATAAATTTGGTTCCTGGCAGTGCAAGACTCACAGATGCGTTTTTGATCGTGACGCGCAGGTATTTGACTAGTAGGAGGGCCGTTTTGATGGGGAGTCCCAATTTGGGCAGACTGAAATTTTATTACTCACTCAATTTTGACACAAATAAGAATCCGTCTTAGGGAAAGTTTCCCCTTGTTAAACCGAGCATTTTGGCAAGAGGGTAAAAAAATCGGGCTTTTCCTGCGTGAGAAATAACAGTTGTCACAAAGTAGCGGTGACTAAGTGAACCGCACCATACCTGTGCCGACGGTCGGTCGACGTTTGTCGATCTCGGGTCCACCGAGCCTGCCTACCTCAGTCCGCCCTCCCTTGCTTGCTGCCTCTCTGGCCTCTCTTGCATGGCTCTGCCCGTTGCGTGGCCTCTGGTGCATTGCTAGGCATTCTTTAGGCATTCTTCATCAGGAAAATCCAGAATTGCTAATTGGCCGTAAATGCCGCCAATTGCCGCCAATTGGTCGATTGGCGACAATTACCCAATTACGTATGTGCCTATATTTCTTTCTCAAATGGCGCCATTTACCTAACTTTTGGCAAATATTTTCAGGTATTACGGCCAATTGGGAAGGTTTTGGAAACTGTTTGGGGACTATTGCCAGTGGTAAAGAGCATTCCTCAAGCTGACACACAAAGCAATAAGTCGACACGAAGCAATATATTGCATTATGAAGCAAGATATACATGAGGTAGGGTAAGACTAGGCATAAGGAGTGTGTACCAGAACAAATATATAAGATGGAATTGTCAGTCAGAGGAAGACACGGCAGCACAAGTAAGCGTGACCAAGGAATACATGCGACTTGGACAGCACAGCCGTTGCACATCGACGAAGAGGGGACATCATCGGCCCGGAAATGCCCATGGTCGCTTCGCCCATAGCGTGGATCTGTCGGTCCCGGGAAATGCATTCTTCAGATCAAGATATGCAATGTAGAGAGGTTTTCCCAGGGAATCTGCCTTGTCGATGAGGCACGAGAGAACAAAGATGTTGTCGTTGGTGCATAGCTTATCCTGAAAACCGTTCTGGGTTACTGGAATTGCTCCAATGTCCTCGGCACCTTCTCGTATCCTTCTATCAATAATCAGGGTAAGCATTTTCAACATGCAACATTCCAAGGCTATCAGCCGGTAGCTGGACGGTTCAGTCGCATCTTTGTCCTTCTTTAGGATCCCAATTAACAGACAACTCAGTTCGCCGGTGGTTAATTTTTGTGTTCGTCTCCCAAAGGACTCGCTTCAGGCCCACGAAGTTCGAACATGATTCCGGAAAGAAATTCATACCCATTCCACTTCTGATTGAATAGGAAGCAAAATACACCCAAATATAGAAATGCTGCACAACTCGGTTCGCCGGTGGTTGATTTTTGTGTTCGCCTCCCAAAGGACTCATTTCAGGCCCACGAACATGATTCCACAAAAAAATCCATACTCATTCCATTTCTGAATGAACAGGAAGCAAAATACTCCCAAATATAGAAATATTGCACAACTCGGTTCGCCGGTGGTTAATTTTTGTGTTCGCCTCCCAGGGTACTCACTTTATGCCCACGAACATGATTCCCTAGAAAAATCGGTACCCATTTCACTTCTGAACGAGCATGAAGCAAAATACTTCTGCAACTCGCTTCCCTTTGCAACTCGTCTCCTGCCTTGCTCTCTGGCATCCACTCATCTGCTGCGCCGAACATGTACTTGCTCGCATGTAGCAGATGCTTCAGGGACTGTAGCTATGGCTATGATTGAATATATGATGAACTATACAATAAAGCTGCAGCTTGACACCTCAATTGTATTTTCATCCCTTTGCACATCCATTAAAGCCTTGACTGAAAATCCTCCAAAAGATGTAGATGGTAACACAGACACTTCAGAAATGAGTCGCTTGTTGCTAGTCAAAACAACGAATTCATTAGTTGGAAAACGAGAACTTAGTGGCCAACAAACAGCAAATTTCTTTCTGGGTCGCAAGAATAATTATGTTTCAGATGTACATATATTGCGAGTACTGGTGGTCCTCGCTTCTTCGAGACATCGCACGAGATGTTTTTGCATATCCAGATTCTACTTCTGTGACTGAAGAAGTTGTTTATGAGCCTGACATATATAACACATTGCCTGAAGAAGCTTGACAGCCCCATCATTCCAGTTCTACTGGGATATCGTGTCCCACGGAATGACTTTGAGTCAGATAGGGTGAAATATGCGGTGATAATCCTCGTGTTGTTCCGGCCATGGTCAGACTTCAAATCCTCGGCAGTGAAATTACCCAATGTCAGTTGGGAAGACGCATTGAATGAGTTCAAACCAACTATGTCTGCTATTGAATGAGTACCACGGGCTCGATTCACTATCTGACTCGCCTATTCGCGAGGGAATGGTCCGTAGTAAAGCATATCTGAATAATAGGGCAGTCGGGGGACTACAAACCATTCTACGAGTGTCCGATGCTGAAACACGGTTCAAACCCATCCTTCTGGCTTACAAACGGATTTCATGAGCAGTAAAAATAATCGGAGGACACCATTGTGTGCGGATTTCTATTTCCTTGCGAATGAGCTTATTCCCAGCAGAAACGGATAGGATTTGCGAGCAGAAGGAGTGTCCGATGCTGAAATACCGTCAAAAACCATCATTCTGGCTTACAAACTGGAAAAAATTCGCAGGACACCATTGTGTGCGAATTTCGATTTCCATTCGAATGAGCCGATTCCCAGGGGAAACGGATGAGAATTGCGAGCGTGAGGAGTGTTCGATAGAAAATCATCAAAAAAGACCCAAAACGGCAAAAAAAAAACGTCCGCGCCTGTTGTACCGCAAAGAGCTGTAACAATAATCCAAACACTTGGCTCTCTCCCCCAATCTATCCCACCCCACTCAACTGTTCCTTCGCTACCATCGCAGCCTTCGCAGTTGCGGATGCATACACTTCCTCCCCAGCAAAATCAGAATCCATTTGCGCCCTCGTCGTCCCTGCCGTCCCCTAGAGCAGCATTCAATAATGTTATGGCAAACTCGAGGCGTCCAGCCCATGTATCCACCTTTGGTAGTACCTTTTCGGAAGCGTAGCGTGTCACATTTGTCACTAATGAGACGCGTCCCGTCACGCTGTCCCGATTCGGCTTGAAGACTCGAAGCGCGTTTTCTGAACAAAGGAAGAAGATTGAGAGACAATTTTTGCGGTGAGATCTGTTTTGGGGGCAGAGAAAACTTTTGTGATTTATTCCTGATTGTCTGAGGAAGAAAAAAGGCTTGTCGGTTTTATGCTGTAGCAAATAGTACTAGTGTGTATGTGTACAGAAGCGTGGGCTTGTAATAACTCGATAGCATGCAATTGGATTAGATTGTGAGGGTTGCCGCTTTGCGCAGTCTTGCCTGTTCTGGCGGGGCTACACCACCTGTAGGTATGGCTGCACAACGATGTCAGGGAGTAGCAAGCGACTTGAAAGAATACTCACCGTCGGTACTGTCCAAGCCAGATATGAATCTCGGCAGCATGGTCTTAGGTCGCTAGCAAATGTTAGCACGCGAGGCACTCCGTTGGGAAGGGACAGAATACCTTGCCAGAGGTGTTCATGTCGTCCATTTCAATGAGATGAGGGCCTTCATCCACGTGGGTGTGTTTCTTCGCGGATTGGACAACCCATTCCATCCCAACGACAAGGGGTTTGGGGTCGGGCAAACCGCTGGACACGTTTGGCCCGAGCTAGTCGTTGCTGGATTTATGTAAATAACTCACCGATAATGGTCCAATGTCCGCCCCAGACCATTTTTGTAAACGATGTGCGTCATGGTTTGCCCAAAGCGGGTTAGTACCTGTCTTATTAATTAGATGGCGACGTAATGGTGGTAAATCGCACCCTTGCCCCCATGTCCTGAAGCTCTTTCGTGATGACCGCTTTGAGGCAATCGTCTCCGGAAGCGGATATGACGTCCACGTACACGACACAGGACGCACAAAAACTGGCATGTGTAGATGGTTTGGCTGTTTCACCAGCGAATTTTTGCATTAGGTCACTGTCACTCGACCCTGTGACCCGTGACCATTTTCGAGTGTTTTGGTTGGTTTGGACAGGGAAAAGGGAGGACTTGAGAGATTTAAGGTTGACAGGCAACAGATGGCTGGTTTGAATCCAGGATGCACAAAAATTGGCATGTGTACATGGTCTGGCTGTTTTACCAACAAATTTTTGCGAATTTCCGCATTAGGTCACTGTCACTCGACCCTGTGACCTGTGACCATTTTCGAGTGTTTTGGTTGGTTTGGAAAGGGAAAGGGGAGGACTTGAGAGATTTAAGGTTTGCAGGCAACATACGTCTGGTTTGAATCCAGGACGCACAAAAATTGGCATGTGTACATGGTTTGGCTGTTTTACCAGCGAATTTTCGCATTAGGTCACTGTCACTCGACCCTGTGACCCGTGACCATTTTCGAGTGTTTTGGTTGGTTTGGACAGGGAAAAGGGAGGACTTGAGAGATTTAAGGTTTGCAGGCAACAGACAGCTGGTTTGAATCCAGGACGCACAAAAATTGGCATGTGTACATGGTCTGGCTATTTTACCAACAAATTTTTGCGAATTTCCGCATCAGGTCACTGTCACTCGACCCTGTGACCCGTGACCATTTTCGAGTGTTTTGGTTGGTTTGGGCAGGGAAAAGGGAGGATTTGAGAGATTTAAGGTTTGCAGGCAACAGATGGCTGGTTTGAATCCAGGACGCACAAAATTGGCATGTGTACATGGTTTGGCTGTTTTACCAGCAAATTTTTGCATTAGGTCACTGTCACTCGACCCTGTGACCTGTGACCATTTTCGAGTGTTTTGGTTGGTTTGAACAGGGAAAAGGGAGGACTTGAGAGATTTGAGGTTGGCAGGCAACAGATGGCTGGTTTGAATCCAGGATGCACGAAAATTGGCATGTGTACATGGTTTGGCTGTTTTACCAGCGAATTTTTGCATGAGGTCACTGTCACTTGATCCTGTGACCCATGACCATTTTCGAGTGTTTTGGTTGGTTTGGGCAGGGAAAAGGGAGGAGCTAGAGCTTTGGAGGCCCTCGGGGACCGTGAAAAGGCGTTGTGTTTTCCAAGATTTCCTCGTGCCTCTTGATCAAAATTTCTAAATGCCCCGGATGTTAGGGCGGTGATTTCGCCCGGCGAGCGGTAAATACCGGTCAAGTAGATCGATCCGGACCGCGGCGACATCCGAGCCCAGAGGCGGCCGCTTTGAACAGTCCGGCATGCGCGTGTTCAGCAGGAATAAGTGAGGGCTAAAGCTACGCGAGCTTGCGAACGTTTATAGAAAAATTAATCGCCGGCAAGTCTTCGATTTCTTCCAACAAGATCTGCGCCGAATTTTCTTCCCCCTTGTATTCTTCAACGCCGTGAGATGCTTTTGAACGCTGCTCTGCAGGTCGGAAGGACCGATCTCTGCTTCTTTCGCTGCTCAGTGCGCGTCAGTCTCCCCTCAGGTGGTCACACATAATTATCACATGTCCATGGCGATAAACTGTCAAGAAGATGCCCGCAACTGCAAAGAGTGCGAACATCTTCTTACGCCCCTCAGGGCCAGCGGCCTTCCAATGTTCTACAGGTATCCAGACATTTAGTGAGCTCCTCGGTGTCTGCCACGCTCAGCTCGTTTACGTTCAGCCACGCAATATCGCCATCAGTGTCTTCTGCAGGCGGCTTTGAGTCGCGTTGATTTGATGTCTCAGTGTTTTCCACATTGGGTTATTATATCCTGACTTCAGCCTTACCACATACCGGGGATTGGCCGCAGAGTGGATACACTCTCCCTTTGTGTTACTGTGGTGCCGGTCAAAAATTCCAACCCACGAGCCCTTGAAAACCCATAATCCGGACAGGGCCTGCCACAATTTTGGCCTCAAAAACCCAATGTTCGGACAAGGAAATGGCCATTTTCGTCCTCAAAAACCCAAAATTTCGGACAACGCCTTGGTGAAGCTTCCCGGGGCCTCTTGTGTGCGTATGTGTGGCAGCAGCCTGTAGCTTAGTCATCATCCTAGCCTTCGTCCTTGACCATCAGCATACGATCCTTTGCGCAGCGATATTGCGGGATCCCCGGTTCTTTGGGCTTCATCCAGCCATCCGGTCTGCCTCCAACGGCCATCCTTCTGTCGAATTGAACGAAATAACACAGTATTCCAATCGCAGGTCCTCGGACAATTTGGTTGTGGGCAAGGGGGTACCAAGACCAGAAATTGCCCCTTATAGTTCGGGGGGGGGGGGGGGGGGGGGGGGGAGGGGGGGGGATGTACAAACCCCGCTACACGACACCAAGCTCAGTTTCGAGGAGAATGGCTAATAACCAAATGGGGGGCGGTGTTTGGTTTTGGAATAGAGTGTCCCATGTTTGACTTTGGAATAGCTGTGTTTGGTTTGGGAATAGAGTACCTCGTGTTTGATCTTCGAATAGATGTGTTTGGTTTTGTAATAGAGTGCCCAGTGTTTGGTTTTCCAATAGATGTGTTTGGTTTTCCAATAGTTGTGTTTGGTTTTGGAATAGAATGCCCATGTTTGGCTTTGGAATAGCTGTGTTTGGTTTTGAAATAAGTGTCCCGTGTTTGGCGTTGGAATAGCTGTGTTTGGTTTTGGAATAGAGTGCCTCATGTTTGGTTTTCCAATAGATGTGTTTGGTTTTGAAATAGAGTGCCCTGTGTTTGGTTCTGAAATGGAGTGACCCGTGGTTGGTTTTCCGATAGATGGGTTTGGTTTTGAAATAGTGCCCTGTGTTTGGCTTTCCAATAGATGTGCTTGGTTTTGGAATAGAATGGCTGTGTTTGGCTTTGGAATAGCTCTGTTTGGTTTTGAAATGAAGTGCCTCATGTTTGGTTTTCCAATAGATGTGTTTGGTTTTGAAGTAGAGTGCCCCGTGTTTGGTTTTCCAATAGCTGTGTTTGGTTTTGAAATAGAGTGCCCCATGTGTGATTTTCCAATGGCTGTATTTGGTTTTGAAATAGAATGGTTGTGTTTGGCTTTCCAATAGATGTGTTTGGTTTTGAAGTAGAGTGCCCCGTGTTTGGTTTTCCAATTGCTGTGTTTGGTTTTGAAATAGAGTGAGTGCCCTGTGTGTGGTTTTCCAATGGCTGTGGTTGGTTATGGAATAGAATGGCTGTGATTGGCTTTGGAATAGCTGTGTTTGGTTTTGAAATAAAGTGCCCCGTGTTTGGCTTTGGAATAGCTGTGTTTGGTTTTGGAATAGAGTGCCTTATGTTTGGTTTTCCAATAGATGTGTTTGGTTTTGAAATAGAGTGCCCTGTGTTTGGTTTTCCAACAGATCTATTACAAAATCAAACACAGCTATTGGAAAACCAAACACTGGGCACTCTATTTCAAAACCAAACACATCTATTGGAAACCCAAACACGAGGTACTTCATTTCAAAACCAAACCCATCTACTAGAAAACCAAACATGGGGCACTTTATTTCAAAACCAAACACAACTATTCCAAAGCCAAACATGGGCATTCAATTTCAAAACCAAACACAGCTATTCCAAAGCCAAACATGGGTATTCTATTCCGAAACCAAACACAGCTATTGGAAAACCAAACACGGGGCACTCTACCTCAAAAACATGGGCATTCTATTCCAAAACCAAACACAGCCATTGGAAAACCACACACGGGGCACTCTATTTCAAAACCAAACATGGGGCACTCTACTTCAAAACCAAACACATCTATTGGAAAGCCAAACACAGCCAGTCTATTTCAAAACCAAACACATCTATTGGAAAACCAAACATGAGGCACTTCATTTCAAAACCAAACACAGTCATTCCAAAGCCAAACACAGCCATTCTATTCCAAAACCAAACACATCTATTGGAAAACCAAACACAGGGCACTCTATTTCAAAACCAAACCCATCTATTGGAAAACCAACCACAGGTCACTCCATTCAGAACCAAACACAGCTATTCCAAAGCCAATCACAGCCATTCTATTCCATAACCAAACACAGCCATTGGAAAACCGCACACAGGGCACTCTATTTCAAAACCAACCACAGCTATTGGAAAACCAAACACAGGGCACTCTACTTCAAAACCAAACACATCTATTGGAAAGCCAAACACAGCCATTCTATTTCAAAACCAAATACAGCCATATCATATCGGCAATGCGCCGACTCGATGAGCGTGGGTGGCGTGAGCGGAGTTTGAAACACTTCTTTGCTTCTTCTCACATTTGTGACGTGACCCGCCCAATCCTCTTGTGCGTCGCCTCCCTCCTTGCCTCTCTCCCCAGCTCGACTCTGCACCCACAGTGGCACAACCGGTCGCCTCCGACTCCACCGCCTCGGCTAGACGCTCTGTGAGCTCTCCGTTGACCAGCTTTTGGAGTCGTCGGGTTGGAGTCTTCTAGTTTGTACAGAAGCCAAGGAAGAACCGGTCGTCGGTCTCAGTCGAGGTCAGCTCATCCCCCTCGTCCTGTCTATGCAGGCGGCTCGTCGCATGCTTTATTCCAGGTGAGAGGCTGTCCCATGTCCGGCTCGGGGCGTGCCGTTCAAATGTACCTATTCCTGTTGCTAAAAGAACGGAGTTCCCTTTCACCAGGTCGAGATTTCGTATAGTTGGGTTCCATTTGGTCGAGGAGCGGCAACCATTATATCCTTGACATTGTTGATGACGCAACCGGTCGTGGCTGGTGTACCCGACCCCCAATAAATCTTCCGCTTTCGACCGACTTTGTGCTTGGCAGCTCGTCATGGAGGTGAAGACGGGCGAATGCGTCGGTTGCTACAACATTGACAATGGTGAGCTCAAGTCCGAGGCGATGGAGAAGTGGTGTGCTTCCCGCGGCAGCTTAACTTCGCGTCGTCGTACACTTCTGCCCAGAACGGTCGCGTCGAATGATTCCACCGCGTGATCATGAACAAGTTGCGTGTAATGCGGATCGACTGCGGCGCGCCACCGTATGGGATGAGTTCTGCATCACGGCGGCTTACCTCCACGCTACTTGGCGAGGGGCTCAGTTAGATGCTCCGCGTTGAATTCAACACCTCAAAAAAATTGTGGAATTTGCGTGACGACCGGAATGCTCTGAGCGCTGTTTCAACCGAATTTTCCCGAGTTGTCCTGGCACCAGAGTTTTTCTGGGTTGTTTTTTTCGGAAATTTCTTGAGGAGCTCAGTTCGATCCTCTCTGTTGAATTCAACAGGTAACTACCACCTGGATTTCAGGTTTTACCAAAGCTATCTGCAACGTGACCGTGCCAGCTGCGGTGAACATTTCGGCATTTTGGCGGTGTAAATGGGACTCTTGTACTTTTTTTTTGAGACCAGTTAGTGAGATAAGGTAGCATAGTTGTTAAGTTCTCTAGATCTCTCGACCATCTCCGACAAGGTTTTCATAACGAGTCACGTTGGAATGCCTCGCATGGCGATTCGGCGCCGGGGGTCGGGCTCTCCGCCATGTCCGACGACGTTCTCTCCTGGACCAACCACATCAGGAACAAATGACTTGAGTATGTAGCGCTCGGGAGCTTCAGTAGTCTGGGTATCCTGGTAGTCTAGTCCCCTGATACTATGGGCTACCGAATTCCCTGCCAAGGCTCAGTAGCTCCTGGTAGCTCTCGCATGTAAGCGTGGTAGCTCCTGAGAGCTGTACCCTGGTTTCTCAGTAGTTGCTCGTAGTACTCAGTACACCACCAGACCCAGTCGTAGTCGTCAAGAAAACAAGTATATCAATTAAATCTCAAAACGTTGAATGAAAACAATAACCTATTCATACTAGGTAATACATTTGTAAATACAGCGCATCTGACAAATCAAGCCCTGAGGAGAAATGAATGTGTAGCAAACTCACCACTACACAACTGAAGTCTTCAAAGGATTGTACACTGTAATCGGGCGTTAGCTAGGAGACGAAAACACGGAAAGAAATTCACATACCGGTCCGTTTTTGACAGAACAACGCCGCTAATTGCTGTGCGCGCAATGCGGGAACCTGCCGGAGTTGTGCACGATGTGGGAAGGGGAAGCGTGGTGCGTGGGAGCCAAGGGCACAGGATGCGCGCGACGCGTGCGTCGCACAGTGTATTCAAGTATTGATATTGACTTGATGGACCACACTTCAACGACACTTCGAGATATCTTGTAGTCTTGTTGGGTCACAATATTGGGTCTTGGAAGAGGAGACTGGGAGAGCACCTAGATTAGGAGGTTTGAAGTGCTTGAGGCCAAGTAGGCAGAACATTTGCTGGTGACCATACTGGGCTCTGGCGCGACACGCTGGCTTGGGAGCTGGGAGGTGGACATCATTTGAGGAGGGAGCACTGTGGATGACCCCAGATAGGTGTAGGAGGGTAGTATGGAGGGTTGAGAGGTCTGCTGTGAGAGAGGGCAGTGAGGGAGATGGGGGGAAAAGGAAGAAAGACGACATCAATAAAGATCAACCATCTGTCAAAAATCACGCCATCTCGCACGTGTGAGCGGAGTTTGAAATGACTTAGCACATTTCGGGCGACTCAAGGGCTTGAAGATATTCTGTGCATTGGAACTCTCTGATGACCCCCCACATAGCCAAGAGTGAATACTTGTATGTTATTCACATTGTTGAGCTTAATATTGGCTTAATGCATGTTATCGTGAGATCTCGGCTATTGATCACTACTGATCCGCGCGTGCTCGGCAACGGCGCGCTACTGATCTTCCGCGGAATCGCTACCAGAGTTACCAAGAGCTACTGGTCTCTGGCAGACAACTACCGAGGCTACCATATCTTCATAGCTTTGGCCTGTGGCTACTGAACAAAACACTGTTTCCTGATGCAAGATCCCCGAGAAAATGTCCTCTTCAACTCCTGGAGCATGTTGTGCATTATATCTCTGTCTCGCACTGAGCTGGATGGCATGGCACTGTACCCCAGTGCCAACAACAAGTCCAAATCACTGTGCGCAATCTCCGTAGCTGATGTAAACTGTGGTCCACGTCGAGGAGGCGTCTGAGACGGTGGCGGTTGTGATCGCCCACGACTGTGCAGGTGGCGTGGTGAACGATGCGTCGGTGGTGACCGCGGGCTCCGTCGCAGATGCCGAAACCGCTCCCGCACCGTTTAGCTGGATCGCGAGCGCCTGGAATGCCATGAACGAGTGCGGATCACTGCATGCTCCCTGAGCGTCACGGTGGAGGACACAGCGCAGAAAAAGAGTGGACGCACCCCTGACCACAGTGACCGGTCTGCTGGCAGTAGAACCATGACGGTGTGGTGTCCTCAGCGACGGTGAACTGCCAGGTTGGAAGAAGTTCAGAGACATTCAATACCGGTTGGCTTGAATATCAAATTCACAATGAGTTCCTCCAGGAATTCATGCTGCTTACAACCCGGAGTCTC
This sequence comes from Mycena leptocephala, assembly GCA_029378395.1. Taxonomy (NCBI): domain Eukaryota; kingdom Fungi; phylum Basidiomycota; class Agaricomycetes; order Agaricales; family Mycenaceae; genus Mycena; species Mycena leptocephala. The sequence goes on from JARJLF010000018.1 coordinate 793,124, forward strand.
CTCCACCTGAAAGGGCCACACATCGCCCGGCACATGGCTAGACGACCGGTATCACGGAAGTCTAGGCGCCTAAACGGACTTAGCCGGACTTAGACGGGTCTAGCCATCACCTCAACGGACCTCGACTTTGGCGGGTTGAACGCAGTGAATATTTCTCGAGTAACAGGCTGTGAGATTATTGCCTTATATGGTTTGACCCTTGTTGAAAACGAAGGGGAATTGCCAAATAGTATGGTTGCGGACCGAACTTCGTGACAAGTCCAAGTCCCAATTTGGTAATCGTTGCTGAGGACTCAGTTTTCGTCAGAAAGTCAAGTGAATAGTAGAAATAGCACCTTAGGAAACTCCTCCATCGATTTGCCTGAGCAGAACTTCCACAAAATCAATTTTTCCCCATCCCGATTTCGCGCTTTTGATTGCGGATCAGCCAGACCTGTGGCTGTGCATCGCCATCAATCGCCCCTATTCCCGCCTTGCCCGCCACAGCGCATTATGCTCAGAATGCCCCACAATCACAAACTGTAAAAGAGAAAATTCAAATTTGGTGCTGTCTGGTATGAATTCTTCACGTTTCCGATGTAAAAAATTCCGTTTTCTACCCCGAATTTCGCGCTTTTTAACCCTAAGTTAGGAGTACCTCCAATTTTCCAGCCCTTGTTCCTTCTAAATCTCAAAATCTTGGAGGAATCTCATGAAAAATGCGGCTTGATATGAAGTCTTGGCTGCAACCATCGTAACTTAGTTGAAATACGTCATGTGGTGATCACGTGGATGGGAAGCGGTGACGTGGCAATGAGTCCGGTTGATTGAATTCGTTTGTTGGCGTTTGGCTTAAGCTTCTTAAAGCTGTCAATGCTAGCGGACGGTCATGACCTTGAGCCTTTGGCCAGCTTCGACACCGTTTTGGAGGCCTTCAAAGATGAGATCATATTGCCTGGCGGTCCTGGCCCCACCAGCGCGGCCAGCCTGTGTGTTCAAAGCGGAAGCCAGTGTACTAGTATCGGGAAGAAAGGCAACAAGCATCGTTCGTCCAATGAACCATGGCAGCGTCGTGGGGGGACATTCAGTTCGGTACGAGTGACACGCGCCATTTTTTGACCAGAGGTTCACTAGATAGCAAGTCCGAACCTCTTCTACCTCCTATTTCTCTGCAGCACGTTGGTCGGAAATGTTTGGTGCTGGATCTCGACGAAACCCTCGTACACAGCACTGAAAACGTACGTTCTGATTATGACCTGATTCATGCATGAATCACATTTTCATTCTAGCCTTTACATCATCCAGACTATATCGTTGAAATTAAGGGCCGGGTTTTCCACGTGTTGAAACGGCCTGGGGTGGATGAATTTTTAAAGAGGATGAGTGAGATATATGAATTAGTGGTTTTCACTGCAAGCTCAAAAGAAGTGAGTAAAGTTTGGCACGTGATGGCATACCGATTCTAATCGGATTTAATCATCGCCCTAGTACGCGGAGCCGTTGTTAGACAAACTCGACAAGGATAAGTTGGTTTCGCACCGCTTATTTCGAGAAAGCTGTGTCAAAAATGCAAGGAAGTATGTCAAGGTGCGCTGTGATTCCCGCCTGCTCACATCTCTGTATGTTTACTAAGCCAAGGACTTATCCCGACTCGGTCGGTCTCTAGCGGACACAATAATTCTGGATAACTCGCCCGTATCCTACATTCTACATCCACACAATGCAGTCCCGGTTTCCTCGTGGTTTAATGATCGCTCTGACATGGAACTCACCGATTTAATACCATTCCTCACGGACCTGACCTCCGTCTCAGATGTCAGGAGAATCTTGAATCTAGCTACAGAATTCATTGTATAATGGGAGCAATGTATTAATGCGGAGCGCAAACCGATCTCTCTGATACTCGGCGCAATCACCATTTGGAAACGATGGGAGTGACCGGCCAATGTGTTTCTCAACAATACCCAGCAATGCAAGTGAATGCTATTGACCAAAAAGGAAAGACGGTTTGAGTCCCCGGGGATCAATATCAATGATCGGGGTTCCCAGTGCTGTGACGCCTTTTAAGTGATGAATACGAGCCCGAGGCTTGCTCGCTCAGCAGCGGAAGGACTCAGAATTAAGTAGAATATTCTAGATAAAATTCTAATAGGTATATAAACTGTAACAGTTTGTAACTAGGACTTACTACGGGAAGACCTGCTCGAACAAAACAGCTGATCTTACGCATGTTAGTGCTATTATGCGTATAGAGAGTACACTGAATATCGATTTTCAGCTCGAAAAGATGGATGGACAAGTACCACTGCCCTCATCTACCTTTGGCGTGGAGCACCCAGACCGTATTCGCGCGGCGCTGATTCCTCCCACCCCCTGTAACGATGTCACGGCGGTCGGGCCCGACACGGCCCTCGACGTTGCCCAACCCAAGGTTGCTGCCCCTTGGGATTGTCTGCCCGAGTTAATGTTGGTAGGCGAGGGTGGTTCACTGTCGCTCGATGTCCCCTATTGTTACGTCCCTGTTCCTCTCGCGCCGGATTTTGGCAGACGGTACCAGGAGAAGATGCGTCCGCAGCGCCAACAGGTGCAAATACAGAACGAGCCGGTATTGGCCGGGGGAAACATCGACGTCAAAGAGCTAAAGAGGCGGCGCGCGCTAGGTATGAAGCAGTTGTCGAATGTTCGCAGTAACGGCAGGCATTTACCAAAATACCTAGTCTCCCGCAGTCAGACTCTACAAATTTTATGATAGTCGATAAAACTTTATATAGAGTCTGATTTTATTGGCATAGCCGAAGCCGCAAGTCGGATTTCCGCGATCACTGAGTGACTGCACGTGATATTCCCACACTCCCAATCGGGACAGACCACTCATTCTCAGTATTTCATGGTAATGCGAAGATAAAAGAGCATTGATATGAATGTAGAACCATTCCATTGACGTCTGGATGGTCGGTACAGGTTAAAAACACGGATATTTATCTTGGAATGCGATATATTATGGTTTGGAGCATAAAATGCACATTGTGCATTCGAAACTGCTCAAATAAATTTGTGCCGCGTGATTTGAAGTTTTCAGTACCTAAGGAATTGATCTTGGTTGTAAATTAGGTCGAAGGGTCAATGTGTGGGCAAGAACTGGACCAGCATCCCGATTGGGAGCTACAACAAAGCGAGGTACGAGCTCAAAAAATTGTTGTAGCGTCTGTTTATAAGAGACTATTCGGGAGCGTGGGAATATCACGTGTAGTCACGCGGCAGTCACGGAAATCCGACTTGCGGCTTCGGCTGTGCCAATAGATTCAGACTACAAAATACCGAGAGTTCGTAATGTAATCGTCTTTCTTGTTCGCTTTGATTTTTCTCCTGCGTTCAGTTGAGGCACAAGCCGCTGCGATGCTCGAGGCATTGTCGCGGATCGGCCAGGTACCATGCAGGTGGCTAAGATGCGCGGTGGTTTTGAATTCATTTGAGAGCCTGGTCATGCGTGTGTACGAAGCCGTCATGGTCTTTCCTGATTCAATTCTTTTGCACAGACATGTCGCTGGGGATGGGCACCAATTGGAGATCGAGCGCGTCGCCGTGACTTCTTCACCCGGGGAATTAAGTGCGTTGTATCACCCTATGCTCTTTCTTCATTACCCGTCATTTCTAGATATTCTATTCTCCCTGCCATCTCGCTCGACGGTGTTCTGCACCTCGATGTCATCACGCGCTCATGGACTGCGGAAGAATTTGAGCAGTACATTGAAACTCTGCTCGACAACATGAACCCGTACCCTCAGCGCAACTCTGTCATTGTGATGGACAATGCCAGTACTCATCACTTTGATGGCATCCGCGAGATCATCGAGGCTCGGTGCGAAATATTTCTTGATCTATACCACTGTTGATCGTCTCCAGAGGCATGCGTCTCCTCTACCTCCCGCCTTACTCCCCGGACTTTAATCCCATCAAGGAAGGCTTCTCAGCGATGAAGGCCTGGCTTCGTCGCAACCGAGATTACGCGCTGATGGAGTTAGGTGGGGACGTCGACACTAATCCCTTTGCTCTGCTGTGGGAGGCTGTGTTCGAGACAAGGACCCCAGATAATATTGCTGGATGGTATGTTCATTGCAGGTATGGACCTTGAATTATATGTAACCAATGTACAATAAAAGTACACTATCTACTTGGATACATGACGAGTATGCTAGTCAATACAATATGAACAATAATGATAATACACCAAGAAATTTCATGCATGGGAATATCCACTCAAACCTCGACGTTGTCGTTGGGATTGTTCTCCTTGTCATCGTCACGCTGATGCTGTTTCTTGACCCGCAAAATTTTCTTCGCACCTCGAATCAAGTCCTTCACTGGACCACGACCAATCCCGAGATCAATGAGCTTATGCTCGGCGAAGTCGAGCAGCTGGTGGCAGTACAGGATCTCGGCCTTCTCGAGCGCACCCTTGTGCCCCAAAAATCCCACAGCTGGCATCTTCCTGTCGAGATCTACCAGTAGCTCGTCGATAGCCACGATAGCAGGCTCATCGTCAGTCGGGGACTCCTCCCGAGGGCGCTTGCCTAAGGCTGTATGGTCCCCGCCGTCGCGCTGAGGCCGGTAAACCTGTCCGAGGGGATTATCGGCTAGATTGATGTGAATATGTGGGTTGACGTCGACGTGGGTACCAGCCCCCGGACGGGAGGTACGCTGCTTGCGTTCCTCGTGCTTGGCCATAATCTCGTCAGTCTTGATGGAGTTGGGGGCTGCACTGCAGTCCCGAGGAACGTTGCCATTTTTCTATTTGGTATGAGGAGGTTTCCGAGAACTGGCGATGATGATACGCACCATTTCGCGTGCCCAAAAAGTGATATCCTGAATCGTGAGCGCAACGTGCTGACCGACACGGGGACTTGTGGTGGGAACATAGCAGTAGGTGTGGTTCGCACTCCGGCAGCGAAGCTTGTCCTTGACAATAGTAAGCTCCTCGCGGTATGCTAATTCTGTCGCTTTCGCCGCCGGCTTCGTCGATGCAGGCTGATAAAAATACATCAGTTGCTTCTCAGATGCTGCAAAATAGCGCACCTTTTCTTTCTCGCGACAGTCTGCAATCTTCAGCATCACCTCATTGCGACGATGAGGGTTGTCAAGCTTCTGGAGAAGAGTGTCTACTGCCAATTGTGCATCGTCCACCGTCTGAAGTCTACGGATCGCGCTCTTAGCCTCGTTTGAGAGCCGCCAGCCCAGCGGTACATCATCGCGGACTTGCATGTTGGCTCTGATACGGGCAAGCAAGTCCCCGGCATTGAGGTCGCGGCGGTTTATAGTAAGCGTAGCGTCGGTCGTAGCAGCGCCGTTGGGTCCAGGGATCGGGACAAGGACTTGGAAGGTGGTGGTGCGCTCCTTCCGCCCATTTGAATTGTTTGCTGTAATGTTGCTAAGTCGCTGTATTTACACTGGTGCGTACGTTCTGGTACCCACCGGGCTCGAACCCCTCAAAAGCACCACTGTCGAGCGCAGCGTGCATCCCCGCTACCGCAATTTCGCGTCCCGAGAGTGGCGGCAACTCCTTGGTCAAGCCCAGCAAATACTGCGTGGTGTGCGCTGGCAGTCGTGGTTGCTGCATTGGAGGTGGTGGCGGCGGATAATTGGGAACATATGGGTAATAGTTGTAAGGAGGTAGATTCTGGCCTTGGTGGTGTCCAGCCATTGTGCTCAGTGCTCAGTGCTCAGCCAGGTCTTTTCTTTTATGTACGTGTTAGCGAGAAGGATTTGTTTATCGTTGTAATTGAGCGACTAGTGACATCGATGACGTTGCAGTGCAACCGGGATTCTCCGGCTCCACATCCTCGGGAAACACAACGCTCTAGAATTTTGCATTCAGCTGTCAAAAGGCCCGCCACTTGAAGGCTCCTCCATTGCGCCAGGTCATGCCTTTCAAAATGGCAGCCTTTTGAATGCACCTCCATTGCGCCAAGTCACGCTTTCCAAAATGGCAGCCATTTGAAATTGAATGCATCTCTATTGCATCTGGTCATGCTTTACAAAATGCGCGCCATTTGAATGTGCCTCTATTGCATCAGGTCATGCTTTTAAAAATGCCAGCCATTTGAAATTGAATGCAGCTTTATTGCATCAGGTCATGCTTTTCAAAATGGCAGCCATTTGAATGCAGCTCTATTGTTGAGTGAAAAGCATGACCTGACTCAATAGAGGTGCATTCAATGGGCTGGCATTTTCAAAAGCATGACCTGACACAATAGAGCTGCATTCAAATGGCTGCCATTTTGAAAAGCATGACCTGGTGTTGTCCCTTAACATTAGAAATTCTGCGCTTGATAAGAGGATACATTAGAAATTCCGCATACCCAAGAGGCGGCACAGTGGACTGGTGTAGAAGAAAAGGTCGCAGGTAGTCTCGAATAATGGTGCTTTCAACCAATGTCAGCACCAGAATTCAAATACCCTGTGGACCCTAAACCTTTGTTCTACTCTCTTCTCTGCCGTTTTGGCTTTGGGGAGCCATTTGGACAGGCCTACAATTCAATTCAGTAGCCCTCAAAATTTGCTCACGACGTCTGTTTTATTTTATTTTATTTTGCGAATTTCCGCCAGAATAGCTATTGTCGGCGCAATTTTCATGAGTTCCACTTGAGAATAGGCTCATCGATTTTTCATTGGAACTCTGGAGCATGGAAATCGCCAAGCTTCTATGAGTAGCATGAATGTCTTATTTTATTACTCAGGTTTGACTATTTTCCTGTGCTGAACAACGGAAAATGTTCCATACTCTTGCGCATGGGTAAAATGGATTGTCATCGGATTGTGAGAAGGAAAGTGTTTGAGCATTTGAAATTTCGGCTGACAGGACATAAGATTCAGTTGATCAATAGACAGGTTGCGCAGGAGCCACGGAGCCACGGGGTGGCTCTCGGACCGTGCGCAAAAATAGCAGGCGAGTGGCTCAAAAGAGCCACCAATGAGTCATCGACGTCATAATTTGGCGGTGGAGCCACTGGTTTGCGCACGGTCCGAGAGCCACCCCGTGGCTCCGTGGCTCCTGCGCAACCTGTCTAATATCAACCGGGCCGGGCCGCACCTGAACGTGTATAAGTGTCGTTGGAATAGCCTTTGGCTGGAGAAAGGGCTGTGGTTCTTCGTCCTAGCTTCTGCTCCACTCGTTCGAGAATCCGAGTTTGTTGCACCAGTTGAACTCGGACCTCTTCAAGATATAAGCGCAGTCGTTTCAAGTCCACAGGAAATACCTCTGACATCCACTTGCGTACATCGGGGTTTTGAAGGATGTCATGTAATTTGCTCTGTACGAACGATGATTAGTCGCAGTCGGAATTTAAAGCAATTCATAAGCACCGGGGAGTCGGAAGCAATGAATGGAGTGGCAAGATCATGCAAACGAGCATCAATGAAGAGTGCTGTATCGTCCATGGACCCTTCCCAACCTCTGAGCATGTATTGAAAAAGCATATCCTGTGAGCAGCATGCCAGACAATTCATGGATCCTCCTCCGTTTCGATTGCGAGATGCATGTCGATCTGTGCAGATGGGCAAGAGTTGATGTGGGTGCCATCCATCGATCCCACGGGATCCTCAAAAAAGGGGTAGAACTTGGGATTGGATCGGATGGGCTCCAGGACTGGCCGGCCGGCCGCCGGCAAAAGTGTCACAAGCACGTGAGGGCTTCTCATTGTGACAAGGCCTCGCGACGCGCTCACAAGCCAGACTCGAGCCTTGGACGTGACACCCAAGGGCTACCCAAGCGTGTTAAAGCCTGGGATCCATCTACCAAGCTCCACTCAAGGGTACCACGAGCCTTGTTCCAAGGGCTTCTTCTGGCCGTACCGCAGCTCACCATCCTCCCACGAAAAACTTTTTTTCAGTCGTCGACCAACGCGACTCTATCCGGCTACTGGCCATAAACATTTTTCTCTTGCTATCGCATGAAGCTCCAAGTCCTTCTGCTATTTATTCTAAGCATAATGGCCATATGCGAATTTTGTGATAAAGTTTGTAGCAGCACTCGAGGTCTTGGTACGCACCACAAAAAGTGCGAGAAACGGAAGGAGCGTCTCCGCCTCTCTTCGGTGAGCGCTGCGGCTACCCATGCTGCCCAAGTGGCGTCTGCCGCGGCGGCTGAATCGGAACAGGCTTTGGCTACTCGGCAAAATCCCATCGAGGAGGTAAAAATAAATCAATTGGCAGCTGAATTACGCTTATCTTGGGGCGCAGGTGCTTGCTGACATTGAACATCCACCAAGTCCGCTACCTCCTGGTCCCGGAGGACGTCCTCGTCGACGCCCCCGACTGCCTGCGAGATATCGAGATGATTTACCCGAGGGACCAGCTCCAATACCACCTCCTGTCGCCGTCTCCGTCCCAGAACCTGAACCCGCCCCTGATTTTCAGCCAGTGTCCCCTCCGAAATGGATTCAAACCGAACCAAACGCTTACGGCGTATATAAAGTATTTCCAAATTGTCCTACCCATGACCCTGAAGTGTCAATTTCTCTCGACGATCTCTGCCGGTCACCGGATTTGTTGACACCCACTGCCCCACCGACTGTGTCGACCGATTCAGCAGCCACACCACCATTTTTTCCCTTTCTAAACTCGACTGTCGCGCGATTGATGAGCTGGTTTCACCTTGGCTCCAATCTGAAATCGAATGCGGAGCTGGATTCTCTCGTCAACAATGTCATTTTGCATCAAGATTTTGATCCAAAACATTTGGAAGGTTTTAGCGCCGCCCGGGAGAATAAACGTCTCGATGACGCGGTGAATACTCTGCCAGGACAGCCACCAGACGGATGAAAAACCGCGTCGGTGAAACTCAAGGTTCCTGCGCCCAAAATTTGTGTGCCCGAGGATCAGGCAGCTGAATTCGAGGTCTCTGGAATCATTTACCGGCCGCTTCTCGACGTCATGGTTGAGGCGTTCCAGAGTCCAGCATTTGAGCAGTTTCATCTCACCCCATTCGAGTTGCGTTGGGATCCCATGCACGACGCCAGCAGTCCCGATGTCCCGATGGTAGAAGTCAACCTGCCTCTGGACGAAAACGGGCTCCCACCCCTCGCACCTGGACACCGTCCGCTCTACGGCGAAGTCTATACCTCCCCCTCCATGCTCAAAGAGCACAGCTCCCTTCCGCAGACAGCACAGCCTCATCTAGAAACAATAATTGCTGCTTACATGTTTTGGTCAGATTCGACACATCTAGCAAACTTTGGAACGGCTTCGCTATGGCCGTTGTACACCTTTTTTGGAAATCAGTCCAAGTACGAGCGCGCCAAGCCAACGTCCAACGCTGGTCATCATCAGGCATATTTTCCCTCTGTAAGTCTGAACTATAGTTACATCTTCCGTCTGACACGATTTCCAGCTTCCAGACTCTATAATCGATTTTTACCGTAATTTATTCAAGAAGGCGCCGAGCGTGGACGTTCTTACGCATCTGAAGCGAGAGCTGATGCACCGAGTGTGGGATCTACTACTCACTCCAGAATTCATTCACGCCTACGTCCACGGCATTGTCGTAAAATGCTACGATCAAATTGAGCGGCGAATCTTTCCTCGGTTCTTTACTTACGGTGCTGATTATCCGGAAAAGTAAGTCTTGTTTTGGTTTCTCTTTCTGTCCACTAATCACACATTTCAGAGTTCTTCTCGCGACCATCAAGAATTTTGGTGGCTGTCCGTGCCCCCGATGCTTCATCGAGAAAAACAAGATCGCGGATATGGGTACAAAAGCCGATACGCGTCGCCGACAGAACACTCGACAAAACACCAGCAGATGGCGCAGCAAGATTGAGCTCGTTCGCACGTGGATTTATGAGAAAGGCTACCTCGTCGCTAGTGCTGCTGTGGACCGTGTCCTCAAGCCACTATCCTGGGTACCTACTCGGGTGAGTGTTTTTAACTGCTTCTGTTACTGATTCTGACGTCTCTATTAGAATGCTTTTGCAATCCCAGAGCTGGCGGCGCTAGGCTTTAATTTATTCTCAATGTTCGTCCCCGATCTTCTCCATGAAGTCGAGCTTGGTGTCTTCAAGTCTCTCTTCACGCACATCCTTCGGATTCTCCAATTAATTCCCGATGCTGTTGAGACTCTCAATGAGAGGTACTTTCCACCTTCATTTAATTCAATTAATGCCTAACAGAGGTCCAGATTCCGACAGATCCCCACGTTTGGCCGTAGTACCATACGCCGGTTCCACAAGAACGTGTCTGAGATGAAAAAGATGGCCGCCAGGGACTTTGAAGATATCCTTCAGGTACGCCGTCTTTGTTTATCAATCTCCCGCTAATTTTCTTCAGTGCTTGATACCTGCGCTAGAGGGGCTTCTCCCAGAGCCTCACAACGAAATCCTCCTTTCATTGTGCTTTACCCTGGCGACATGGCACGCCTATGCAAAACTTCGAATGCATTCCGATTATTCGATACAATGTTTTCGGAATGTTACGGCCGATCTCGGTGTCTGGGTCCGCCGTTTCCAGCGTCAGACATGCGACTCCTATGAGACCTATGAGCTTCCAAAAGAGCAGTCCCGCAGAGCCCGACGAGATGCCCAAAAAAAATCCACATCAACTTCTACGACCAAGAAGCGCAAATATTGGAACACTTCAACCTATAAATACCACTCTTTGGGCGATTACCCCGACATCATACAGGCCATTGGCACTACAGATTCGTATTCTACGCAGATTGTGTGTTACTCCCGGTCAAGCCATCCAATTTTATTGATTATTTCACAGGGAGAGCTTGCTCACCGCGAGGTAAAGCAGTTCTATGCTCGCACAAACAAGAGAAACATCGGACCACAAATTGCGGGTCGGGAACGTCGAAGACGCCTGCTGCGGGCTGCGAAGAAGCGAATGGATGAGGCTGCAGTCGCCGCCGCAGCTGATAACAGTGCAACCGCAGATGATCAGCCCGCAAGAAATGCCGTCACCGACATTTTGCGTCCACGACAAAAGGAGCCTCTTACACGCACACCCCCGCGCCACCATCACCACATTTCGGAGTCCAAACGGACATTCTTTGATATCTACGCGTTCCCCGCCCTGCCGGTGCTCGCTAATGATCCTGCTCTTGAGGTATTCACCCGGCAATTTTACATCTCCGCGAGAGACTAAAGCAGACTCTAGAACTTCACGGTCAAACTCAAGACACACCTCCTGTCGCGTTTACTTAACATTCCTTATGACGAGGCCAAGTTCTCCGATGAAGACCTCCTTGGTGTTTCATTTGTCCGAGACAAGATCTACACTCACAAGGTTATGCGAGTCAATTACACGACGTACGATCTCCAACGAGATCAAGACTCTATCAATCTCCGCATGCATCCAGATGTCATGGTCCTCTCTGATGAAGACGATCACAATTCATCCCCGCATCCCTATTGGTACGCTCGAGTTATTGGGATTTTTCACGCCGAAGTCCAGCATAAGCCAACGAGTCTGAGACCCCAACGGATGGAATTCCTTTGGGTACGTTGGTTCGGCCGTGACCTTTCTCACAAGGCTGGATGGAAGACACGACGGTTGCATCGCGTTGGGTTCATTGAGTCCACTGACAATGAGGCCTTTGGATTTCTTGACCCAGCCCAGGTCATCCGTGCGACACATCTGATTCCCGCGTTCCATTACGGCCGTACCAAAGACCTTCTCCCCGAGTCCATCACACGACAAGCAAGCGAGAAGGATCAAGATTGGATGTTTTACTACGTGAACTGGTAAGTTTTTCCACCCGATTACCAGGAAAAATACTTACATTCGTCAAGTTTCGTTAATCGAGACATGTTTATGCGGTATTGTGAGAACGCAGTTGGCCATAAATCAACGGATCGGTCTCAGAATACATCGCCCGGAGAGTCGGCAGATCCGGAAGCTACTGCTGAGCCAGACCCAGAGATGGATATTGATTCTGACCCAGAGACCACCGGCGCGACTGGAGATGACGAAGAGATACCAATCGGGAGCCCGGACTCGGATGCAGAGCCAGAGAAGGGGTCTGAATCTGAAGAGGATGAATGGGAGGATGAGCAAGATGGTGATGCAGAGAACGAGGACGGAGTGGACGGCGAAGGAGGACCCGAGGAAGAGGTCGAAGCAACTGGGGACGGAGATATTCTTGATTCAGACGATGAAGAGACGTCCAATGATACCGGATACGACGAATTATGATACTATTGATATAAACCTTGCTTCTCAAATTTTCTCAGATTTTATTGTACCCGTAGGATTGAGATTTGAGCAAAATCTTGACGCGTAGACGCGGTAGTCACAGGCACGTGGTGCGTGACTTGTCACTATAAATCGAGACGGCACAAGTGCCTTTCTTTCTTTCTCCCACCACCATGTCCACGTCTTCCCCTCCATCTGCCCCCACTGTCTCTACAAACCCCTCCACATCCCTCCTCCCGGCTCTGAAACGAAAGTACGACGAGATTGTGGATGCAATTACCCCCGGCAGCGCCGTGAAAAGACGCAAGAAGATCCCCTTGTAAGTTTTTATTTACCGGCTTTTGCCTCGCCTCATCTCTTCCCATCCCTCACAGCACTTCTATGACCACCGTGGAGAAGCTCATCAGTGCATCTAAACATTATACACGGGGAGTATATCCCTTCGGGAATCTTAACTCAGTCATGCTCTACGGACCTGAGAAGCTTTGGGATACTCCTTTGGCAACAGCGGACTCTAATGTAATTTCAATCCCAGCCTCGTGAGTTCCCTTACACTGTTTCTACCATTCCAATGCTCACAAGCTATAGGGAAACCCAACGGCAAGAAGAATGTGTGACGGCCTTTAACAAACTTTTCTCTATGGCGCCGGAGCTCCTCGAGGTCATCAAGGTCTTCTACCTGGAGGCTGCTGAGAAGCCAAAGCAGTGGGACGCTCTGGTGGCGCTGGTGCGTTGTCCGTTCCTCCAAGTATTCTAATGCTGATCACACATCCACATCCAGATGCGGACCGGCGCGACTAGTGCCCGCACTACCGACACCAATGCCCTCAAGCATAAGCTCGAGTATTTCCTGCCTAATCCCACCAAGGACGCCATTCTTCCTCCGATCCCTCAACAAGAAAGCAAATCAGATCGTGGTCCTTCTCACCCAATGCTCCGCTACTTTCTCCTTCCTTGGCGCCAGCGGTCCAAACTTCCTCCCCTTGTTCTTGCCGCGCGAAGGTCACGCACTATGTGAGTAGCTGTACTTAACGGGTATATTCGACTGACTCTTTTCCTGGACCAGCTCATCCTCGTCCTCCGCTAATGGGTGCGTATTCACATCACATTCGGGTATATCTTTCTTACCTTCTCTTGCAGTGCTTCCCCATCCAACGGCCCCACAAACGCGTGCGTTTTTGACTGATACTTGGACATATAATCAGCTTACATCTTCTTTCAGCCCCTCCTCGTCCAACGGCGCTGATAACTCAGACGATAGCAGGTGAGCATTCATGCTTTACTTGTATACACGAGCTGATTTGACTCTCCCAGCGCCGCCCCAGCCGCCTCGTCTGCGAACGCCCCTGACGCGTGAGTATCTTCATTCGGAAATACACCCAGCTCAGTCATTGCAGGTTCCTTAAACGCATTGTGGAGAACAAAATCCAGCTCAAGCCCAAGTCTTTCCCTTCCTGCTTTTATGCCGATGGCTCCTACGACCCGCAGGATTTAGACAAGGGCCTGCTGAGGGGTGATGTTATACCACGCGTACGTACCTTCTTATTCTCTTTGCGCATCGCTTTTCGCTAATCTCGAATGGTTTGTAGGTCCTGCGTCACCTTTGGACGGGGCCGTCGTCCGGCATTCCCGGAGTCGAGGGCAAGCTACCGAAGGGCTGCAATGCTCTGGCGCACAATGTTTTCCGCGTGTCGCCAGAGATGATCGGCTACGCTGCCTGCCAGGTACGTGTGCTTCATCAGCAAGGCTCTCACTAACGAAGCAGCAGGCGCGCACGATGCTCGGCACCAAGGACTGGACTGAACGCGATGGCGAATACGATTACATTGAACTGTTTAACAAAGTCGTCAAACTTTTTGCAGATCCCGAGGATGATTGGGCGAAGGAAACGCTGGATTGGTTCCAGAAGTACGTCGTCTATGCTATTCAACTTCGATCTGACCACGCTTCGCAGTGAACTCTTTGGTGACGCTGCCGCACCCGTTCCCCAGGCCAATGACGACGAGGATTCCGATGAGGAGGATGTCATGGCGCAACGTGCTGCTCGCCGTGCTAACCCTGCTTAATGGTATGTTTATTTTGTCATACTATTGATTTTCACTGAGTTGTTCTTATACAGCTGCTTATTTGCTGTCCTTCATGAACGGTATGATAGTTTTCCGTCTACGTCGAATTGACCTGACGGTTCTTCCAGATAGATACTTTTAAAGACGGTGCGACGTTTGAGTGCAACGATTGCCAAGTCTGACCTTCTGTTCTCAGGCTTCCTACGCCGCGTTCACTCCCTTTTCTGTGGCAATAATCGCTCTCATAATGTTCCTTACTGGTACGCACCTTCGTATTGAATCAACGGCGGCTGAATCCACCTCAGATCTTGCTCAATGCACAATAAAAAGAACGGTACGTCTTTTATTTCCGAATAACATCGGGGCACTGACCGGTTTTAGTCTAGATAATCATGAACATCATGCTCAAAATGTGCGTCGTTTGCTCATGCCCATGTTCCTCTAGGCTGACTCTCGACTCCAGCATAAAAGCCTCTCATTGCCGGACCGCATCCTGTTTGCTCTGTGAGTTGTTTCTTGCCGTCGTGATATTCACTCACTTACCACTCGTTCGCAGCCTCACTCACTGTAACCTTACCACGAAAAGTAAGTTCCTTCCGCAATCAACCTGATTATAGTATTGACTGACTTTTGAATAGTGTATCGACCATCCGGCTCTGCTCTTAAACCCTCAATTCGGTGAGTCGTCTCCTTACTTTCCCACTTGCATTTCTCATTCCTTCGTTTGCAGTTTGTCAATTGGACGTCCGCCTCAGTTTTGTCTGTACTCGCTGTATCGTACTTAGAAATAAATTTTCTTGTTATTATTTTGGATGTGATCTGAGATTGATATGGGATGCATTATGAGGAATTGGACCACCTTGCAAGCGCTACAAGGCCATGCAAGGCGTCCGAGCCTTGGGTACCCTTGGGAGGCCTTGGGATTTCTATAAGTTCGTCCTAAGGCCCTTGGATGTGGTGTTCATGCCTTGAGTGCCGTTGTGAGGCCTTGTGGGCCTTCCGACACTATCCCAAGGCCATCGGAAGGTCTGTCCGCTTTTGGTGATTCGGATGGGGGTCGTTCGGTAATGGAAGCCGTATGTAGTGGTTGTAGGATGCGGGAGATGTGATAGCGAATAGAACTCGTGGAAAGTACCTTGACAAATGTTAGATGAATTCAGTTAAAGGGAAGATGAAAGTTAACTTTGATATAGTCTTGTTGGAGGGTTGGAAACGCTCACCAACGTGGCAAATGGACAGTCCAGTCACACAGGTATACAGAAAGATTGCCACCTGTTCTTCGAGCGTGATATGCCGCGAGTCCATCAAGCCCGTCCGAAGCTGAAGTTGGGCCACAAGACTGAGAAAGACATGTACTCTCATTCCGAGCTCCGAGTTCATCCTGTCCGGATGTCCTACAATCAGCTCATCGACCCAAAGGCAGAGGTATGATAGTCCTGTTTCCAGTATAGCGGAGTGGGATAGAGGACGGCTGCAAGATGAATAATGCGCCAGAAGTAGGCAGCTGCAAGGAAGAGCCTCAGCCGTATGGCTTGCACAGACGCCGGCGGCATAGAGCGCATCTTTACGCGTCGCGTGAGTAGAGTTATTTGCTGTCACGTTGAATCACGCGCACGGTTTATAAACATGTTTACTAATATGCACTATAAACAGCACCGTACTCTAGTGGTGCTGAGGAAACGTTTTGCAGGGGATTGGGAGCACAGCGTGTGGTGGGAGTCGCGCGCCGAAGAAAAGGTCGGACTTTGGGTTGACACAGGCATGCGGGGTGAAAAATAGGTATTGATATGCACTCGATGGTTCAAGCCAAAACCTGTCGCGGGTGATTGTCTTAATACAGCGCCAGAGCACTACCACACTTAGAGCTCTGCGTGTCAGCTTACTGACAAATAACTTGTGACTTGTTTGAGCTTGTTTGAACTTTTCTGCGTGTCGGCCAGCTGAGAGGCACACAAGTCGGAACTTGAAAGAAAAAGGTCACTAAATTGCCCTGAAAAGATTGGGGCCAGCAATGCCTTACATTTTCAAACACGTGACCATATTGTACGAGCAGGAATATCAACGAAACAAATCAAAGTCATTCCAACAGAGCGAAGCGAGGATTCCCGCAACGAGTACATTCGGGAGGCCGCCCAGGGGCCGCCAGGAGTTGGGCAGACCCATTTTGCAGGCAGTTGACCTATCTTCGTGTTTACGGCAACGTTTGCATGTAAGACATGCTCTGCATTCGGAACCTTGTATACGGTCATTGAAAATACTTGAGCATGTCATGAACACGCACTCTCGTTTTGCGTCGGCCCCTTTTCTCAGTTGTTGACTCATCGGTTGTGGTGTTATTGTTCTCTTTCTCGGCCGAAACACCATCCTGAACGCAATCAGTGAAATAAAATGCACATGAATCCATACAACTCACGAATTTTTGCTCGAACATGATTTTTGTAGCGGCAGCGTTCTTTATTTTGATCGTTTTCGAGACCAGGTCGGAGTAATTTTTGGTGGCCTCCAGCTGAATCGGGTCCTTGACCTGGCGCGGGACGGTAAAGCTGACATCATAATCGGCATAATCAAGCTTCTCGAGGCCCAGCGCGTCAGAGATCTTGACGAGGATCTGGGCTTTGAGGGTTTCATAAGGCTCATCGCTGTTTGGAGCTCACGTCAAACGCGTCATTCTGGGGCTCGCCATTGGATGGCTCCAGGGGTGAATTTGACACGGGATGAACTCAGACTGTACTGTAGAATTCGTAGGGTTATGAAAACCTCTCAGAAGTACGCAATAAATGCGACAGCATCATGGAAACTCTTCCAGAATTTTTTTCGTAAATTCTCACAAAATTGCAGCAGTTCCTTGAATAACTAAAATTGCCCGAAAATCTGTTACCCCCAACGAAGAATATTTGGAGTAAACAAGGCGGAAATTGGTGTATTAGCAAGCCCCCGGCACGGAAAATAGACTTTGCAGTATATTTTCCGCATTTTTTTGGAGGCCTGGTATATAATTCGGATAAAAACTCGCGCTCGGCGGAGGCCTGGGTCGAATTCAGATAAAAATCGCCCGATTAGGGCATTTGGGCTGATTTTTGGGGGTTGAGAGGAATGGTGTGTGTTCCGTTGACATCTTGTAGGATTATGTATGGATAACCACTCGTACAGTACTGCATGTTTGTCTTCGGTAAACTCGTTCTTCATCATCATGTTGTGGACCACCTAGCGAGTAGCTGCATTTTCGAATTCTTCTACGTTTCCAACACTCATTGAGTCTTCGCCTGAGCACGGGCGTATCTTAAGCCGCAACTTTCATGGGGTGGTGAGTTAAAGAGAAGGCAGGACCGAGGTGACGTACGCATTACACAGTTCCTTGTTGCCGCACGGCCCCTTTCTCCACTCAGGAGATTGAGTTGCATTGCAACTGGAGCACTGGTATGGTTGTGCAACATTTGAAGGAGGAGGTGTTCTAAGAAACATCCTAGATTTCGCTGGGTGATCATCTACGGCCAGGAAGCTCAAATCGTTGCATGAAAGAGTCATAGTGGGCTCTGTCCCCACTGGGTGAATGTGCATCTCCATGAGTAGTTGGTTCCCACCACTGAATTTCAGACTCGGGTCGAGCCATGTGGGATATGGTGGACCGACGTTGAATGCTTGATTTTGGCTTTCATCGAACCGTGATTTGTCCACCCTTCTGAGTTATTGCATTAGTATTGAATATTGATGACCTGTTTAGTGCGCTTACAGAGCCACCCCGGTATTGCTGATACCTATCTGACTATGAAGGCCCGAGCCTTTCTCGATCTCTTCCTCCAAGGCACTTGACAGAACTGCCGCCACAGGTAATTTGGGCTTGTCCCTGCCCGTAGGACCACTACCCATTGGCGGGCGATTCACTGGAGGAAGATTGAGTGCCTGGCGTAGCCGGGCATTTTCCTCCTCCAGCTCCGAGATACGCTGCTGCACGGCCTGCAGATGGTGATCATGTGAGAAAAAGAAGGACATTGCGCGAAATATGCGTGCGGACCTCAAGGTGGGCCGCGCGACGAGCTCTGAATACATGTTGATTATTGCGGGCGGGATTTGGAGGCAGGTTATCGTTGCGTTTGCGGCTGCGCTTGGAGGAAATCATGGGCGAAAACAAACGACGGGTGGTGTTTGTGTTTGTTTTTTATACATAACGGCACCTGGGTTTTGCCTCCCAACAACATGCACACCGGTTAAGTTTCCAGTATAAATTACCAGGAAATTAACCCCCGCCGAAGCAAGCCACAATTTTACCTGTTCGAGTTGCAGGAGTGGAATGCTAACCAATTTTTTGAGTGAATCAACGATATGCACATCGGGTGAGTTTCCAGTATAAATTACAGGGAAATTAGTAATGATGCATATGTCATGCTAAATAATTCAAAGACGTGGCTAAAATAAGATACACCTGGCGATACGCTAATCGAGACCTAGCGATACCTGACGACCCCAGCGTGACCCACCGATACCCGTCGATGCCATCCGATCCGCCGTTTTCACTGGGGGTTAAGCATTACAGTAAAGCCAACATTGCACTTGCATCAGTTGCAATGAGTCATCGGCGTAGATGTCACAGCGTTACACGGTGATCACGTTGCTATCGTTGCTTTCTCATCAACATGGCGCCACCGAACAAAGATTTCGAAGTCATCGCACCCGAATGGGCTTTATCCCTAGAGAAAACGATTTTTGACACACAGCAAGCGGCTCTCGTCCTGCAGCATACAATGGCGTGGTGGAATTACAAGACTGCGGTGCAATTTCACAATTCCGAGGTTCACCGGCTCGAAATGTACGTTATAGTGTTACCCTCGTCTTGTCCCTCGTCTCATACGGGAGCAGGGAAGCTTGGAAAGCGGCGAGGATTATAAATTCTCAGAATCCTGCGCAATTCGCTGCACTCCCGTTGCCCTTCCCACGTCTCGATCTTCCGCTCGTTCCCCCCCGACCGATGGCTGGCGCTACAATAAACCCCCTTACGCCCTTCGTTGCCCCGAATATCGTTGTCCCGGACGCACATCCTTTTTTTCCCGCCTCGAAGAGCGCGCTGAGCTGTCTCGGAGGTGAGCCATGACGAGCCTTCAACGATGCTCTCCATAATTCACCTTCGCTGGGTGTAGTGAATCAACTCAGTGTTTTGCTTGCTGCGTACTGTGTGCCAGAGAATGAGTTGGACGCCCGCGGCAGATTTGCACAATTTATAGGAAGCGTGTAATGATCGTCAGGTTGCTTTGCAGAATGATGCCAGTTTTTATGCGGTGTCCTCAGACTTGAGTTACCAGCTTCAAGATTTCGTGTTTCCGGGCGCGGTACAATCTCGAGTTCAGAGAAGGAGTTATAACGTTTCTGGTGGTGTGCCCAAGGGCTGTGCGTACGTCGTTTCCATATGCGGCTCCATAAGCTCGTGTCTATCTCCAACACTTTAACTCAACTTACAACTCCCTCAATCGCGAGGTACCACTTGGCCTTCCGGGCCAGATATTGCGTAAAGAAGGGTTTTGCCGGATGGGTGGGAAGGAAAGAACTAACCCGGGGCAGAGCGAGAACGGGGCAAACAAGGAGGTGGGAAGGCCTGATGCAAATTCCGACAATAAATTCAGATTTTGGCCCCAGGCCTTGCTCAAAATCCTGACAAACCTTCAGTGTTTCCATGAAGGCCTGGTGAAAAATCCCCACAAAAACCGCGTCAGCGGGAGAAAGATTTTCCAAAATCGTTTACAGCCCTTTGCGGAACTTAGGGCGCGGCCCGATTTTTTTTTTTTTGTCAAAATTTCTCATTTTTGTTCTTGCGAGCTCAATATCGGGTTTATATCTGTCCGACGCCGTGGACGATGCCAAGCGCGACCTGGTATTCCACTACGACGTGTACTATGCACCCGAATCATCTTCGACGCCCTCTCCTCCTTCGACGAATCAGTTAAATGCTCAGTCCGGTGGATCACCCCAGAAGGTCGACTTCCTGGCGAGGCACAAGAACACAGGTTCTGGGCCGATGAAGAATCAGCTTGCAGAGTATTTTCGGCTAACATCCATGTCCCAGCAGGCCCCCGGTCACTACCTTGTAGGTCCCTCCGCTGATTTCGACTGATTTACTCTATTTTTGACAGTAATACGGCCCTGGAGGCCGCCAAAAAACAGATTTTTTCCTCTCGATGCTGCGATTGTCTTAGTTTATGGCCTCCGCATTGCTCCAGGTGGTTCAAAACTTCTGGTGCTGGCCGGTTCAAAAAAAAAACCCTCTGAAAATCGGTCGTTGATTTACTCTATCACGGAGGGGCGGACAAGATAGTGACCGGGGGCCTGTCCCAGCCGTTTGACGAGGACGCTGATCTCCTTCAGTGGTGGTACGCCCATCGTAAAAAATTCCCCAACCTCTACCGCCTGGTCCGGAATGTTCTCTGCATTCCTGGTAGGTTGACTTCCAATCACAGATGCACTGTACGAGTTTGAAAATATAAAACACTGATTGGTCGCTGGAGAGGTCAATAATGCTTCCGAGAGAAATCTGAATAGCTGGAAATGACCGGAATGGCCAGGGCTATCCAAGTGGTATTATGCAAAGTTTGTACTCGGTCTGAGGTCTGTACTGGCGAGGTCAATAGGGTTTGAAATGTAAACAATATTATAATAGGGTCACGCGTTCGAAAATGTAAACCGCTGATTAGCCGCTGGAGACGTCAATAATGCTTCTGAGAGGAATCCGAATCCCTAGAAATGACCAGAATGGTCAGGGCTATCCAATGCGGGTCGACGCCCCAAAAACTGGCTCTGGGACGGCGCTGGAATTGAAAGTGTTTGAAAGGGCAAAGGATTGTGGCGAGGGTAATAGGGTCACGGGTTTGAAAATGTAAAGGATTGTGCCAATATTTCAATAGAATCACGCGTTTGAAAATATAAAGCGCTGATTGGCCGCTGGAGAGGTCAATAATGCTTCCGCAAGGAATATGAATAGCGGAAAATGACCGGAATGGTCAAGGCTATCCATTCAGGGTCGACGACCCAACATTGGCTCCGGGACGGCGCTGGAATTGAAAATGCAAAGGATTGTGTCAATATTATAATACCATCATGGAAAGCCACTCACGATAATGTTGTTGTGTGTGGGGGGGGGTTCGATCCTCGGCTGAATAAAGAGACGCAGCGAGTTAGTTGCGAGTGGTGACTCTGAAAAATTGCCTTGAGTTTTGTGACTCCCCAATAAAAAACGGAAACCATGGACACACAGGTGTGTAGGGAGTACTATTTGCGACCACTTACTTGGCCACCTAAGCATTCACGCCCCGTGCGCAATTGTTACAATGGACCTGGCCAGGCCGAACTATCCCAGAATGAAGGCATATATCCTACAAACATTTCAAGACCACCCCCACCCACTTATACGAAGACTTGATGGCGCAGTGAATTTATTCCGGGCGGCAGTCCAACAAGGCCAAATAACAGGCTAGTTGGCCACCCCGCCAAATAATCCGCTGAGCCTCAGACGGGCCGCCGCATGAATCGGAAATCATGCATAGAGCATGTAGCAATTATTCTACATAATCGTACTCTACCTGCAAGTCATATGAGGGTTCTAAACGTCTGACTCCGACAGGGGGAAACGGCCGAAAACAAGGTCTCCACATGACACAGTCTCTAATGAGAGATGAAGTCCTGTTACGGGCCAAAGAATGGTCCAGATAGTTCAATAGGATGGGTTAGGACATACGCAGACACTCATCTCCATCCCCATGTGCCGGCAGCTCCTTCAAAAAATCCACGTGTTGGCAGCACCGAAATTGGATGGTTTGGGGTAAAGGACTGCAGTCAGAACGAAATTGGAGTGCTAAAATCCAGAGAAATGTTGGAGATTGAGGTATTGAACACCAGGAGTCCCTGTGCCATTTTCCAAGTTGGTAGCACAAAGGTGTCGTGTAATACGAGGCTGGCCAGCTTGAGCCACTCAGAAAAGCCGTGGCATCTTCTAGAGCGCGCAGCTGAGGGATGTCGGGTCCGTTGACATCGAAGAACATATGGAGTGAATGCCCCGCATCAGAGGAACAGGACGAGCCCAAAAACTCGCGGAACGGGGAAGAATCGGTGGAGAGAGGGCCGCGACGAGAAAACCAAGCGGCGTGCGCGTAAGAAATTGATGTTCACACGCTCCGGGTCCCGATCCGAGATGCCATAACTTTCGATTCATCACTCTGGCTCCAAATTTGGTTCAGACCTTCGTTATACGTCGTATTCCCATCCCATATCACGCCCGGCTGCGAACATCAAGTCTGGGCTTGCTAGGCTCGAAGTGGCCAACTAGGTAGGGTGGCCAACTAGGTGGTCACAGATAGTAGATACATGCTGAGTGTTCGATGATCTGCTGGAGCGAGGACGCCATGGGGAGAGAAAATGTCTCGGGATTGTTTGCACCTGGTGGTGAGGGAAAATGGGGCGACGATATGCCCTCCGAAATTCCAAGGCGAATCGAATGAGCCTACTCTTGAGGAAAACGACCGACAATTGAGCTCAGGAGAGCTATTCTCGTGAAAACGTCTACAAAAATGAAAAAAAACCGAGCCGCGCCCTAAGTTCCGCAAAGACATGAAATCAAAAGGCTTCAGATGTAAATTTTCGTCAATATTGCCTCTGAGCAGGATCTGAATAGCTCAAAATGACTGGAATGATCAGGGCTATCCATCGCTGGCGCACGACTGCGCTGGAATTGAAAGTGTTCGAAAATGCAAAGAATTGCAGTGCGGAGATTCAAAATGGATCTTGTCGGGCAGTCATTGACCTGCAAAGCCACATAACTGAATGTATTCCCTGCTCTGAGCCACCAAGGTTTGCGTAGTCCTGGCACACAGCTATTTTAATAACGGAGAGCTCTAGACGAACGGGTCATCGCTATGTGCACTTAATATGGATCCGCCGAAAGGGCGCGGTGCTCGCGCAGACCAGTATTCCTGGCTTGCACAATTTCACTGTATGCACATATGCAGAGGTGCTTGGTGGCGGATCTTCCATGCCAGGAGCTGAGAAAAATGGTACAACTACTCGGAATCGCCTGGGTTGACACTCCCAATCAAACAAAACATTTACAGAACAAACCATTAGACTACAGGCTAGTAGCACAAAGGCAACAAGATACAAGCGAAGTCATACATTATATCCAGTCCTTGCTTACTTAATAGCTATTGCCTTCAGATTTTGAAAGGCATGACTTGTGCAAACCGTTTCAATTCGAACATTTCCAGCTATTGTTTTTGGAATGGAGAGCCCTGATCATTGCGAACATTTTCAGCTCTTCAGATCCCACCCAGAGGCATTATTGCCCTTTCCAGAGGGCAATTACCGGCTCATATTTTGAACCGCGTGACCCTATTGCCTTTAGATTTTGAAAGGCATGACTTGACACCGCAGTCCCGGGGCCCCTTTCTGAGGCGCGCACCCCAGAAATGGATAACCCTAATCATTGCGAACATTTCCAGATTAAGGCATGTCACGAGTGCGGGTCACCCGTGGGTCATGGCGAGTTGATCTGCGTGAAAACCCGCGAGATTACCTATAATACTCCCGGGTTCGGGTACCCGTGCCCACGGGTAGTCGAGGATCCAGGTTTGGATTTTGGAATTTTTACCTGACTCGCGGGTATTTGACTCACTTTTGGCAGCCTTGGCGGCCCGAAAATATGTTTGCAATGCTCTGTGATCCCTACTCAGCTTACCCATGGATGAATTTCTGAATGAGTCGGGGACACGCAGCGCCCATGATGGAGAATCAAGTGTTCATTAGTGGGATCTGAAAGTGCCATTCAGTGTATGGCCTGAGTAAGGACGAGAAGTCAGAGTGAAGGTGACGGAGGAGGCAAAAATTATGAGAATCAGGGTTTGCCAATGAAATTATGTTTTAAAATGTAAAGGACGGCAATACAATCACGCGTTTGAAATGTGCACTAAAGTCACACATCTGAAAATGTATAGCATAATACAGTCATGCGTTTGAAAATGTAAGGCACTGATTGAACGCTAGAGAGGCCAATAATGCCTCCAGGCAGACTTTTTTGGCTGGAAATGACCGGAATGACCAGGGCCAGCCATTGGCAGTGTGCACGCATCGGAAAATGGTTTTGGAGTCATGCTGGAAATGAAAGTGTTAGAAAATGTAAATTGGCCGCTGAAGAGGTCACCTCCAAGCAGGCTCTTTTTGGTTGAACACGACCGGGGCTATCCATTGGCGGTGGGTGCGCCTCAGAAAATGGCTCTGGAGTTGTGCTGGAGGTGAAAATGTAAAGAAGGGCAAGACAGTCACATGTTCGAAAATGTGCAATAAGGTCACGCGTTTGAAATGTGCAATAAAGTTAGTAACGCGTTTCAAAATGTGCAATCAGAGCATGCATTTGAAAATGTGCAACAAAGTCACGCCTTTGAAACTGTGCAATAAGGTCATTGAAAATGTGCAATAAGGTCACCCGTTGGAAAATGTGCAATAAGATCACGTGTTTGAAAATGTGCAATAAAGTCACGCATTTGAAAATGTAACTTGTAAGGCATTGCAATACAGTCCCGCGGTTGAAAATGTGCAATAATAAAGTCAGGAAAAAGCAATGCACTGATCGGACGCTAGAGAGGGGTCAATAATGCCTTCAGACAGACTCTTTTTGGTAGAAAATGACGGGAATAACGAGGGCTAGCCATCGGCGGTGCACGCACCTCAGAAAATGGCCCTGGAGTCACGCTGGAGGTGAAAATGTAAAGGAGGGCAATAAGGTCACAAGTTTGAAAATGTGCAATAAAGTCACGTGTTTGGGCATTGCAAAACAGTCCCGTGGTTAAAAATGTGTTTGAAAATGTGCATTAAGGTACCGCTGGCTGAAAATGTGCAATAATAAAGTCGGGGAAAAGCAAAGCACTGATCGGACGCTAGGAGGTCAATAATGCCTCCAGGCAAATTCTGTGCGCCAGACTGGTGGAACAGTCTACATATATGGAGATTACAACCCATGGAGACTCCAGCGCTTACCAGGCTCCTTCCAGTCTCCCAAATTCAGACTCAAAAACACAAAAAATTAAAGGTATTGAGTCTGATCGCAATTTTGGAGTAAAAGTGTCCTTTACATTTTACAACACTTTTACCTCCAGCACGACTCCGGAACCATTTTCGGAGCGCGCGCACTGCCAGCGGAGCCAAAAAGAGTCTGCTGGGAGGCACTATTGACCTCTCTGGCCAATCAGTGCTTTATATTTTCGCACCGCCAGCGGATAGCCCTGGCCATCCCGGTCATTTTCAGCCAAAGAGAGTTTTCTGGGAGGCACTATTGGCCTTTAACTTGCTTCTTTATATTTCCTTTACTCCCTTACATTTTCAAACACGTGACTGTATTGCAATGCCTTACATTTTGAAACACTTTCAACTCCAGCACGACTCCAGCACCATTTTCTGAGGTGCACGCACCGCCAATGGCCAGCCCTGGTTATTCCCGTCATTTTCAGCAGAAAAAAGTCTGCCTAGAGGCATTATTGACCTCTCTGACGTCCAATCAGTGCTTCACATTGTCAAACGCGTGACCGTATTGCCCTCCATAGCATTTTCAACTGCGTGACCATATTGCAATGCCTTACATTTGCCAACGCGTGACTTTATTGCACATTTTCAAACACGTGACCACATTGCCCTCCTTTACATTTCCACACCTTTTCACCTAGCCATTTTCTGCAGCCCGCACACCGCCAATGGCTAGCCCCGGTTCTTCCAGCCATTTTCAGCCAAAAAAATCTGCCTGGATTGCAATGCCCTACATTTCCAAATGCGTGGCTGCATTGCCCTCCTCTACATTTTTACACACTTTCACCTCCAGCACGACCCCAGAGCCATTTTTTGTGGTGCATGCAACGCCAATGGCCAGCCCTGGTTAGTCCGGTAATTTTCAGCCAAAAAGAGTCTGCTTGGAGGCACTATTAACCTTTCTAGCATCCAATCAGTGCTTCACATTTTCAAGCGCGTGACCATATTGCAAGGTTTAAATGAATCATTTGTCAGAATTTTGTGGCAACCGTTTAAGCTTTCCCTCGTGGTGTCCCGTCGAAAACTACGTTCATATTCTGGCCAAACCCCTCGAGCGCTTGGTCGCAGGCCGTATTTCTTTCGAAGCTGAGTCATGTGGTATCCTGAAAGCGGCACAGTATGGCGGTCGCCGGTCGGCCATGTCACAGCACGGCGCAAGCTGTTGACGGGTATATTCACCAGGTACGGTCGCAGTTGGACTTGGGCTACATCACCTCCACGCTCTACTGTGACCTCAGCGGGGCCTTCAACCGTATCTGGCACATGGTTGTCGTTCGGGAGATGGCCGCGATGGGTTTCTCTCGGGCTGTGACTCGTTGGGTGGTCTAGTTCCTGGACCAGCATTTCGTCACGGTCGTCACTGACGGTGTACGAAGCAGTGTGATCCTTTTGCTTCTGTGTGAGTTTTCGTCCCATGGGAGAGCAAAGTGCGCCAGAATGAGATACAGAAAGTCGGGAGACGCGCCGAATCGCGTCAATTGACGGGTGAGGTCACTGCCACACAGTCGCAATGTGTGTCTCACGAGACGGCGTCGGACTGTCTCAGCACCAAGCGGCTTCTCGGATCTGTTATCCTAGAACCAGATAAGGGATATCAAACTGTCTTTTCGTGGGAGGAATTTTTAAACTGTCTAGATTTGGGCTCACACTCTCGCAGTCTTCCGCCGAATTGCGTTGCATTTGCTCAATATTCCAAATTTCCCAAATTCCTCCCAGGAATATACTTTAATACCTCCTGTCGGTCAGAATATGCGGGGCCTTAATTTTTGAAGCTCAATTCAGCCTGATCCTGCACTTTGACGAACGCGTACAAATGAAAACTACAAATGCTGACAAACCTCACAGCCACACGATCCACTTTGGGATCGGCTGATGCCCAGCCCCATGAGAAGTACAGCCGCTTACCGGATCCCCAAAAATTGGAATGGAATTTGCGGGTGTTGGATAGCGCGGGGTAGTTAATGTTCAGTCAATTCCTATTCCTCAATGAGATCAATTTCAGGTAGAGTTCAAGTAAAAGAAGGGGCTGACGTCACGTACCGTTGGGGATGCCATGTGAGTCCGAGGTGGTGGCGGTCCGTGCTAGGAATGTAACACTTCAAATACATTATGCTGTACAGGCAGTCAGCGACCGAATAAACGCTAAAATCAGATACCGGAGCACAGAAGGCGACGGCGAACCGTCGGATAATTTTCAGCTCCTTGACTGGAGTGCGTTAAGTACGTATTGGGGAGGGCAGAAGACAGGAGAGAATCATTATTGTGAGCGCCTCCTACATTCTCCAGACCTGAAACTATGCGTGAGGGGGCTTCAGCAGTCCCCCTCCCCCCTCACACCCACAGATTGTCCGGAGGGTGCAATCGACACCTGTACATGATCCCATTTTTCGGATCGGGGTCCTCCACCAAAACGGGTCACAAAAATAATGGGCCCATGCTCCGCAACCACCTACTGTAAAAATCTGAAAATATTTGTGCATACACTATACAGTGGTGCTCTAAATAAATGCCGAATTGTAATTTGCATAATTCCATCAGTTTCCCTCCGATTTGGCCCAAACGACTTGGTATACACAAATTAGAGATGAAATCGAGACCAACCATGTAGTTTTCCATTTTCCATATGGGGTAGTCTGCCAGAACAGCTTAATTTCTGGGCAGCGGAGAAAATCACTTTTGGGGATTACCCTATATGGAAATTTGATCTACGTGACATGAAAGGGCTTGAAAAATAGTGTACATTCATGTCTTGTAACAAAGGAATCCACGTTGTGGTTGTTGAGATACAGGGCGAGCAAGTTGCACAATTTAACTCAAAAGTGAAGAAATCGTAAGAAATTCAGTCAAAATGTGCAAATTGCTCACCTTGTATCTCAATAACTACAAGGTAGTTCAAGACATGGTTGTGCACTATTTTACAAGCCCTTTCACGTCATGTAGATGAAATTTCCATATAAGGTGATCCCCAAAAGTGATTTTCTCCGCTGCCCAGAAAATTAAGCTGTTCCGGCAGATTACCCCATAAGGAAAATGAACAACTACATTGTTGGTCTCCATTTCATCTCTAATTTGCGTACACCAAGTCGTTTGGGCCAATTCAGAGGGAAACTGATGGAATTATGCAAATTACAATTCGGCATTTATTTAGAGCACCACTGTAAGTGATGGAATTGTGTTCACCAGTTTTGATTTACATGTGCTTGCATTGCCATTGAGAAACCTAGGGGAACTTTATTTTTTTCGGATCCGGGTTTTAACTCTGTATATTGTAAGAACATGTATCGATTGAAAGGCTTGCATATATCGTTCCAATTCAAAAAGCAACCTCTGCATTTTCCCCTTCGACGTTCGGGCCTAATTGGAGTCCGCACCCAGCCGGTTCGGGGTATTTGTTCCAGTCCTCGAGTAGCTCGCGGTACTCGGACTTGTTACTGTTTTCTTCGAGCCACTGCGCCACTATGCCAAAATTGTACGGCGCATAAAGGAGAATGCGAGTTGATGGACGTCCCAAGGATATTCGAGTGTATTTGAGATTGCGCTGCATTTTTTTTGGTGAGGCTTTCTTCCTACATGCGATGTATCTCATGAAGGATGTCGGAATACTAAAAGGGAATGAGCCAAGGGCTAATAAGGCAAGGAGGACACATACTATTTCATTACGCCACGGCGGCGTCAGTATTTCAAGACAACACTTTTGTTTCAGAGTGGTATCGTTCACCGTATCGTTCCGGCAGACTTTGTGTCTCGTCCTGGGTATATATGTAAGTGTTTTCCCTCCACCCTTACCACCATGTCGGATTTCAGAATCTCTGTGGATTCGGCCCCTCTCTGGATCTGGACCACACTACTTGCCGTGGTACTCCTGGACCACGAATTTCCCCTGGTGTACTTTTGGCTCGGATTTGACGCGGATGGTGGTTTTCCATGCCATAAATCAGACATTCTAAGGGGACATAAATCTTAGCTTGTAAAGCATTCCAAAAAAAGCTGATATCTCCATCGGCTAACCCTACCGAAGAATCCTCAGTAGGTAAACTATCTACAGTTATCTACGCCGGTAACCCCTGTGGGAGAAACCCAAACAGAGAGAAAGGCTACCGGGTTTACATGTCGTCGCGACAGCTAGCCTGAGCGCCCAGGGATAGAGAACGAATTACGAACGAATTACGAATGAGAGGACAGATCGCGCGAGGTCAGAGCACCTCCTTCCCAACAGCATGCCGCAAGCGTCGACGGATTGATGTGCGTCATCGAGAGCCGGGGTTCATGTGACAAGATTCTGGGCAGGGCGGCGCTCGCGTCGGAGACTGGCGGGGAAGTGGAACACCTGGGTGCCAAAATCATCCTGAGTGCCCATTGATAGAGAACCAAATACGAACGAGGAGGAGAGATCCCACGAGTTCAGAGCACCTCCTTCCCAAAACCAAGCCGCAAGCATCGACGGATCGATGTGCGTCATCGAGAGCCGGGGTTCATGTGACAAGATTCTGCGCAGGGCGGCGCTCACGTCGGAGACTGGCGGGGAAGTGGAACACCTGCACCTCCCAATAGCAAGCCGCAAGCATCGACGGATCGATGTGCGTCATCGAGAGCCGGGGTTCATGTGACAAGATTCTGCGCAGTGCGGCGCTCACGTCGGAGACTGGCGGGGAAGTGGAACACCTGCACCTCCCAAAAGCAAGCCGCAAGCGTCGACGGATCGATGTGCGTCATCGAGACCCGGGGTTCATGTGACAAGATTCTGGGCAGGGCAGAGCTCGTGTCGGAGACTGGCGGGAAAGTGGAACACCTGGGTGCCAAAATCAGCCTGAGCACCCATTGATAGAAACCAATTACAACAGAGGAGGAGAGATCCCCCGAGTTCAGAGCGCCTCCTTCCCGAAAGCAAGCCACAAGCGTCGACGGATCGATGTGTGAGTCAGAAAATGCCATTCAGTGGCCTGGATGTAGATGTTGTGTTGAGTAATGAGCATGACCGAATGGAGAAGTCGTGCTTACACTTTGCACGACAGAGAGGATGTGGAGACCCTCATAGACCCTGGGGTAGAGGCGTTGGGCTCGTACTCACTTGCGACCGTGGGGGAGGTGGAATGGAAGCAGGCATTCAGTGATGTTGTTGCATGACGGAATGGATGGCTGCACTAGGTGCACACATTCAGTATAAAGGGTGAAAACGATGGGCAATCCAGGCTAAATGGCGGGGCTTATATATGTTTTCGGAGACACTTTCCCCGCTCCCGTTCGGATTCGGGATTGCTTAGCCCCATTTCGGGCTCGGAACATCGTGTCCTCGGCCCGATCCTTATCATCCCGTCAACTCGAGCTCGGGCCGATTTCTCCTGCGCCCGCCCAAGACCCCGCGTATCCTTTGAAAATCGTTATCACCCCAAAAATATTGCAGAATTTCACGTACCGTTGTGCAAAATTTGCAGTCATAGTTGCCTGGAACAGCCGATTCCCGTAGGTGGCATTATTTTTCCAAGAAGTTATCTGTACCCTTTCCACGATGCTACAAATACTCCAATTCCCACTCGTCATCTCTGCCATTTGAAGCTCCTATCACTAAATAGCCCAGCAGCAACAGGATGCATCGAATCCGAAGCGGCATAATCCCGGTTTCGGTGAAAAGTAGTGCAACGAGCATGGAATGAGACTGAATAGACAAAATCCATCGTTTTGAGCTTTCTGGGTGGTCCTTACCTGTCAAAAAACCTGGATCGATGAAGGGATAACGCCGATATTAGTGACGGTCAGAGTAGGCGCTTTAAAGGTGCTTTAGAAGTGCTTAACCAAGTGCTTTGGAAGTGCTTTAAGATTTTACTTAGCATCATAAGCGTGGGATCAGCGAAAATCACCTTGACCGTCACTTTTTGAATTGTGCTTCAAAACGATTCAATCATGCTTCAGCTTACTATTTTTGCTTACGCTGACTTAAGTAGGAGATTCGCTCACCTCAGTCTTCGCGCACAGAGAAGTAGTGGAAGTCTGAGGAAAGGAATCTCGAGTACAGAGTGATTATATACGATAAATGAGTACCTGAATGTAACTAAATGGATAAACATGAGCCCCTCAATATAACTAGAAGGAAAAATACGAAATCTATGGGAATGGCCGTCATCCCTGCAGCCAGGAAGTCCGTCTTCCCTGCAGGTACTTACACCGCCGCGTGGCAAACTAAGGCACAGACGTCGGAGCGGGCCTGGATACAGTGATTTAATTGCGAGGATTGGGGGTATTGGTGGTGCGAGGCGATACAAGGGCCAGGGGATGCAAAGGACGCGTGAGTCGGGGATATGGAACGAGTGAGACGTGAAGGGAGAAGAAGCGTGACCGTGCCGTGTTTGGTTCGGACAAAGTGATGGTTGATCCGAGGCACTTAGGGGGTTTACGCGCTTAGCGCGAGCGCAGGTGCGACAGTGTGTTTAGAAAATAATTTATCAACTCATAACTGTAGTCTACTCTGGAAGCTGGTAGCCCATGGTGTTTGTCATTTGTCCGTTAGCCTCCTTATCACCCCTTTTCCCCCAGGTATTGTCCCGTTTTTGACCTGTGGACTCGTACCTTCGAATATCAGCAACCATCAAACTTACATCTTTCCCAACGTTGCGCTTAACAATACTCGACATCCAAATGGGGTTCCGAGCATTGGCTTGAGCTCTCATTATCTCTGCAGCCTTCACAAGCTCGTCAGCATGCGTGCGCAAATGTTGAACATTCCTATCCAGTTGGAATGCTCCATGTAAATATATATCACAATAACTGAAAGATTTAAAATAGTAGGCTCACCTCATCTTCGTCGTCGCTATTGGGAGAGTCAAAAGATGGGAAAAATTGTCGCTGTACCTCCTCCGAATCCAGGGAATCATCGGAATCTTCCATGGATGATCGGTCGCGCTTACCCAACAGACTGGTGGTACTATAGTCAAAATTCCGCCACCCACCACCACCCTCAAGGATGGTGCGATTTCCAGACCAGGCATGGTCGTCTCCATCGGTAATGTTGCCATCCATAGGCTCGAGATATTGCCCAGCCTCCTCGCCTATGGGTACTAAAAGAGGATGGCGGTAAAGTGGAACAGTGCGGCGGCGAACAACCTGGCCCAGAAGAATGGTGGGGGTATTCCGACAGCCTGAACGAGATGTTTGCACAGGTGACAGCAGTGGAATTTATATGCCTTGCATGTGCATGTCCACGTTGCAACACAGGTAATGTATTTCCTGTCTGCATCATCACTGAGTGACAATTTCATGAGTGCTAGCCAGGCTGCCTTGAATTGTTTCTGGAAAGGTGTAAGGGGCTTTGAGCGACCCATACAGTAGCCATCATCGAGAAGCGGCGCTCGAGCAAGATAGGCTGGGGTGACCTTGGTGATTAGGATCCAAACGAGGAGGTCGAGGCGAGGACGGAAATGATTATGGAGAAAGCCGTGCTTCAACTGCTTCCAGAAGTTTTCGACGTTCATTGTTGTGCGCAGGCGAGATACGAATGGCGAAGTCGAGCGGGCCCAGAGTTTCCACCGCTTGGGAGCATACCAGGATGTCCAGAGGTATCCCCAAACCTCACGCAATCCACGCGTGACACAAAACTGGTACATCTCGTATACTGCGTGACGACGAATGTCTTCAGCAGTTTGAGGACCATCCTGTGTTGGAAAAGAGGGATGCTGGCAAAAATGTTTAGTGAAGAGTTGGAGGAGAGGTTTGCGATGAGGAGCAGGGCAGAATGTGTAAGCTGAGTCCTTTGACGTCTTCTCCCCCTCTTCAAACATCCAGTCGGGCCCATCTTCCGCATCCTCATCGAGATCCTTGTCTAGAAAATTCTCCAACTCTTCCAGAAGGCCACCTTCTTCAGTGTCGTTTATATCATGTCGTTCTGGATTCGACTCTGGCTCGGGTTCGATGGAAGGTGTGGACTGGCCATCATTGTCTGGGTGCACTTGGAGGGGAATAATAGCGCGGACAACACCATTCAAACGAAGGGTTAAAGATGGAGTGTTGGCTAGGGGCTTGGGAGCAGTGGACTTCGGCACACCCTGAAATCGGACTATGAGATGGGGTATGGCGCTGGTAGCAACATAGGTATCCTGCGCAATTATTTCTTGAGATTTTTTGTTTCAAATACTGAGTCTAGGGAGAGTTCGCGAACACGACCACCAACCTCTCGTAGAATTTGTGGGAGGCAAAATGCGATCACGGTAATCCCTGGCTCCTCGCGCAGAGGAATGGATTGAATACTATAAAGTGATTTTTTGCCCGTGGCTGGGTCGGGTTTGGTGTGTTCAAATTCCTCAAGAATAATCTTGGCAGATTTGAGTTCATCCGGGTCGCGTTTCCATTCCGCAGAGGTGATTTGCGACAACATAGAACTGATGACTTTACGGGTGAAAGGCGGGGTCGGGTTGATCTTCAAAATTCCGTTCCAGAGCTAATAAATTTCATGAGATAATTCGACGTACACGAGAAAGGACTCACCTCTCCCAGAGTTAGATTATGGTTTTCGTGCACATATTCAATGATGTCGGGAGGTACATCAATTGAGTAATATGGGACGTGATCATCAGCATGCGAAATTGTCACCCATGCAACATCGTCGCCGTCATTTATTGTAATGTGAAGCCAGCCCTGGCATGAGAAGGAATCCATGGCAATTTTATCACGAGGTTTCGCGCCTTCACGTTGATTTTTTTTCGGAGCATGTTGTCGGGATGAATTTTGAGCGCAGTGATATTTGAATCGTGTCCCGTCTGTGCGCTTGTGATCGTATTAACTGTGATATCTGGTAAAGTATCAGTTTTCATGCAGAATAGCACTACCTAATCCACGTACACAAAACGGTAGCTTCTTGTTTTCCATACAGCTTTGTCAAGTTCATCTGCGCGATCACACTTCGATCCAGAAATAGAAGAAATATTGACACGCGCTTCGAGCTCGATATGGTCCCCCTGTTCCATAAGGGCATCAAGGAAGTCCTTGAGTGGAAGAACAGACAGATCTGTCCCGCCACCCTCCGGATCATCGCCTAGGCCTAGATTCTCTTTGGCTTCTGTTCTGCGCTTCCGATTCGCAGCAGCGGTGCGCTCATTGCGTTTGGTGCATGTCTTCTTTCGGGTACCATCCGGCTTTAGCTGAAACCCGCCCACGGGTTTGTCAGTCTTGCATGCAGAGCAATAGCGGCACTCGGATTGGGACATAGAAGCTGTTGGGGGATAGACGTGAGAGGAAAAGCACGACGCGTTCGCGTTATTTGTTTATGATGTGGTGGTTACATGATCCGTAACTACTATATGGAGTCCCGGCCGGCAAGTCACGTGGACCGTGACAACTTGCTGCGTTTTGTGACAGGAACATCGCAAAAGGTTGCAAGGGATCGTCACGTCAACGTGGCAATTGATGGCGGAGACAATTGATCTCGGAGGCAGAAATACTCCGAGGCCGACGCAGTCGGACGAACACAGAGCGAAAATGACACATTAAATAAAACAGAATTTGGACGCTAACAACTTGTGCACCAGGCAAAAACATCAGCAAGATATTGGAATTTGGTGGAGAGTGCAGAACCAGCCACTGACACTTCAACAACGAGAAATATACTTTTTTTGACGATTTTATATCGATTTTGTGCGATGACCAAATTTATATGACGAATTTTTGTTTGTCCTTGTAGCAAAATTGGCCGAAATCCAAGTTCCCCAAAGTAGCCAAACCTAAAGGTTCAGCAATAAGTTTGTGAGGAACGATGAGGAAGGAAGGAAGGAAACAAAAAACCCTGCTGGATTAAACCTGTGGCTGTACCTTTCACTAACACAGCATTCTCGGGGTGATATAGCAGGGTCCGAGTCTCCGAGAACATGAGAAATTGGTATATGACGAGTATATATTACAGCTGTTTGAACTTAGGGCGCGCCTGAAATTTTTCAAATTTTCAGCCATTTTGCTCAGATCGGCTCCCCTGAGCTTAAATCTTGGCCAGATTTTTTGAGAGTAAGACCATTCGATTCGCGCTGTAAATTCGGAGGGCCTGGCATATTCACATCTTTTATGTGCACCCCGAAATTCTAAAGGGCGTCAAACACCGGGATAGTGAATTCGAATCATATTTCAATTCTACGGTCCATATTATTCAGCAAGGAAAATTGATCCTGCATTAATGTACAAGAGTGAAGTTCACTCTCCCGGTATTTGAGGCCCTCCGGAATACATACAAGCGCATCATGTCAAAAATCCCAAAATATGAACTAAGGCTCAACATGTTTTCTATGGGCTTCTCTGCTCATTTATGCTCAAGAAACCTTCCGAAAAAAATACTGTGTCAAAACCCGGATCCGAAAAATACCCGGATCCGAAAAGTTTGCGGTTCTAGCCGGAACCCCTGATTTTTTTCGTGGAATACCTACAAGGTCTATAAGTAATGTGGCGTATTAAAATCGGCATTGAGCCAGAAAGTCTCAGCAAGGCCAGGTAGTCCAAAACATCAGCCCTTCCATTTTGGGAAGCGATCGAGAAAAAAAACTCGGCTACAGTCTTAAACTAGGCAGCGAAACACTACGTAAAAGCGAAGCAGCGTCCCGTTCACTGCCTTCAGGGGTCTCAATGGGGGCCACTTTTTGTGTGCGGAATGTTCCCCTTCCAAAAGTCTTGCTTGGTCGAAAGACTTAACGAAAACGGCCGTATTGCGGCTGCGTGGTACAGTTTTATTTACCCCATTGTTTGGCTCATATTTCCCGGCGTCCTGGACTGGTGGTTTACCAGCCCAGAAAGATGTATGGAGCCTCACTGGACTGTTTCCAGAGATCAAGTTCACAATTATCAAGGTCACCAATCCACAACTCCAGGACAAGGGCGAATTGAGCGAATTCCGAGTGTTTCGCTTTGCCGTTACAATGGGGTTTTGCCCTCCCAAAAGTATGGGTTATGGAGTATTAGAAAGTTATGGGTTTTTATTATGGCACCACATGGGTGACGCCCAAATTTTATGGGGTTTCACAGATTATGGGTTACGATAGCCATGGGTTATGACAGCTTTGACTGTATATGTGCAAATCTGGCCTACAATAAAGATTGCCCTCGTTCTCGACAACAACAGCACCGAATGCAGCGATTCATACTACTGGCTTGTAGCCTGGAACCCATAGAATGGATTTACAAAGAGATCCAAGGTGCTGGACCACTGAAGACAAAGTTTGATGGACGCTGGGACACAACGATTGCGCTCACTGCTGATCAGCATCGTATGCACATCCCCTGCGAGTCGAGATCACCAGGCACATCAATTTGTGATCTGCAGTCGATCGAACAAATGTGGGTGAAAGAAATGCGGTCGTGAGGTTTCAAACCAATTCTAAACCAGGGAAAATCTTATTTGTCACCGTTCTAGACTCTCATTAGATTAGAATCTCACTGAAACGACTGATTCCTTACAAAAATCTAATGAGCACAAGCGCTCGCCGGCGCTTCGCGCCGGCTCCCACTTTATAAACAAGCGATGCCTGTCAGCTGACCGAAATTTGACAGCAGAGTTTGAAAAGGCTTCGGACAGACAGGCTTAATTTTATAAAGAGAGTGACACAGCCACTATTCCCCTTATGCAGATTTTCCATACTGAATTTTACCGAGCTCTCGAAACCTCGCTTTGCGATGATTATGAGCGATGCCTCCAACCACTGTCGCTCCATGTCGCACTCCTTGAGATATTTCTTCTCGAAGGCGGCATGTCGAGGAGGCGGAGCCCCTTGGGGTTGGAGGCGATGGTGTCGAGCCTCTGAGTAAGATTGTGTCCTCAAAATATTTTATTTCGCACTTCTCGTCAAGCCTGATCTATCGAACCGTTCCCGGCCCAAAGCGGCATGCACCCGGCGAACAGATAGCTATTCAATCAGCACATCATGGGAATTGGATCCAACTGTCCCGGTTCCCCGCTTTTGGTAGCGAACTTCAATTGAGCGCGCCGTGGTTCGTTTCAAAGCATCCTTTTGAGCTCGCATTCCGGCTAGGAATTCAAAAGCTCGTCATTACGACGAGTGTGAAGTTCAGGAAACTCCCGATCTGCGTTTTTTTGCATTTGCGGGAGCCTTGCGACACTCCCTCGGAAAACCGAAGCGACAAAATATTTCTTTCTTAGTGTCACGCAACTGTGTCGAAATGTCGAATCGGCGGGTCACGCGTCTCACCCGGTGTCGATTTGAAAGAAATAATACAGTATAGTGTCCACTGCTCCTCCCACCGAGCCAATGAGTGTTAAAACATGTACATGCCACAACTTTATTTGGTGTCATTTGATCAGGAAGCAAGCCCACACGACCATCTGCATTATTTTTTGCCACCACTGTAAGTATATGGTGGCGCCTATCGGGAGTTTGAGTCCCGATTTGGAAATCGCTACCAGGGCCCCAGCATTGCCTTGAATTGTAATCACAGTGTGCATGGTGTAAGGCCCTTTACACATTCGGGGGTCAGAACTTTAATATTCGAAAATATTTTCTCACTAGGGGGCATTATTGACCTCTCTAGCGTCCAATCATTTCTTGTGAGGAGCTCTCCGGAAGTTATTCACCGAGCCCTAACATGTCCTCTTGACTTGATTTCTATTAGATGGGTAGTCCTTGACTACCACGTCCGTTTCTGTCTCGTCGTCCCCTCCCTTCCCCGGATCCGCTTTCGGGACCTCGACAACTTCCCTACAATTCTGATTGGACGCTAGAGGGGTCAATAATTCCTCCAGAAAGACTTTTTTTGGCTGAAAATGACGGGAATACCAGGGCTAACCGTCGGCGGTGCGCAGGCCTCAGAAAATGGCTCTGGAGTACCTGTATTCTGTACTGTGAATCAATTGAAGTTCTCTTCTGAATTCCCCCCCCCCCCCCCCCTCATTTTAAGGCTCCCATTCAATATGACGCACTGTGGGTATTGGACCCTATCATGTAGCGAATGTTCCACTAATAATATGGATGCCCATTTCCAGCCTCGCGGTTGTAAGCTGTCCTATTTCGTTCAATTCGTAAGGCCTATTTTGGGGCAAGGGGGTTGATTATGCCGGTCATTTCCAGCCAAAAAGGTCTGTCTGGAGGCATTATTGACCTCTCTAGCGTCCAATCAGTGCTTTGTTGTTTCCCGACTTTATCATTGCACATTTTCAACTGCGGGACTGTATTGCAACCCTTACATTTTCAAACACATGACTTTATTGCACATTTTCAAACGCGTGACCGTGGTCTGTCTGGAGGCATTATTGACCCATCTAGCGTCCAATCAGAATTGTAGGGAAGTTGTCGAGGTCCCGAAATGGGGAAGGGAGGGGACGACGAGACAGAAACGGAAGTGGTAGTCAAGGACTACCCATCTAATAGAAATCAAGTCAAGTCAAGTCAAGAGGACAATGCCGTACATGTTAGGGCTCGGTGAATAACTCCCGGAAAGCTCCTCACAAGAAATGATTGGACGCTAGAGAGGTCAATAATGCCCCCTAGTGAGAAAAATATTTTCGAATATTAAAGTTCTGACCTGGGGAATGTATTATGGATAATTCTATTTGGAAACCCGGCTTCCAGCGGAAAAACCCACTTTGCCGAGAACCCCTCGCAAATGTCTAACTGGAAACCTCTCGGCCATCACTGATTTTACCAACGGAGTTCGAATTCCGGATCAAACTCGGGCGATGCCTCTTGTATCTGCATTGGCTTCGAGTCTCTCTGGCAGCCTTCTGCCGAAGGCTACACTTCTACTTAGCATGCAACTGTCCTGGCTCGCGCTAGGTCCCACAATTTGGAGGTGGAAATCACGCCACTTATTTCAACGATAAAAACTCGTGAACAGGTCGCTGAACTTGTTCGTATCCTTCAGGATTTGTATCGGACTTTTAATGTTTTAAAATCTTTAAGAACCATGGAAAAAAACTGCGGTGAAAACTAGGTGATGACCTAGCCTTAGATGAGTCTATCACTCATCAAGAGAGCGAGCTTCCGTTCGTGAGTTATGGTGCTGGCAATCTGGTGTTGAAAAATGGCAACTCAAGATGCCGATGCCGGTATGATCGGCATGATGCCGGTAGACAGCGAGAAACCCTTGGAAGCTGGGTTTCCAAATAACACATTTTGTCAAATAGGGGTTGCCGCTGAAAGCCGGGTTTCCAAATAGAATTATCCATGTATTATGCACACTGTGATTTCAATTCAAGGCAATACTGGATCGCTGGTGATTTCCAAATCGGGACTCAAACTCCCGATAGGCGCCACCATATACTTACAAAATAATGCAGGTGGTCGTGTGGGCTTGCTTCCTGATCAAATGACACCAAATAAAATTGTGGTATGTACTTAGAGCGATTTCATGCCCTAAAAATAGGCCATTTCAAAGGGAAATGAGCGAAAAATACTGAAAATAAGCAACTTGGTGGGAGCATTGTGAGCTCAAATTGTGCAATAAAGTCACGCATTTGAAAATGTAAGGCATTGCAATACAGTCCCGCGGTTGAAAATGTGCAATAATACAGTCAGGAAAAAACAAAGCACCAGACAGACCTTTTTTGGCCGAAAATGACTGGCATAATCAGGGTTAGCCATTGGCAGTGCGCGCGCCTCAGAAAATGGCTCTGGAGTCGCGCTGGGGGTGAAAATGTAAAGGTGGGCAATATGGTCATGCGTTTGGAAATGTGCAATAAGGTCACGCGTTTGAAAATGCGCAATAAGATCACGCGTTTGGAAATGTGGAAAATGTGCAATAATAAAGTCGGGAAAAGGCCCAAGCAGTGATCGGACGCTAGAGAGGTCAATAATGCCTAACATGTGCAATAAAGTCACGTGTTTGAAAATGTCCAATAATAAAGTCGGGATGCAACATAGAACAGTGCATAGACAGATGAAGCTCAGTAGTCTCAGCTATTTTTTTGCTGCCCGAAACAAGAGTGAATTCTATTGACCGTCAAACAAGCATGTATTGACTGAATTACGCCTCATCAGACAGGTCACAGACAGGCTCCGAGCCGGCCCCAAATCCGTCATGGCTGAGACGAAGGTGATAGCAACGATTTGCACACTCATGCTTCTTAAGGAAGGTCTGGATTCCCGTTTCCCCATGTAAAACAATTCCCATTGAATGGTATGCATACACCTGAGAGTCCAGGGATACTGAAGACGCCGCTCGTCGTCCTTCGGTTGGCTCCTCGCGGCCTCGTGGACAGTTCCAATATCCCATTTCCATGTTGAAGACAACCGCAGAATTGGGACTGAGTGATCCTGACCGATAGATATTGAAAATCCAACAGTCGAGTGGAGCACCTGTGAAAAATTCAACTTCCGGGTGGGGCTATGGAGCAGTGAAGTTGGGTGGAACTCGGGGAGACTCGGATCAAATTTATGTCGAGATAACGCCTTTCTTTCTTATAGATTAGCAGTTAACCGTGCTACGCTACGGGAGAATCTTCATTGGCTGGAAATATCCTGAAGATTGTTCGCCCAGGCCACCTAGGTTTTGTATCGGATACCATGTTCACCATGCGAAAATCTTGCATCCTTGGTTCAAGTTCATTCCTAACCCGTCCGTTATCCCGCTCCCCAATTGCCTCTGGTGAATTCAAAATTCTGCCTGAATCCTGCAATTGTTGCATTCGTTCCAAACCTCCGGTGCCTTCACCTTCACCCAGTTCTCCAGGCTACTATGTGCACCACTTATTCCTCGTCTGGACAATATACTTACGACACCTGTAGAGTACATACTTACTTCGTCTATCGGTGAATAAATGAGTCTTCACCACCATCCGAGTGCGACTGAGGACTACGTACTTCTTTCGTCTACGTAGTCCTTGATTCCTGAAAATGCTGCATTCATTGCAAAACTCCGGCGCCTTCACCTTCTCCCGGGTCTCCATGCTTACATTATTCCTAGTCTGCATTGGTTAAGTACCTCGATACCCGGCGCCTGGTTGACGGCGGGCCTGACATCGTGGGTGTTGATGTAACGGCGCTCGCGACGGGGACAGACGACGTCGAACCAAGCTTCGGAGACAGTGCGCGGGGCGGGGTCGTCTGCCTCGAAAGGCCCGCCTGCCACGGGGCCGGAGACAATGGCATTCAGCGGCGTGCACGGGGCTACGTTGACCCACTTCTGCTTCGGCCACTGGTAGTGCTCGTGCGCCCAATAGTAGTCCTAGAACACATATGCGCGCCTCGACACGTACGCGAGGTGCGCATTCATCAACCTGCAATCCGTCGACACACACTTCTCACTATATGAATGCTGGATGTGCTTACACCTCGTTGAAGCAGTTATTCCACCCTGTTGTCCCGTGGTTTTGGGTTGAGAACTTCACGTAGCGGCCAGTCTTGTCCTCAGGGAAGGGCAATGACAAATTGTGGCACAATAGAGTGCATTCAAATGGCAAGCATTTTGAAAAGCATGACCTGACGCAATAGAGATGCATTCAAATGGCTGGCATTTTGAAAAGCATGACCTGGCACAATGGAGGAGTATTCAAATGGCTAGAATTTTGAAAAGCATGACCTGGCGCAATAGAAATAGAGGTGCATTCAAATGGCTGGCATTTTGAAAAGCGTGACCTGTATACGGCCACCCGGGCGCTTAAGCTAGAGCCCATGTCGGCAACGAATCCGATTGGTCTGGGCACTCGGACCGTTGCCGACCATAAACACATTGTCGTCTTTTTAACGGTGCTGCGTCTGTCATTCAATTGATCCCAAGCCTTTTAAATATATATACGCTATCTAAATAACTTATCCAAGAATCACGCAAAAAGAAGCCGTATAAAATATTCTATTCAACATTTACCCGGCTGCCTGCCAAATTTGATGGTGAAAAGTATGTTTCTGCGACCACAACATGCCTGGGGCCAGCTCTTTGCGGAACATAGGGCGCGGTCGAATTTTCTTTTCCCTTTTTGAGCATTTTTTGATGGTTCCGGCCATATCCGCCGTTACGGGCTCGGTTCTTGCCCGTTTGCCTTGAATATTTGACCAATCTATTCCCCTACTCTATTCGGAGGTTCTGTCGTCCTCTAACTTTCTTCTAAACTCATACCGACCTTTTATTAGCCCACATTCAATGTTTTACATGTCCTGAAGGCAGAGTAGCCCTAGTATAAATACTGATCAGATTGCCGTATTATTTCAATAGGAACCTTTCATGACGAGTATGAAGAACTGGTCGTCGCGTGATAGTGAAGTACTGGCCCATCTCCAATGTATTGTAGAGGATGATCCAGCGAAATTGGAGCAATTTCTCCCTGTGATTTCTTGGCAGACCTGAGGTACCTAGACGTTTAGAAAGTTACTAGAGCCTAAGAGAGAACTTATTTCGACACTTCAGAATGCCGGAGTTCAGGCGAAGGGCCCGGAATTCGGCGACGCGACGCGCCGTCCGGCGTCACGTGATCCCATCGAGCGAGTCGGAAAAGCTGTTGTTGAGCCCGTTCTTATACATAGGCCTGATATTGAGTTTTCCAACATAGACGATGAGTTCATTGAAGATATTCGCGAGCCAAGATAGGCTTGCAATGCAGAATTCATTGGTAATTTAATGTGGGGAGATCTCGGGGCTCACAAGAGATGGTACAATAGAATTAGGACCATAATTCACTAATTGGCCACGAAAGAACCTCTGTAATACCTATGAGACCATCCTATTCAAATACTAGGGCCATGCACTGACTACCTGTCCTACTAGAGCTACTCTGCCTTCAGGACATGAAAAACAGCGAATGCCAGCTAATAAAAGGTCGGTATGAGCCTAGGAAAGAATCAGAGGACGACAGAACCTCTGGGGTGAGTCGGAGAATCGATTGGTCCAACATTCACTCCAAACCGGCCAGAACTAAGCCCGGAACGACGGATATGGTCGGAACCATCAAAAAAGTCTCAAAAAGGAAAAAGAAAATCGACCGCGCCCTATGTTCCGCAAAGAGCTGTAAACACTATTGGCCAGTCGAACATTTTTATAACTCCCTCAGTATCATTATTAATCAAAATCTGGCTTGCCACATGATTCCTCTCGCAAAACTGAGCATTTTTACGAGAGGAGTAAGGAATCCCATTGTTTCTGAGCGAGCAGTAACATTTGTCACATGTGAGGCTACCGCACACTTTGTAGCTTTCTATAGCTCACGCCTGCAGCTACAAACCAGGGACATAGCTACCAAGTTACAGCTGTTTTCGGAAAAGTGTACGGGTTTTGATCGAGTGGTGCTCCTCGATTGTTGCTTACATCTGTTTAGCGTCGCGTCTGCTTAGGCTCTTGGTTTAGATTCCGCCCAGAGTCATTTTTACGTTTTCCGCAAGGCAGTCGATGTGAAGCGCGTGCTCCGATGGCCTTGTATTTAAACCATTATTGTAATTTTTCCATTCATTTTGAAGCGCATGCTTGAATGACCTTCTTTTTTGAATTCCACGGCAGTCCCGGAGACACTTTCTGAGACGTGCGCTGCAGATCTGCATAGCTATAATCGCGCATTTAAGCCATTATTTTCCATTCATTTTGAAGCACGTGCTTTAATGACCTTGAATTTAAGCCATTATGGTTCATTTTGAAGCCCGTGCTTCAATTTACGAGTACTTATGTAAGTAAGTGATCGTCCATTTCACAAACTCACATGAGGATTTCGCGACCTATGTAAATGCTTGTCCCTGCTGGTGTCATATTATGCCGAGATCAGACATCACAACCGCTTATAGTTCTTTGCAGAACTTAGGGCACGATCTT
This sequence comes from Mycena leptocephala, assembly GCA_029378395.1. Lineage (NCBI taxonomy): Eukaryota > Fungi > Basidiomycota > Agaricomycetes > Agaricales > Mycenaceae > Mycena > Mycena leptocephala. The sequence continues at coordinate 837,106 of JARJLF010000018.1, forward strand.
CTGTTTCGAAACAGACGGACCATATTCACTGACTGAGGTATCCATGAGAGCCGGACATGGCGGAATTTATTTCCATCCGGCGGAAACGCAGCACGGGGAAGGATTTTTGTGAGCGAATTGGCGCTCCAAATCTCACCATCCGTGCCCAAAACGACCTATGTGGCACATCGGGACATGAATACCAGTACTTTCGTAATCAAGTGAGCAGGCAAAACTCACCTCTCGGGGTTTTCTCATCGGCATGCACAGGCGCTGAACCAAGATACTGTACTATTAAAATCAATTCGTCAAGGGGTGTGACGCGTGACCCAAAGTTTCAATTCGACAATTCGTCAACGGAGCTCGAGCTGCGTGACATCTCCCAAAATTTCGTCAACCCGTAAAAATATTCCAGGACCTGTGGTGAATGCACAGTGACTCAATGGAATATTTTAGGATTGACCTGAACAATTTATTTCAACATACCTTTGAGTGATGCCGAACAATGCATTTTTTGCTGTTGAACTTGCTCGGAACGACGATAGTTGTGAGGTTTGAAGCCAAAACCTTAAAAATGGGCAATAAATTGAGTGGGAAGTGCCTACAGCTGAGGAAAATTGCCCCCAGCACCCCTGAACCGAAAATTTGAACCTACCGTGACGAAAAGTATATTCGTCAAGAGCCTGGGTGACGCGTGACAAGGTTGCAAAATTCGTCACGTCAAGCACCCCCGTGACGCGTGACTGACGAATTGATTTTAATAGTACAGTATAAGTAGGTCAATAATACCTCCAGGCAGACTTTTTTTGACTGGAAATGACCGGAATGGCCAGGGCTAGCCATTGGCAGTGTGCGCGCCTCAGAAAATGGCTCTGGAGTCCTGCTTGAGGTGAAAATGTTTTAAAATGTAAAGGACGGCAATACAATCACGTGTTTGAAATGTGCACTAAAGTCACACATCTGAAAATGTATAGCATAATACAGTCATGCGTTTGAAAATGCAAGGCACTGATTGAACGCTAGAGAGGCCAATAATGCCTCCAGGCAGACTTTTTTGGCTGGAAATGACCGGAATGACCAGGGCCAGCCATTGGCAGTGTACACGCATCGGAAAATGGTTTTGGAGTCATGCTGGAAATGAAAGTGTTAGAAAATGTAAATTGGCCGCTGAAGACGTCACCTCCAAGCAGGCTCTTTTTGGCTGAACACGACCGGGGCTATCCATTGGCGGTGGGTGCGCCTCAGAAAATGGCTCTGGAGTTGTGCTGGAGGTGAAAATGTAAAGAAGGGCAAGACAGTCACGTGTTCGAAAATGTGCAATAAGGTCACGCGTTTGAAATGTGCAATAAAGTCACGCGTTTGAAAATGTGCAATAAAGTCATGCGTTTGAAAATGTGCAATAAGGTCACGCCTTTGAAACTGTGCAATAAGGTCATTGAAAATGTGCAATAAGGTCACCCGTTGGAAAATGTGCAATAAGATCACGTGTTTGGCTGAAGACGTCACCTCCAAGCAGGCTCTTTTTGGCTGAACACGACCGGGGCTATCCATTGGCGGTGGGTGCGCCTCAGAAAATGGCCCTGGAGTCACGCTGGAGGTGAAAATGTAAAGGAGGGCAATAAGGTCACAAGTTTGAAAATGTGCAATAAAGTCACGCTTTTGAAAGTTGAAGATGTTGCAATAAGATCACGCGTTTGAAAATGTGCAATAAAGTCACGCGTTTGAAAGTTGAAAATGTTGCAATAAGATCACGCGTTTGAAAATGTGCAATAAAGTCACGCGTTTGAGAGTGAAAATGTGCAATAAGATCACGCGTTTGAAAATGTGCAATAAAGTCACGTGTTTGGGCATTGCAAAATAGTCCCGTGGTTAAAAATGTGTTTGAAAATGTGCATTAAGGTACCGCTGGCTGAAAATGTGCAATAATAAAGTCGGGGAAAAGCAAAGCACTGATCGGACACTAGGAGGTCAATAATGCCTCCAGGCAAATTCTGTGCGCCAGACTGGTGGAACAGTCTACATATATGAAGATTACAACCCATGGAGACTCCAGCGCTTACCAGGCTCCTTCCAGTCTCCCAAATTCAGACTCAAAAACACAAAAAATTAAAGGTATTGAGTCTAATCGCACTTTTGGAGTAAAAGCGTCCTTTACATTTTACAACACTTTTACCTGCAGCACGACCCCGGAACCATTTTCGGAGCGCGCGCACTGCCAGCGGAGCCAAAAAGAGTCTGCTGGGAGGCACTATTGACCTCTCTGGCCAATCAGCGCTTTATATTTTCGCACCGCCAGCGGATAGCCCTGGCCATCCCGGTCATATTCAGCCAAAGAGAGTTTTCTGGGAGGCACTATTGGCCTTTAACTTGCTTCTTTATATTTCCTTTACTCCCTTACATTTTCAAAACACATGACTGTATTGCAATGCCTTACATTTTGAAACACTTTCAACTCCAGCATGACTCCAGCGCCATTTTCTGAGGCGCACGCACCGCCAATGGCCAGCCCTGGTTATTCCCGTCATTTTCAGCAGAAAAAAGTCTGCCTAGAGGCATTATTGACCTCTATAACGTCCAATCAGTGCTTCGCATTGTCAAACGCGTGACCGTATTGCCCTCCATTGCATTTTCAACTGCGTGACCATATTGCAATGCCTTACATTTGCCAACGCGTGACTTTATTGCACATTTTCAAACGCTTGACCATATTGCCCTCCTTTACATTTCCACACCTTTTCACCTAGCCATTTTCTGTAGCCTGCACACCGCCAATGGCTAGCCCCGGTTCTTCCGGCCATTTTCAGCCAAAAAAATCTGCCTGGATTGCAATGCCCTACATTTCCAAATGCGTGGTTGTATTGCCCTCCTCTACATTTTTACACACTTTCACCTCCAGCACGACTCCAGAGCCATTTTTTGTGGCGCATGCAACGCCAATGGCCAGCCCTGGTTATTCCGGTAATTTTAAACCAAAAAGAGTCTACTTGGAGGCATTATTAACCTTTCTAGCATCCAATCAGTGCTTCACATTTTCAAGCGCGTGACCATTTTCAAGCGCGTGACCATATTGCAAGGTTTAAGTGAATCATTTGTCAGAATTTTGTGGCAACCGTTTAAGCTTTCCCTCGTGGTGTCCCGTCGAAAACTACGTTCATATTCTGGCCAAACCCCTCGAGCGCTTGGTCGCAGGCCGTATTTCTTTCGAAACTGAGTCACGTGGTATCCTGAACGCGGCACAGTATGGCGGTCGCCGGTCGGCCATGTCACAGCACGGCGCAAGCTGTTGACGGGTATATCCACCAGGTACGGTCGCAGTTGGACTTGGGCTACATCACCTCCACGCTCTACTGTGACCTCAGCAGGGCCTTCAACCGTATCTGGCACATGGTTGTCGTTCGGGAGATGGCCGCGATGGGTTTCTCTCGGGCTGTGACTCGTTGGGTGGTCTAGTTCCTGGACCAGCATTTCGTCACGGTCGTCACTGACGGTGTACGAACTGCAATATTCCGATGCGTTGACGAGGGCGCTCCTCAAGGATTGGCACTTTCGGTCATTATTTTCTTACTGACCATTAATCGCCTCTTCCGACGCCTGTCAAGCATCAACGTGTCTGTCAGCTGGCCCTATGGTTTCATCGATGACACCAGCTTCTCAACATCCGGCAAATCATTCTGGAGCCGGTCAATTGATTACATCTGTTCCTTCAATTAAAGAATTGAACGCCGCGGCCCCAATTAAATGGCCGCTTTAAATCTGAAGATAGCCAGGGCAATTTCACGTCGAACTGTATCTTCCGAATCTTTTTCTGGGTCCTCAGGGAGATAAACCTCTAAAATAACAGCGACAAATCCTGATCGGTGCGCTGCTGTCGTTCAATTGATTACATCTATTCGTCCAATTGATAGAATTGAACGCCGCGGCGTCGATTAAATGGCCGCTTTAAATCTGAGCGGCTGGCTAGATAGCCAGGGATGGAAAAGCAGCTGTTTGGAGTGGCCGGAGCTTGCGGAGCCCGGTTTAAACACCACATAGCTGCATAGCCCCTCGGCTTTATGGAGCGCTTCCAGGCCTCGCGCTTGACAACCAGGCTAGCTACGGAAATTCTGAACAGACGGCTTTGCTCAGAATCGCGCTGGCTATTCTGGAAAAATGTCCCGCTGGGGAGGCGATTTTTTTTGCACACGCCAATGAAAAAAATAGCTGTTTGGAGTGGCCGGAGCTTGCGGAACCCGGTTTGCACAAAGTGCGAGGCCAAAGTCCCAGGGCCCGCGGCCTCTGCTCAATACATGATTATGGGGGCCCGGGCCCGGGACCCACAGCTCCGCACGGAGCCGGGTTTTTTCGAGGCCGGTTGGATCCCGTGTTTGTATAAAGGGCAGACTGAAGCCATGGATAATCATGCCATTCGGGCCCTAGCTCTTTATTCCATCATTTTACAAAGCCACTACCGCACCCCCCAATCCTTGAGTATTGCACTCCTGGATGCGAGGCTTTGTTTGTGAGAGGATAAAAGGCTCGGATTACTGGATCGAGTGCAACCTGCCCAGTTGCTCCCCCAACGCCTAATCAGAGTGGCATTCCCATCCATGCCCGTCTCCCCCGCACAGGGCATCAGTCACCCCGGCAAGTGATTCTTTCTTTCGTTTTCTCTCGGCATTTCATGGATCTGAGGGGCGTAGCTAACCCCGAGGAAGATTCCGCTGACCTGTTTCTATTTCTTTCCTCGCTCTCTTGAACAAGATCTGATTCATTCCCAGGCACATGACCTCGCCATCACGTTCAAACAATCAGCCCAGGCAAGTCCATTACATTATTAATTTTGCTGTCCTCGGTTTGTCCACGTGTATTTCGAATCTGAGGAGCTAACCCTAAGGAAGATTCAACCATTCCCCCTATCCTTCGTCTCAATCGATCTTGAACAAAACACTGATTTTTTTATTCTATCTAAGTGAATATTCGGCCATCCCCATCGACATGGGGATGGCCGTTCCACCCTTGAATGACCGTTCCCCAGGCTGCAGGTAGACAAGTGCGTACTTCATCACTAATTGACTCAGGACTACGGCCGCATTTGTGAATGTCGATAATTCCTTCCTGCATCTCATGCTTTTTTTTTGCAGTATGGTGACTTATATATCTCCAAGTCCAAGAAGGCAGAGAAGTGGACCCTCTGTTGCAAACAGTCGATGCCTGAGTAAGGAGCCACCCGAGGAGTATAAGACGCTTTATTGCTTTTCAGAAATGGTCCAGGAGGAACATGAATAATAAACCAGGTGAGTGGTACCCGCCGTAATGATTTCTCATTTCCCTTATCCGTATTTCAGACGTTCAACAGAGAGACATCCTTACAGAAGCTACTGTAGGTCGGGCGCAGACAGATTTCTGCCCCCCCCCCGTCAAGCAATGCGATTGGGACGGAGTCGTCGGGGTCTGCCCTCAACTCCTCCATCTCGCATGGATTCGGCAGCTCGCTGTCCGCTGATTGACCCCACCAGTCGTCGACGTACTCGGGCGAGGCGCGTATGCGTTCCCTTTAATGTGTGCAGGTACGAAGGATACGGTGGATCCATAGGGACCATTCTTCCGTTGAGGGGTTAACGACCCTCACCCTGCTTGCGGGTGCGATGTCCCCTTTTCTGTATTGCTCTGACGGGCGGGGACCTCTGTTTTCTGCGCCCCCTCCTTTCTCTCTCTCAATCCTGTGCAGTCTCTAACCTCCTCGCATCCTCTTGCGCCACTTCCAGGGTCTAGATCGTTCAGTAACTTCAGTTGGCCCGGGTTAGTCTTTCTTATGCGGGCGGAAAATGGAGGATATATATGGTGGCAAGCAATGATATAGGGATGTAGTGCATGTATAGATCCCTCAGCGAGGTTGGCCAACCTGCCGCCCCCTTGTCGCGGGGTTGAGGCTTGCAATCCTTGGGCTCCTGCAGGTCCAGAGATTTACCAAGGCGGCTTAAATGGCTAAATAACAGTGACAAATCCTGTTCGGCGCAATGCTGGCTTAGTTGAGCGCACCATAAACCAAAGTTGCTTCGGGGCGAACATGTAAACACTTTTTGCACCAGATACATATTGGCCATAAGGCTAGAATTTTCCTGAGGAGATTCATCTCTGATCGTCACTGGGATTCGGCTCGGTCTCGGCCTCCTCTTGGTTATTCTGATGTAACAACTGCAGCAGTCTCTTTGATGTAGGGCACGACTGTCCCCTAGTGGGTTATCTGGTTGCCGATATCTCGAAGGCGGTGAGGAAACCCTCCTCAAGGCCCCCGACTCGACCTCGCTGTCTTCAGAGTCAGAGTCTGAGCCGGAAGATGATGAAAGGCGACGATCTTTTGTAAAGTTCTGCTCCAGCCCAAATCCAAGAAAAATATGGGAAAAGAATGGCCCCTATCAAAGGAAATATACCCGATTTTGTGCCAAGAATACATGTAGAATATGTTAAAAAATATTTTTTGGGCCTATATCCGTGCCTATATCGAGTGCGTGTGACACTGTCATGTATATCGACATTCTTCCGGAGGGTGCGCCGGACAACATCGGCCTCATGATAGTGAGACATCCTTTGGTAATTGTTTTTTCAAAGCTCCCCACACCGGACTGTTTGCTCCGGTAGAGTTTCTTTGGACTTTCTTTGATCGTGCAGGAAAAGCTTTGGTTCGGTATGCATTTTTGAGAGTCTTTCGATTCGATTCTGAACACGTTCAGGTGTGAGTTTTATCGCTCCAATAATCGATTTCATCTTTGCCGCTATATCGATGAATCGTATGACTGGGATTATATTGAAGCGTATTTCAATGAAGACGAGGACGAGCTGGACAGGATCGAGAATGCAGCTCAGGCTTTGGACTACGGTCCTTTGGTTCCCTGTCGGACGGTAACAATTTTTTCTGCACAGAGGTTGCATTGTCTTAAGCCATACTGTTTCTCAGCACTCCGTCTCTTATTTTGGCCCAGCTTATGATCACAGAGATAGTGAAGGACGCATTATTCAGCCCGAACTCATCCATTTGGAGTGCGAGACCAAATTTATCAGTTTCCAACCCATCGAGGAGTTTCTGGAGTATATACTCGTTATTTCCGGTCAGGCATTTTGGTTGACCGTCAGGGGTCCTGCCAGTTCCTGGTTCCGGAGGTAACCAGGTCTCATTTCGCTAACGCTCTGTCTGCGACACAAATCATGGACTTCTTCCCACGCTTGCCATCGGCACGAGAAGCCGAGCGTTTACTCATGCCGAGTGCTTACTGATCGTGCCGGCGCACTTACTCGAGCATGTCGAGGTGGGAGTTGGGTCTGCCATCCGACGATTAGTACGAGTTTTTGCAGGATAATATAAACCATGACGCACTTCATCATTTCGCCTTTTTGACTCGTGAGGAAGAGGCAGACATACGTGGTGATCAGGAGGTCGCAGGCGAGCGATGCGGCAGTTTGGAGGCTGACGACGCATGAAATAAGTAAAGGGTTGAAGGCAGTTAAACACGTTCGCTGACTTTGATTCAGATGTCTACCGTCGAGCGAATGAGATAGGGAGAGTGGCTAGCCGCGCCGTTGCGTTGAAGGGGAAGCGGTTGAGGCGTATGTGCACGGGGAGAATATTAGCGTGGAAGTCCAATACATCTGTCGCCGTGGTGCGCAGCGCGCCCGTGAGGTGCTTACAGACTTGCCGCTGTACCTTCCCGAGCGCCTTCGCTACCAAGACCGTCCACCCGTCTTCGCTCTTCGTTACCCAATACTGTGGTGAAGCTCCCCAGCTCACTCATGGGCCGCCTTGCCTTCTGCTGGAGACCCAAGCGAAAGGAACGCATTCATACAGAAGTGATGGTGCCTATATCTTATTTCATATCCCCACATAGCCCATTTCATTGGGCGGAGGTTTAGAATAAGGAGTATGGGTTTTTCGTGCGGCATGACATTTCGAAACTCGGGCACATTATTCAGCTCGGTCATAAGGGTGGCCCGTGCGATCAGCCCAGCGGAGAACGTATGTTCACTGTTGTGGATGGCAACGGTGTTCATTCTACAAGACTGGCATTCTGTGGTTGCCGAGAGCAGCCACCAAACAAGATCAGGCAATTGATGCGCGCCCGACTCTTCCCTGCGACAACGAAAGATCCTCACACCGTCTTTACTGTCAACATGTTGAAACAATTCCAGCTCCACAATATTGAGTCCAAGAAGGCTGCTTACGATTATCTTGGAGCCATTTGACGCTTGAGTGATAATTCGTTTACTGCGGATGTCCCAGTACGTACACACGGTGTTGTGGCGTCGAAATGCAGCTAAAATCGAGCAGAACCCATACGCTGCATTCCTCCGCATAGTCCGGGTGTTTAATTTCCTGACTCTCAAGAAGGGAGCTGGGCAAATCCCATGGAGTCGATGATCTACTTCCACACCGTCCTTCCGGTAATCTCCTCGTGTGGTGTCTGGCTTGCCCTGAGCTGGGATTCAATTCTGATCCCAATTGCCCCCAAACTCCCCGGCACCTGAGGTATTTTTGCTGTTCAATGTCTCCTCTCTCGCCAGTGGCCCCCTGGGGTCATCCTACTTCGTCTTACTCCGTCCGACCTCTATGTAGGTAGCCCAAAATTCAGCAGCCGTCTGGGTCTCTGGTGCTTTTTGAGTTGTAGCAGTCTACGAAGTCCACCAGCTGAGAATTCTTCCCAGCCACAGAGAAAGATGAACAAGGTGGGTAACTTCAACTCAGCATGGATGTGTTGAATTCACGGAAAGACTAGGCGACTTCCAAACAGGACCAAGGTGCAAAGGTGAGTGATTAAACCCCCAGAGAGCAACACGACCGCCAATACAGAGGCAGCGTCGGATCGAGGACAGAAACAGGGGCAAGTAATTAAGCACGGCGGACAAAGAGGCGAGTGTTCCATTACTATCTCAGTGCATCGAAATTGATAGAGTGCAGGTATCGAACAATGCAAAGAATGGGTTGAAGAGTAATGGCAGGGAGAAATCCCAGGAAATCACGAAGGCGAGTAACTCTTCACGATTTCTGCATACCAAAATTGACCAAGTGCATCTATCAAATCAGGACAAGAATGGGAAAAGTAATGGTGGCGAAAAATCCAACACGACAAACCAGGCAAGAATTTCTTCACCATTTCTGAGTATTACTTAAATGTCACTGAGTGCAGGATGCGCGGAATAGGAAGAGTGATAACCGTGAGAAATCCAAGGAGAACACGCAGGCGAGTATTTCTTCCTATTTGGCCGTCCCGAACTAGACAGAGTACAGGTATCGAATCAGGACAAGAATGTCAAGGGTAACAGAGGCGATACGTTCAAGACAAAAAAAGCCAGTAAGTATTTCTGCACGATTTCCAACTACCGAAATTGAGCGAGTGCAGGTTTCAAATGAGGACAAGAAGGCGAAGGCGAGCTGAACCTCAACTCGTTCTGAATGCTTGAACTAACAGCAGGGGTAGGCAACTGGCAAAGAGAATGTGGCGCCTGCAAAGGTACGTACAAATAGAACTGCCAAAATCCCCGGATCTCAAATGTCAACCGCAGCGCAAAAATCCTCCGGGTGACGCAGAATCTCCGCGACCAATGAAACAGGTGAGTGAATTTGACGGAATCCCTTCCCCACAGTTGATATACCCCAATTTCAGACGAAGCCAGATGAAGTTGCCTCACCAACAAAGCGCGCGCCCACCCAGATGGTCAGTGGGCCGTTCTTTTCCGTCTCATTGTCCATTCGTTTATCCATCCCTCGCAGCTCCTCTCCGAGGGCACCAACTATTATATAGTTTAAGTTCGCACTATTGACCGTCTCTAGATCCCCCTTGACTTGAGTCTGACTTCTTGAGATCCTGAATCATGGTCACAAGATGTGATTGGGTTCTGCAGCCTAAATTGTCTCGTTGTCTCAACCACCAATAGGAACAATTAAGTACTCAAAGATACAGAGACAGAATAATGATTGCATATGCTGACATTCTGAAGAGGCACAAGACCAACTCTGATAGGTTAAAGAACAGAGTTTTCCAAACGCTTCCGTGGCGTAGTGGTTATACCCTCTATCTTATATCAACACAGTTTAGTCTTGGGTTCGAGTCCCATTCAAGTCCGCTTTTTTGGGCGAAGACCCGTTTAAACCGACCACACTGTTTAAACCGGCTTGAACCAGTTTAAACTGGTCTCCAATTAACGCACCTGATCTGATTAAATACCTCCACCCCAGGACCGCTCCGCAGACCTCCGCTCTGGAAGCAATAAACATGATTAGATTAACAGCCCGTTTAAACAGCAATTTGCGTCTAGACGCAGATTGTTTAAACAAAGCTAATTGTACTTAATCAGTATTATCCATATCACCAACACTTACCGAATCACTATTATTAGCGAATGTGAGCTAAATTCTCATGGTCGCAGAGATGTTACATTATCAAACAGAAATGTGAAAAAACTGTCCACGTGCATGCACAGTTTACACGCTCGGGCACGGGCGGGCTGTCGCGCGCGATGCGCTCCGTTCATCTGCAAATGTGTCCAAATTGGGATTTGCAAGGTCAGTCTTTTTTTTTCGAGTTCCGGCCCTAACCACTTGAACTAACATACCTCCAGGTTCGCTGGCAGTCACCCCCGACGGTGGTGAGGTCGTTCGGTCCTCCACTATTGAATGTGCAAGCCATGCACCACTTTGAGTTGAATTAGCGTACAGTGGGGGTTTTTGAGGTCGAGGATTACGAATATGAACATCCCCAAGGTTGAAAGTCTACAGGTGAGCTCCATTTCCGTGTTTTCGGCGTTTCGCTTCCACGTTATTTGGTCATATTTTAGTTGCGAGAAAGATTGCTCGTTTTCCACCAGCACAGCACAGTCCTTTGCATTTCTAGATAGCTGGGAAGCCACTGAGTATATCTACTACAAAATATGATGTCATTGGAGCCCTATTTCGCTCACAGTTGGCCGCGCCAACTGAGCGTTTCGTTTCCCGGTTAAATACTATATAAGAAACGACGACACTGCATGATGCCAGTTGCTCCACAGTTCAACTGAAAATCTGTCGAGTTGTTGAGTTTTGCGCAGTCTCTCCTGTAGTGCTGGATGTCCCCTTTGGATTCCCAGGTTGAATGGTGCAAAAATATACAAAATATACAGCGGATAACCCTCTACAGGGCCGGCAAAGTCGTCAAAAACACCAAAAATGGCCAAAATGAGCGAAAATAGCGACTTTGCGGCTAAAAATCCGATTTTTTTTTTTGGCGGAGTTTGTTTGTCCACAAGCTTTGCTTTGCGAAATCTCAAGCTAGAGCCAAACTGGACCAGTGCCTTGAGCCCTCGTAAAATTCCCAGGGTGTTTTTCCCCGTTAGTGCGTTCGGCTCCGGAAAAAATGCGACTCAGATCAAATTTCGTGAGATGGTACGTATAAGGCAGTGCACCACCAACATGCACCTTCCTCCTTTACCTCTCCGCAGTATGTTTCCCAAGGCCAGATATGCCGACCTCAGGGCGTCCTTCACCGCCGTGCCGCCAGACCTCACACAGTGCGGTCGTCTCTTGACTCAGCTCAAGGTTCCCTCCCAATTCCCTTCCCTGAATCTTGTTCGTCCCTTCAATTCTTACTGGAAGAACTCTAGGTCGATCTGCTGCAAGCAGGGTTACTTATACCACACGAGCACATGAACATGGATGACCTCGTCGTCGCGCGTGCGGACATATCTGCCTCATACACTCAAGGTCCCGCTGACTCGGTGGTGTACAGGCGAAATTCTGGAAATCGGTGCCTTCTGGAGCATCCGTTCGCAAGACCTTGTCTCTTTCGACCATTATCTCTCCCAGCTTCAGACCTTCTACAACGATTTTACGTGCGTTCCATGCGCAACTTCAAACAACATGTTTATTGACTTTCGATCCAGCACCCTGCCGCCTTCGCAGTATGAGTACCCCATCCGTGGGCTGCAGCTTGTCCGCCTACTTACGCAGAACCTCATTGGGGACTTTCACACTGCGTTGGAGGGTCTGCATGACATGGCGATGAAGAGCCCGTACATTATGTACCCAATCAACCTCGAGCGCTGGCTCATGGAGGGCAGCTATGCAAAGGTGTGGGGCACCTGCACCCAAGTGCCAGCACCGGAGTATAGCTACTTTGTCGACAGCCTCATGGACATCACTCGGTCAGTCTGCCGTTCGTTCTGTGGGTGAATAATTGCGCTCAGACAATCGTGAACAGGAACGAGATTGCACGCTGTCAGGAGGCGGCGTACGAGAGCCTGACGCTGGAGGACGCCGCAACACTGCTGTTCTTCCCTTCGCAGCCCGAGTTACTAGCCTTTGCACGTGAGGTGTGTTCTGTTAATTTATGAGATTGTATGAACTGACGGGGCGCATCGGTCCCAGCGTCAGTGGAATCTCAACATGACCTTGGGGGAGGTAACATTCACTAAATGTGGCGAGGAGGCAACCTACATTACAAAGGACAAAATTATTGCCACTTCACTGTTGTTTGCACGCGAGCTAGAGCAGATTGTATAAGAATATTACGGGATTTTCAGATTTTGAGTGTTTATTCTAAGACTGGTCCATCACTTAAATGGCTGCAAAGTCTTTTGCAATGGGAACAAACGTACCACAGGGATAACCGGCTTGTGGCAGCGTGTCCGGTCCTCAAGTGGGTGAAAATTCCCCGCTACCAACGGGTTGCATTCGGGTGACTTTGACAATTTTTTTTTTGGCTTTTCCCCCGGTCACCGAACCACTTTTAGCACTACAGTAGATACCCGGTATTTGAGCGAAGATTTTGATTTTGCTGTATTGTAGTCAAATCTTGAGCTTTTTCGGTGATCCAAGTTGGTGGTATCATTGTATAGGGTCTAATCATTACAATTATAAAGTTATAGAATATTCTAACAGTATATAGGGTGTCTACAATGCAAGAAACTCTGATCAGTCGAATGTCACAGAAAACCGGTACTTGAGCGACAGCGTGACACTTATCACACGCCTCCTTCTACTCTTCATCCGAGTCGGATTCTTCTTCCTCTGGGGGCTGGCCGGTCCTCAGCCTCCCCACCCTTTGGTTTCTTCGGCCGAGTCGGTTTCTTCGGCAAATCCTTCTTCCGGCACCCTCCATTCACCAACTTTCGACATTCTTCCTCCCATGCCGGCACTGCCAGCTCATGCTCGGCCTTCATGTCCTTCCACTGCTGCTCCGGCGCCTCCTTCGCAATTTTTGCGGCCTCCCGGTCATCGGCTTTCTGTGCTTTGGCTGCAACCTCCGCATCCCGTGCATCCTGCGCCTCTTTCGTCTTCTCAATCCATTCCTTGCTTGTTAGATGACGGCCGATCCCATCCATCGACAATCGCACCCGGTTCGTCGTCTTCTTATTCTCCTTCGCATGCAGAGCCTCACTCTTCCTCTCCACAAAGACATTTTGAAGAACAATGGTAGCGTGCGCGGACTCAATGATGCCGTCCCGGGCAGCGATGTGCTGATTTGCGAGACCAAGGTTCTCTCGCATCTTCTTCCCCATTTCTAACAGCTTACTCCTGCTTAGGCCCTCTAGAGCCTTGTCACTCATAGCGAGCGAGGTCCAATCTGGGCGAGGAATGGCCGTCGGTGGTCCTTCAAGGACTGGTGCGGGAAGACGGGATTGGGAAGTGACGGGGTCTTTGGAGACAAGAAAGCTGCCAGAGCTGGATGTCGCGAGTGCGCTGGACATTATGCGCATGTGTTTGGAAGGTGTGTACAGTGCCGGATCGATCATAGGATCTCTCGCACGGCGGTGTAACTGACGGTCCTGCAGGTACATGGTTGTCCGGGTCGACGTCGAAGGCAGTTGGGGGGTTCTCGTGGTACACCGCCATGATCCTGCGCACCGGACTCGGTTGGAGGAGCGGGAACGCGCCTTTGACAGATGTCGTGGTTAACGACATGACGAGGCTTCATGGGAAAACCGCGGTCTGCCGAGAAGAGGATGTGATCCACCACGACGCGTTCTTCCAGCGGCGTCAATCGCTGTTTCTTGACATTCATCTCCGTGATTCCCCTTCCCTCATTGGCGCATCGACGAAGAGTCTCTCTATCCACCCCGTTTCGGTCCGCGATGGTCTGTAAGCTCTCGCGCAATGACTTCTCCTTGAGCACGTTGTGCTGATATTCCTCCAGTGCTCGTGCCATTTTTAGGTCTTTTTTCTTCTGTTCTTGCTGTTTCCGCACCGCCTTTGAAAGCGCGCGAGCCATTTTTAGCGTGTTACGGCTGTTCTAGAAGTGGGAGGAAGTCGATGCGATGAGACAGTCTGTTAATGTCACGCTGTTACGAGACGCGTCAAGTTTGTTTGTTTTCTCACCCATTTTGTCCGGGAGTCGGCCGATGTAAAGGACAAAAATGGAGATAAAGTAGTCCCCAATAGGATAGAAGTCAAAAAATAACCAAAAGTAGCGAGGAATTGGACGCATTTTGAGGTCCAAAAGTTTTGATTGCCAAAATTGGCTGATTTTGCGGACATATTTGTATGCCGTTTTCACCGTACATTTGTCCGACTGGTCCGATATTTCGCACAACTAAGGATATACTATGACGGAGGGTTTCTACCAAACAGATAAGCATTTGGCCCGGAATTGCGTCCGGTAGATCAGTTTTGCTCAAGTACCGGGTATCGCTCAAGTACCGGGTATCTACTGTAACCCGGTTATCGGGTGCTTTTGACGGCGCGATGACTGGGTTAAATTCGGGTTGTCCTCCTCCGCTTAGAAGGTTATTTTCACTTGTGTCACCCAAACAAAAGATAAAATAACAGGTATAATTGGAGGTACATATTACAACACAATCAGTGCATAGGAAGGAAGGGAATCCAATGGACAAGATGAGGAACATAGTGGCGGCGAAAAATAATGCAGGTGGCCGTCTGAGCTCATTTATGGGTCGAATCACTTCAAATAAAATCGTGGCATGATCTTTGAGTGATTTCAGGATGTTATCAGCCATTTGAACCATAAAATGCCTCATTGGATCCGTCCGGAGAAAATAACTGAGTGTTTTCTCAAAAACCGACTTTCTGGATTGACCTCGGATAACAAAATGGGTAACATAGCCTGAAAGTACTCGCAAAATAGACCTATTCCACATTTTAGTTCGTTGGAATTGGCCGGGATTTGAGCTCACAATGAAGCCCTCAAGTTGGTGATTTTCCGTAAAAATGGCCAAAAATGATCAAAAATGCTCAAAATGCCGGACTTGAGATGGGTCTCACAAGCTCAAAGGTGGGTGACCCAATTTAGATTTAAAAAAATGTGGAATAGGTCTATTTTAAAAGTACTTTCCTGACATGTAAACCATTTTGTGATCCGAGATCGATCCAAGAAGTCGGTTTTTCAGAAAACGCTAGTCCATTTTCTTCTGCCGAATCCAATGAGGAAACATATTGATTCAACCGAATTTTCGGGTGAAATTAACCGGATGAATGGGTTACACAGGCGGGTTTTACAACCGGGTTAAATCCACTATGCAAGTGGGTCACAACGACTTACCCGGTCAAAACGGTCTTGATTTAGGGTAGTTCTGACGTCGTCGTGCTGCTTCAAGGGGCTCTTCCCCTTTTGATTTTATTTTCTTACTTTCAGTATATATATTCCATTTGTACTCTATCACAAAAATGACATCCCTTTGCCCCACGTTTTGAGTTTCACGTGCACGTTCCGTGTCCCATCGTCGCCTTCCGCTCTCGGCCCTCGTCGTTGCCGCAGAGCCTCGTCCTCGTCGTCCTCGCTTTGTCGTCCCCCAGTCCCTCGTCGATCCCCGCAGCTCAAGCACTGAGCTTTGACTGAACCACCTCGCACACACACATCGCGCATATCCCCTCTCCTGCTGTTACTGCAGCTCACCTCCATTCATTTGAGGTTTGGCTCGCGCTCAGACGGACAGTCAGCACATCACTATATGAAGTTGAGTTGTGGAGCTGAGGAGACTCACTGTCAAACAGAGGTAAGCAAAAATTGAGGAGCACCACTCCATCAAAACCCGGCTACTTTTTTGAAAACGGCTGTAACATTCAAAAGTGGAGCAAAAAGCCGAACCTACGACTGTATATGTCTCAAGATGCTTCGGCGCTGCTCTCCACCCCGTTGTACAGATCATCGAAGCTATGGGTCGGCGTTCCCACCACGAAAGCCAGGCCTTGATAGGTGTAAATGTCGTTTTCAGCATTAGAACAATCTCGTCAAATCGTTCTGATGTTGTTAGAGGTGCGACAAGCTCTCGCAAGTTCCTCTCAAACATGTTTGCGGATTCCGGGGGTATCAAGGAATGAGTTTTCTTGACCTGATCTGCAGACCGCCAGAAATGAACGTGACATCCGAGTTCGCCTTTCTCAGCCTCGATTATGAGGTGTCGTCGTTCAGCATCCTGTGCCTCTTTGGATAGCTGCCCGAAGTGAGGCATAGTGACTGATTATGGCATCTGCATATTCATCTGCGTAAGCACCACGTTGAGCGCCGGAGAAATCCATAACCTGAGCGAAAGGAACAATAAATAAATTCGCAACACTCCGGACAAAATTCACGTACACAGAGCAATAGTTATCCAGTGAATCGATCACCGGCGTGTTTAATGATCGACCGGAATATATGCCCGAAATGTGGACGATGGTGAGCTTTATCTTATTCAATCAACGTTCGTTTCATTGAGAGTGGACAAATTGCTAAAGTTGTGTACGATAGAGATCGCCTCGCTCAACGCCTCTCCAAACCACCCACCGACCCCCATGCCGGTGTACCCGACGACCAGTCATCTGAGGACCCGGCCCTGGCAACTTCCACCATGCCCGAATCTCCTTCGAACACGGTGCCTTTCCCGACAGCCGACGCCGCCTCCATGGGCTCGCCCTCCGCTGCTGGATCTCTCTCAACCGGGGCAGCTGCGAACAGCGATCCCGCGCCGCCGCCCGTGACGAGCCCGTAGGCGTTGATTCAGACCCTGCCCCACTCCCCCCGCGTCGTTCCACACGCCCTCGGACAGCACCTCGCGCGCGTGACACGCTTGCCGCTGACGTGCGCGATGGTGAGGACGAGGAGTTGGATCTCCTATGGCAGAACGACGATGTAATCGCCGCGACGCCTGAGGATGAAGACGGTGAGGAACGCGATGCTGGCACAGCTGAACGCGTACCTTACGGGGAATCCCATAGACGTCGAGTACCCCGACGATCCTCGCAACCACAAGGAAGCGATGGCCGCTCCGGATGCCGACAAATGGGTACTCGGTACACGTGAGGAGCTCGAGGCGTTGCGAGACCACGGCGTATACGAGCTTGTTCCCCCGTCTGCGGTACCCCCGAACAAGACCATTCTCGACCTTCGTGCCGTCTACACACGCAAGCGAGACATGCTTGGCGCAGTAGTCCGCAACAAGGTCCGGTATTGTATCAAGGGTTACCGTCAGGTCTCCGGGAAGGACTACACGACCACGACTTCCCCAACCGCGCGTCTCGAGTCTTTCCGTTGTATACTTCACATCGCCGCCTCCAGGGGGTGGGACATGCAACAGATTGACGTGAAGACGGCCTTCCTCAACGCGAATCTCCCCGAGCACAAGATCCAATATTCGCGCCAGCCCAAACACTACGAAGAGCTGTGGAAGGAGGCGTGGCTGTGGAAGATCGTGAAGAGCCTGTGCGGCCTTAAGCAAGCCGGACGCGCTTGGAATAAGGAGATGCATAACGCGATGACAGAGTGGGGATTCAAACGGCTTGCGTGCGAATGGTGTGTGTACGTACGTTCCACACCCGACGGTGTCACAAACCTCGTTGCCGTCCACGTCGACGACATGCTTTGCGCCGCCTCTGACCCTACCGCCAACGCGTTTTATAAGTCGCAACTTCGCTCTCGTTGGTCCATCTCCGACCTCGGCGACGTGCACTACTGCCTGGGCATCGGTATCGTGCGCGACCCCGAGCGACGAACAGTTTCGTTATCTCAGACGGCACTCATCGACCGCATCATTGCTCAATTCCACCAAGGCGATGCTTACCCTGTGTCCACGCCCATGGAGTCCAAGCTCCAGCTAACCCGTCCCTCGCCCACGGATCACATGTCGCGCGAGGAAGTCGACCGCTTAACCCAAACGCCATACCGCTCGCTTGTCGGTTACCTCATGTACCTATCCGTCGCCACTCGGGGAGATATATCTTAAAGCTCGCGGAATTCCTCGACTGCTACACTGTAACACACTGGCACGCGGCAATCCGGGTCGTACGGTACCTCAAAGGCACGAGAAACTTGACGCTAGTCCTCGGCGGCACACCCACTGGAGAAGCCCTAAAATGAACATTTTCCAAGAGAAAACTGAACCACCAGGCGCGCGTAGCGCGGTCCGAAAACACCCTTTACACTACTTTTCATGCCATTTTCGAACCCACTGAGCCTATTTAGCAGGGGCCAATTTGGGTAGGCAAAAATTATTGATCTCACCCAGTTTTGACTTGAAAAGGAATCCCTAAGGACAAAACGTCCCTCTCACCAAAAGAAGCATTTCTACCATAGGGATACAAAATCGGGCCAAAACTGGGCCGGTTATATTTGGTGTAAAAAAGTAGTGGTGACTAAGTGATTAGCACGCCGCTTGCGCATCCGAGCGTCATCGACGACTACATTATCAAAGAGCGGGCAGGTTACCGTTGGTGATCTTTTTGGGTTTAAAGGAATGGCGAAATGGACACAGAAGTACACCCTAGAGAGAAAATACATGAAAAGGACAAACGCGCCAAACAATGACGCACCATGAAAAACGGGTGAAAACATCCGGGCGACAGGCCAACGAGCCACAGTTCTGGAGTGCCTGTCTTTACGATAAATAATTCTAATCAGCAACTCCCCATACTTTTGGTACGGAGTTCCCCGCTATTCAGCAACCCTAGGCTATTACCCATCGTGGCTGGGGCATGCACCTGTGCGCTTCTAATATCTTCGTGTTCAAATTACCGTTCAAATTATTGTCCAGTGACTCTCTACAGCTACCATAAAAGTCATGCTTGATTTCTGATCTTACATCGGTTATTTGGCAATGAAATATCGCCCGATTCTCGGACGAGTTCGGGGGAGCTGGGGTATGCACGGTTGAAAAATACTGATTTTGGAATGAATCCGGTAAAACTGGCTGATGAATTTGGGACAACGCAGAACCTTTCCCACTTCCGTTCAACATAGCGATGATGATGATGATGAATTCAATTTTGTTACTACATGTGGCCAGTCAACATCATCCATCTCCTCATCTGTTAACACGTGGTCAAAATCCTTCTGCAACCTTTTTGCCCACTACAACCGCACCACCCAGCTCGAAGGTGGGCCGCCTTCAAGTTCATACATCCCTATTCCACGTAGCCTCCAGTCTGCTCTCCTCTAACTCTCATCGCGTGGTCGCGGCTACATGGCCCCACTAATTCCTGATATTGAGGACAGCTTCATCAGAGTGATGCCTTTGTTATTCACCAAATGAGCTAGTCTTCATCCACGAATGTCAATGATTGATACTCATACCAGGAGCGTGTTTTTTTGGTTACAATGAAGAGATTCAGACCCTGGTCCTCATGAGTTGCCTTCATAGTTGTGATTCTGCGTCGAACATCAAGTATGCAACATCTCGTCAGCTGGAAGCAATTCTGTTTGCACCTGCCATCATCAGGGTGTGTTAAATCTGCGTTCCCTTCATTTATTCAGTGGTACCCGCTCAACGAAGCAAGCAAAGGCAAGAAATAAACATTTCGACAATGCGGTGGCGCCGATGACGGCAGATGACGTCGTTCCCGGTGACGTCGGTCCGAAAGTGAGTTTCTCAATTAAAACTGGCCCTCGCGTGCAGACTCTCTGAGGGTAAAATAAAAGATCTGAACAGACAGAAAGTGTAGGTATAAGCCTTGCATCCATACCTCTCCTTTGAACTGAAAAAAAAAAAAAAAAAAAAAAAAAAATCACCTTCGAGGCCAGAACAATGGAAGTGGAAATTTTCAAACTTCGCGCTCAGCCCTTTTAACGCTGTACCAGTCTGCCTACAGCATAGTGCTTGCACTAAGTATTGGCATAGCAGGCACACTGGTTACGAGTCTATACTGTAGCATAACTTCCCACATGTTCTAGTACACACCTACTTGGAATTCTGATTTCCTTGTTGAGGATTGCGGCAGTTGTGGGGGAGAGATCAAAGTGGTGATCCAAGGAACCACACCATACTGCTGGGTTCAGCTGGGCAAAATGACTGCGGCCAATCTCGATCGCCCGAACAAACAAAAAGTGACATGTTCAAAATGGACCCATGCCTTCGGCGGGAATCGAACCCACGTGGTTTCCGTTGAAATTCTCAACAAAGGCTACCCATGCTCGTCCCATGGATAGGAAACGACAATGGTCTACGAAGGCTTGAATCTCTCTCTACAGTGGGCGGGTAAGAACTTCACTGACAGGGTCACAGCGCATGTTCACAAAAATAATCAAAAACCTGAAGCCGGTACCTGGCCGGTACCACATCGCAAATCAACATTCATCGATCTTGAGCATATCCGCTGTGCTGTTCAAGAAATTTCAGATATGAGGATTGGGCCTCTTCGAGGCGGGTGCTGAACCTTCATGTTTACCTGGCAGAACTTGAGTGGTGCAAGCCAGCCGGTGCCTGGTCAAAGAGCAGAAGAAAAGAAGAATCCATGAGGAAACTTCAGCTCGTTTTCCACGTATACCAGCGATTTCAAATGTGCATTCAACTTCCATGGGTCGATCTCGATCTTTTCAAACCGGCATTCTATTTCTTTGCCCAGAGGTAATGGAGTACAAACATGTATGCCACAGCCCAGATCTCGGCGCAAAATTGCCCCCAACCAGGTGCTCTGGTCCGCAAGACGTTCAAGCTCCATGCGCCGCCGCGGCTGCTGTAACCTTGAGGTCGCGGTCGAGGACTGTTTCGAAGGTAAGTCAGTATCGTGCGCACCACGGAACCACATCACGCACTGCTCATCGTTAACTGCTCTCAAATCGTTGATTCCCGCTTTGGTATAAGTGCGAGCATTGAGGGATGTCTCAAGCTGGTGAATAAACATTTCAGTCCGGTGTGAATCTTTTCGGGCTGCGCATCATTGCACACCTTTTTCATTCCCTGTTGTGCACGCACTTTGTCAGGAAGATCATGGATGACAACTTCCTCAACGTTCTGGGCGGCGGGGAGCAAATTGAGGTGGCATGAAAGGCTGGGAAATGCCAAAATACTCGGGGTAGAGGTTGGCATGTGGACTGTAGAGTAAGGTTCTGAACACTGGCATGTATTTATACTGTCTATTCTGAGGACCCACAGAGAATGTACGGTATGGGCCTCGGCCTCAGTCCCCCATTTTACTCGTCATTGCCATAAATAACCGGAAATGGATTTGTTACATGGCACCATGTGGACCAAAATGAACAACGTACTATCAGCATATGCCCAATGATACTACTAGTTGACAACATAATTTACCTGGCATAAATTGGTTCATAGGCCGGTCAGGAGACATCAAAAGATCGGTTGTGGTGGCTGTCCTTACGACATCCCATCATGCCTTGCACAGAAACACCTGAAAACTGGGTCAGAACATTGGATAGACTCTGAATAAGTGTTGGGGTATATTTCTGCCATCTGGGCATCTTCTGCGACTTTCAGAAGCCTCAGCCTGTGGCCTATGAGTCACAGTGAGAGCAATAACAATAAACTTAGGCCGGGCCAGATTGAAGCAAAACTGCTTGCACAGTGGCCAGAAGTCCAATTTGCGCAATTCAATTGATGCGCCAGAATCACAGCCACCACTTCGGCTGGGAACACTGTTCGCGCCATATCTTGGTCAATACCAGTCCAATCACCAAGCTCTGAGTGGCGAATCGATTCAGAAAAATCCCGCCGTTCTAATGCACCTAGCCCGGGCCCGATTGAAACAAAACTGTGTGCACAGTGCTCAGAAACTCAATTTGTGCGATTCAATTGACGCGCCGGAATCACAGCCACCACTTCGGCTGGGAGGGCAATCGATTCCAGCCTTCAGAAAAGGGCTCCAAGACTGCACTGGAATTGAAATGGTCTTACATAGTCTCCTGCTTCAGCAGCGGAAGCCCCCGCCTCCCGAAGGCGTTGTAGGAATTCTCCACTGCTGATCTCGTTGTTGGCACACTGGTCGACCAACTTCTGACAAGCGGTGGTACGGATACGAATAGTCTCTGCGTCGTTCGCAGCATGTTCTCCAGCATCACTCATTTGAATGATTTTTAGATGGCGAACTAGAGAGCTGTAGTGACGCGATAGCACAAGCAAGAAAGTTCAGTCCAGATTTTGCTTCGTAAATTCACTGTGGCGAAGCCGAGAATGAACAGCGGCTCGGTTAACTACAGACTACAAGATTTTTTATCAGGATGACTTTGAAGGCAACAAAAAAAGTCGTAAAGTAAGTTTTATCGCATTTTGTAGGTGACCGCTAACCAATCTTTAGGAAAACATACCCCCGGCCTCCCCGGAAACCGACCAGGTATATCCATCGTCCAATTTTCAGCATACACAGATCCTATCCCAGAAACCTCGTCCACCCCCCAAACCGAAGGCCAAAATCTGTTGGAGAAATTCCTCTTAGCCCGGTGAGACTTTATTTCCTCACTTAGTTGCGCTGATGGCCGGGCAGAAAAAATACAAAGTTTAGATAGCAAGCCAGAGGAGTCGTTGCGTCCACCCAAACAGGTGTGTGCTCATCCCTCCTCTATCTTTAGACTGATAAAACCTCTGTTTAGCTAAAGACCGAGCCTCCTCAACCTTCATCGGCTCCAAAGATCAAAAACTTCTCTTTGAAAGATGTTCCTCATCAATGTCCGGATACCTACTGTCAAGATCTAGTTCCTTTTCCGCTACCCTCTCATCTGCTCTCCCTCTTTGAACGCAAGTACAAGCTCGTGCAAGAAGCAGGCCCAAAAGCTCTTGGCTGTCGGCAACTGACTAAAGAAATATGCAGCTTCATTAACCAAGAACTCGCACTTTCGTACATGCCCTGAACATCCTTGAAGATATTCGGCGCTGTGGCGAGATACTGTACCTCAATCAACCGGAAGAAAAGGTTGACATGATTGTCACAGCGAGAAATCAGTCGCTCAGAGTCGCTCACTCAGGATTTCGGGACTATATTCAGACATGGAGCATGAAAGTCAGTGTCTATTATTCTTCTACCTATAACATCCATGGCATTTTGTACCACGGCTGTAACCTGTTTGTCCATCCTGAATAGCTATATATACCAGAGCAAGTTCCAGGCCAATTCCGTCGTAAATTCTGATCAAGACTGTAGGTTCAGAATCGCGCATTTCAAACTCCTCTCCATGCTTCCATACTGGGCTGATGGATCATGGCACCTACATAGCCTTGTGTTTACCGCGGGGGTCGGGTCGCAGTGCTTTGTTATTATGTAATCGCAGAGTTTGAATCTAAGCGTAGTGGGTTCCACAAAAGACGCGATATTCCATGGAAATTTTGCATATTATTGGTTGCCTACCTTGTGCCTGAATTTGTGTCTCTTCAGAATCTCGAAATATGGGCTGGAATCTGTTGTGCAAGAAAGCCATTTTGATCATGTGATTGTGTCCCACTCCAAGAGCAGTCTCACTCAAACAAGGTCCTAATGTCTCCAAATTAGCCGAGAATATTCAGACATGCTCTTTGACCATAGTTGACCTGGAATTGTACAAAATAAGAGCATGGAAGCTCGACAGAGGCTTGCATTTAAGAATTGCGCATTTAGCCGAGCGATTTCAAACTCCGCAATTACGTAATAACGGAACACTGCGATCACACACCCGCGGTAAATAACAGAGTTCAACATGCGAGGTACGAGCATCATATTGTTGAAGCGTCTGTCTACGAGAGACTAGACCTACTGTAGCTTATGTTCAATTCATAAGGCGGTTTGGGGTGTGACATCGCAAACGAACCTGACCTACATATCGTAAGGGGTCCCCGTTTGGAAGTTTGATCCACCGGCATCGCTCAGCTAAGCTTGCCTAAGGGAAAATCGCGTCTTGTTCAGAATTGCAAGGGCAATCCAGGGAAAATGCGAGTTTTGACATCAGCCTTCAGACTGGCCCTCTGGTAATTAATTTGCAGTTGTCCCCACGCAGCCTCCAGCTTATTTTGAAAGCGAAAAGGAGACATACATACATGGACCCAGCATATGTACACTCGTGCATGATTTATTCAGGAACTTGGACGCTGCGGATAACACGTCTGACGGATCGGGCAGGACGAGCACAACTCAGACTCAGAGTGTGTGTTGTCTGTTGAGGGGATTCGCGCTTTGCGGGTGGAAGAGCGGCAGGTTATTCGTTGAGATGGTGCGCGAACGGACTGCTTTGAGGAGTGGCACTGTAATTACATGTAATCTGGATATCAGCTAGATTAGGTTCATGCATGGGTGTTAGGGATGCATACATATAGTGTATGCTGAAGGGTTAAATAGTGCTCCCAGCCGAGAAGCGCATTTAAACCCGACACATCGCACAAATTGGGTTTCCGCGCACCGTGCACGCAGTTTTGCTTTAGAACAGTTTAGAACGACGCGACCTCTGCGGATCGATCGCCACTGAGAGCGTTGAGATTGGACCATTATTGGAACGTGAAACTACTCTAACTCTCCTCTAAACACGTTTTCAAGCAGGCTGTTAACTCCTCGTCAACTTATCTGTGTCCCCCTGAGCTGATAGAGCTGCCTTCCATAGTTGCTATCATCCATCCTTCGGGTCTGCCGTCCAGCTGGGCGATGGATCTTTGAGGCGAAAAGAATACATGGCTTATCCTTCCCGGGGTGATTCCTTCCGGGCTGACATCGTGTCCTGGAGTCCATTTACCAACGCAGTGGTACAGAAGCCCGGACATGAAGATAAAAATATCTCCCTGCCGACGGAGTACGGAGTGCGGAGTACGAAGTACGGTGTGTAGCGTTAACGCAGCTGTGGAGAGTTTCGATTACTAGCCCGGACTCAGAAAGAAGCTAGGTGGCATTTCAAAGACATATGTCCTGTCCACATTGGAGCTGGAACGAAAAGGCTGCTCGGTAAGCAGCCGAGCCATCAAAACTCGGCATCTTTGTTCCTTGCGCTTGTCGCTGAGACTTCGCAGGAAAAGATACCCATTTCGGGTCACTGAAGTTGAATGTTACCACAAATTGTGGAAAGAGGCATCCTGAAAGCCCTCTTGACATTCGTAATTTTTTTGATTATATAATAACTTTGACCTCCATAGGGAAGCTGTTTCCCACGGCTAAACTTGGCTATCACCTGTTTGCTCGTGTTATTCTGGGCTTGACTTCTTGCCGCCTCGCTTTTATACTCATATCAATGGTTAAATATCGGTCGGAGCACCTCTAGAGCAGACTAAGCAAGCTAACAGTGGGAACCGAGCCTTCTCACAATTTTTTGGTGCTGGTAACACAAAGAGAGACCGGGTCGACACTCGTAAGCTACAGGGTGCATGCATTCAGTGACCCTTTGTAGGGATTCTATCTAGCAGTACGTGCTTTCAAAACTTTCTCAAACATTACCAGGGGAGCTCTCTGCTCCGCCCACTCCATGTACCGTGCATATTCACCGAATTTTGCACCTGTAGGCAGCACGTGATCGTGATTTCATCCAAATCGGGTGGTTGCGATCAAGATTCGAGGAATTCACTCTCGTACCACCCAGAAGGCCTCCCAGGCTGCGGAATCGTGTTTTTGAGGTGTTTCAAGCTGTTTCAGAACTTCTTTGAAATGTGGGTCAAATTTTTTTTTTAAGCCTCCCGGAGTTTCAACAGATTATGGGCTTATTTTCCACTTTCTGAAGTCGGCGATTATTAATAAATCTCATTGTGCACCATGGGAACACCCCCTATTTATTTGAACTGACAAAAGATTGGTCTATTCGATGACCACCCGTCGCACCAGTTCCAGCGGCTCCACATCTTTTGACTTCTGGTTAGTCAACTTCAGAGAGATTAAATGATACCACAAATCTGTAGACTCCGTGATGTGAAGGTCGGTTATAATACAGCATGATCTTGCCACAAGCTCCGCAATGCTAGCCCATGGATTCCGAAAGAACCATGGCTCGGATATGCGCAAGATACAAAGGGAAGGAAGGGTCAGGGCCTAAGAGTCGCCTTTGCGAATCATCTGGCTCTGTAGCCCCTGGAAGGAGAATCAAGCTTTCCAGCTTCAACAAGATCGGAACTGGGGTTAGATCGGCGTCGCTACTCTCAATCGTCGCTCTGAAATGAGAGATATTAACTGTTTGACATAATATCTCCACACACTCTTCCGGGTACAGGAAGAGTCCCTCCACGTGTGTTAACTTCTCCTAGCATAATTTGACTGTGCCCGGCTGAAAGTATTGGGACAGCACAATATGTCGAAGCTGTGTAGACTCGTGACCAGTCTGCACTACGGCAAATCTGAGTGCAAGCACTATGCCGTAGGCAGACTGGTACAACTCGGGACATGTCAAAGGGCTGCGCCCGGAGTTTGAAATTCTTGAGTGGTGCCGATCATGCCGTCAAAGTTATCTTCGGTGATCTCGGTCCGAAAAGGGACTTTCTCTATTAAAATAGTCCTGCATGTTTGACTCACCCAAGCAGAGGAATCAAAATTCTGAGGAGACAGAATTTAAGCTGAGGGAACTTCACAGGGACCTCTAGCTTTTATCAAAGAAAAATATTGAGATTGGAAGCCAGGGCACAAGAAATGAAAAATTTCAAACTCCGGGCGCAGCCCTTTTGATCGGTCCGAGTTGTACCAGTCTGCCTACGGCATAGTGCTTGCACTAAGATTTGCCGTTGTAGGGCAGACTGGTAACGAGTCTAGAAGCTGTGGACACAATCCAAACAGTTGGAGAGGATGGGAAGGCGGTGATTCGGGAACTGCTGTAGGTCCAATTGTCAAGCCGCGAAGATAAGGCATCGCTCCTTGTATCAACCTGAAATCGTCGAAGGGAACTTCTATCTCCATGTATTGCCATCGACCGCAGTGAAGAATGAGCTCTTCTATGACTTCCGAAGCAGAAGGGGCAGTAGAAACTGTTCCAGTGGCTCTGTGAGTGATGCTGATCGACAGTGGCAGAGTCCCAGAGCGGCTTAACCAACTTCTCAGAAATCTGACTTGGCGCAGAAGAAATTTTGGCACAAGCTTCAGCTGGAGAGACTGCCAAAGTCTCGGCGAACCGATGGAAATTTCTCGCCATTGTCGACAGACTTGCTCGAGCAGCATTGCCGATCCAGACGGCAGTGAGCGTAGCGGATACTCCGGCAGACAGTGGGTGAATATTTCCGCGGTCATTTCGAACGGGAGTTTGAGTATATGAAGGTGGTTTGAACGATCTAAGTCTCCAATTATTTTTGTGACAGGCCTTCGCATATAACGACCACGTACTAAAGTCTGCACACATTTGGTTGACGTTTCCAACCTCAGGAGATATCGAGCCCGACATTACCTGGCGGCGTGAGTGAATAGATATCTGGCTCATAGTCCCCGCACAGCAGCATACCGTTTTACAACAGAAAGAACCGCTAGCCATTTTTTCTCCCCCCAATGATGGGCCTGCTCATGTTGAAGGTGGGTTTAGAACCACTATTTTAAAGTCGAGTGGTTACCGCAATGCCCGCGCGGTGAAAAGTGATCGCTCTCAGGCCATACCGGTGGGGGCTTAGGTCTCACTATGGGAGCGTCCCAAAAAAGAAACGAATTTCAGCGGCGCTCTGCTAGACCCCTGTCACTGTAGGTTTACCATCTCGTGTTCGCTTTAAATCACTATTTGACCCTCATAGGCGTCAAAATATTGAACGCAAATGGAACAAAATTAGCGGTGCTCAATTCTTAGGTCGACCTGGTCAGGTCGCCGTTTACAGCTGTTTGCATAATTGATGACAGTCGGCGCCAAAAAAAAAACAAGAACAAACTTTTGATCCCGCTCCATTGGGGCACCATTTACCTTCCTCTGAGTGCATTTTCGACATTTTTCATAGTAGAATCGTATTCCTTATCCACAGATCTATGGATTAGACACTTTAAATGGGCCAAAACAGTTCACGGAAAGATCGGCCGTTCGGCGTATCGGGCGATGCGGCACCGCAATATTATGCGTAAACACGGGTCCTTCTTCTTCGCTTCCCTCTCCCTTGCTCTCATCCAACAAAAACCCCGCCGCGACGTCGATGCCTTTGTTACATACAGCAATCAGCTTGGTCTCGTCTTTTTTTTGTTTGAGGTAAGTTCGGATTTCGTCGGCTTGAAAGTAACATATCTAGTCTACTACGGACGACCTTCCGCTCAAACTCGGCGCGCAAGTGTACCGATGCACGGAGGTACGTCCTTTCATCCCATTCATATTTTCTTATTCGATTCTGGACTCGGTCTACTGCAGACATATCCACAACTAGGGAGGGACAGGTACGTATTCTCTTGCTTCCACCCTATTTTCCGGAGCTAAATTGGAAATTCCGGTCGAAATGGTACACCATGTCCCGACAACCCGCCAACCAGAGACCAAAATGGGAGAATAGGAGCAGAAACTCAAGCCTTCAGGGTGCCGCTAGTGAGTCAGAGCAGTATCGCATCGAGTTCCAGTTTACGTCGCAAATCAGGCCGTAATACAGTCCGCGAACAGGATCGAGCAACGCTGGAGCTGTCGGGGAATGTTCCACAAGAATTTCTGAGACGACTAACGGATCCTTCCTCGGGCCCACCCAGCATGACGAATCAACTATGATGCAGTGCGATGCGCAAAACAGCCACTAAGCTTAGATAGAAAGGTTTGGTCTTCTGGGTTCCGACGTAAAGCTGTATTCCTTCATCTGCCAGGGCCGTGATAGCGCTGAACCGGTCGTTAATTAAGTCATGCAAGTCATGCAAGTTGGGCAAGAGGCAGGCGTCGTCAGCGCCGTGATCGACGAAAGGAAACTTACGAGAGCTGTTGATATAAAAGTTGTAGAGAAAAGCTGGGAAACTGAAAATATAGCGATACGAAAAAGAAACAGACCACCAAGAGTACTGAAATCGGGCAAGTTCACCCGCTCAAATTTAACCATTGGATCACTCAATATTGCTGGCCGAGATGTGAACGTCTCAATGCACCATAAACACCATAAGTTCAAATTCCTTAAACAAACAATTGACGAGAATAGTCTAGGTCTCCTTGGAATACAAGAAACCCACTTTGACCTTGAATCGGCTACACAGTTCAACAATGTCTTCAATCGTTGGTTTAAATTATACTACTCAGCTCATCCAGACAAACCATGCTCCACCGCTGGGGTGGCATTCATACTAAACAAGAAATTCTTGGACACAGAAAACATACGAGAATATGAATTGATCCCAGGACGTGCTTTCATGATCGTCGTACCATGGCACAACGGGGAATCCTTGAACATCTTGAATATATATGCACCAAATCGCCCGGAAGAGAGGGATAAAATGTGGAAAGACCTTTGGAACATGTGGGCAAATGACCCTTGCCTTCCATTCCCGACTGTGGCACTAGGGGACTGGAATTTTGTTGAAGATCCGCTTGATAGAACTTCAGGGACAACAGAAACAGTCCCAGAAAGTTTTGAAATGCTTAAGGATTTATTCTGCTTGTTGGATGGTTGGCGAGCAACATTTCCCGATACCAGAGATTATACATGCACTCAACACCGAACAAACCGAAGCACTAATGAGATTCACACCTCCTACTCCCGGCTTGATCGAATCTCGGTCGTAAATTGACAATTCAAATTTTACAGAGGCTGGGAAATCAAACATCGTCCAGTTAAAAGCGACCATAGGCTCGTTATGACCCAATTGACTTGCAGGCCTGAAGAGCGGCCTGGTAACGGTAGATGGAGTATGCCCCTGTACCTACTGAAAACCTCGAAATTCATGAAACGAGTCCAGACTCTAGCTGCACAGCTGGTAATTGATTTGGAAAACCTGGAATGTTCAGAACGTGTTCCAACCGAAAATATTCAGACCCTGTGGGCAAAATTCAAGTTAGATGTAACAAATCACGGCAAACTCTGCTCGCGGTACATCACTAATGAAACAACTCGCCAAGTAAGGACTTGGAAAGCTCAGTTAAATATCGTGATACATGATGAGGAGATGCCACCAGAAGACAGGTCTTCGGCAGCATATTTACTGGAAAAGAAAATTGCGGAGCTTCTCAGAGGTGAATCTGAACGTAAGAAGACATTGTCAGAAACGCGCTATGATGTTGAAGGTGAAACATTGCGAACGACTTCCTGGACACACACAGCCAAAGGATATCATCAGAAAGAATCGATAAGTGAGTTCCACTGCGGATATGGGATGCACTATAAATTAGTACCCGCTCACCCCCAAAAATTAGTACCCAAAAGCACTAGAAATTAGTACCTATGCGCAGTATAATAGTACCTCGAAGCACTAATATATAGTACTTGTGCTCGTTTTTTCACTTATATCCAGTGCTTTTTACCAATAATTAGTGCGTCTGGGTACTAATTTATAGTGCTTCTGGGCACTGATTTCCAGTGCTTCTTAGGTACTGATTCCGGGTGCACTGGTTCGATTTTGGGTGCAAATGGGATGTATTGATCTAGCTACGATACAGTGCTACTTTACGAGCCAAAATAATGTACATACCGCGCCCTGAGACCCCGTCGCAATTTCTAACCAGAAAATAGGTCAGGTGCTGGAGATGTACAGAAAGAAGAACGTCTCGCAGAACCCGAGTCGGCCCTCACCAGAGGGGTGCCACGGGAGATTTCCGCGAGACAATAATTGATATATGACGGAAAAATGACGAGTCAGTGTGAAGCAATTGTGACAGTAGGTGAGACTTACAAGTTTGGATGCCGCACCGAGTGCCTAATCAGGTATACCTGAAGTCAAGATATATTGGCAGCATTAATGAAGATGCACGCCAAATAGAGGAACAATCGTACCTTGTCTGCGCGCTAGAGTCTTTGATTAACACAGCCCCCCGGACGACAAATTCACGGAAAATCTCACCTTCTTGGTGGCGCGGCTTCCGCTCGGGTCAGCTGCCTGCAACAGAGAATAGCCTAGATCTTCCCATGGGGCCCGATCTCGAACCTGGGGTGGGTCGCCTAGTGTTTCCATCACGAGAAAAAAGTGGAAAGAGTAGGAGAGAGGGAACGGGGGAGGGCGTGGGTAAGTGGGACGAGGAAGAGGGCGGAGAAAATAGGAGGAGACGGAAAGGGAAGAGCGGTAAAGGGCGGAATGAAGCGAAGAAAGATGGAATAAACGAGACAGGATGGGAGGAAAGGACGAGAGATAGATCAAGGGGTTCGAGAGAGGGACGGGAGTGTGGAGGGAAAGGGAGGGACGAGCCAGAATAAGAGACGAAGCGGAGGAAAGAAAGCAAACAAGAGGTGGGGGAAGGAACCAGACAGAAAGGGAGAAACTGAATGCGATGCAGAGGGAGAAGTGAGGGGCAGAGCGTGGACGGAAAACGATAGGAGGTCAGAGCAGGGAGAATGGAGGGAGGGAGGCGCTGGACGAGAACAGAGGATGGGAGGGAATAGGACAGGGACGGGGAGCACACGCCCGAGATCCACCACGAAAGGGATGCGCAAAAGTGATAGGGAAGGTGGGTGCAGGTGCGAGCGAGACACTCGCCGACGGGCGCACGGCGTGGACGACGCCATGATCCCGATACGCGGCACAACATACTCGAGGGGAGGAGTACCCGAGCCACGAATCCTCGCCTTGGAAACGAGAACGAGAAAAAAAAGAAAAACTCGCCAGCAGACACATGCTTCTTCCACTGATATATCCCATTCCTGATTCACGATTGCGGACGGCACGTCGATGCTCTCGTGGTCAATCAGGATGAAGCCGAAGCCGATGTTGTTCTCTTCGTGGCCGCCGAAGTTGCAGTTGGTGCACTGCATTGTTGGAAAACAGCGGGCGAGCCTTAAGACGGCATGGTACCAGCATTAGAGAACATTGCTGAGGACACCATGCTACTCTAGGGTCAATAGCATGCTACGCTTGGAGGGCAGGGAGCTTACTTACATTTACTGTGCTTCATCATCGACATCAGTTCGACCTTCGGCGCGGGGTTTGCGGCAGTGCTATAAAATAATGAATCAAATCTAACAAAGTCGACCATATGAGGGCATCGAACTTGCCTCACCCGTTCAAATTAAATGGGGTTGCACACGAGGGAGATTTGGAGAGGCGAAGGGGCGAAGGGGCGTCGAATGGGGAAAAGGATGGAAAACACAGACCAATGGCTCCGTTCACGACCATGCAGGCTTCCAAATGTATCCTAGCTTGTGGCACAGTGTCCCCAGGGATGTCGGGGGTACTACAAATATGTGGAGTGGCATTAGTAATCGAGGTTCGGTGATGTTCCCGCCGCTCTCCCGCTCACATACCACCGTGTCCCGGGTGTGAGTCATACGCAGCCATGGGGCGGGAGAACGCGTAGAGGAAGAAACTATGAGGAACTTACAACAGTTTGAAGGACTTTTCGGACCCCTGCTGCACCAAATGCACTAGGGACGCGCCCTTGTTGGTGGAATGCTTGTGTACGCGTTGAAAGGCCAATGTGGGCTCAGACGATGCCCAAGATGACGGAGGAGCATGTGGGTGGATATCAGGAATGGTTTAGAAGACGTCTTGGTGCGCAGCGTGGGCGGGACAAATGCGGGGAGCGCCAGACGACGGAGGAGGAGGAAAGAAGCAGTGATGGCCTCAGGTCATAACAGTGACAAACAATCACCTCATCTACCGCAAAACATCGGAGAACGATTTGGGCGGGCTCATCTGGCCATGGAAAACCATGTCCAAAAATCGAGACTCAAATAAATCAGGCAAATAACTATTGATAAGAATTTCTGGTCACTTACAAGTCCGAAATCCATTAATTAATTACACAACGGCGATGGATTCTACAACAGTAAAGAATTGAACGCGAAAACAAAGCAGTGGTCACATTCAGTTGGAACTGCGAGTGCTGTGACGGGGTGCTTCAGTATTCGCCGTATGATCACCAGCTCAGCCTTGGAGGATTGATTCTACAATGGCAGGCACACACTTGAGAATTGCAACTGATGGAGCGATAGGTTACCCACTTTCTTATCTGTTTTCTGCTCTGACTTGGTGTTAGCTTTTGACTTCGTGGTTTTTGACCCTCGCTAGGATGGTTGTGAGTGGAGTGCGTATGGAATGGATACACTACTCACTGGCGGGAAATCATCGAGTGCGTTGATGTCCTGCGCATGCAACAGCATGATTCAAGGCCCATGACCTGAAAGGAAAGGGGTCAGAATTTCCCTGGAGCGAGTGTATTTTGGGTGGCTAGGCCAATGTAATGTTCCACAACGCTAAAGAGGCATCAAAGGAGATGAGATTTGCGGGGCCGGTCCGAAAGATATGCGAACCGGGGGTGTTGCCAAATAGAACATTTCTATTTGGCAACCCCAAACTTGCTGGCAATGGGGTTGCCAAATAGAGGTGTCCCGCCGGCCCCTTGCTCGTGAAGCGTGTATTGAAATTGAAATCGAGCACTACAAGTGACGCCGGCAGTACACGGCTGCGGTTCGAGAGCCAGGTGCTATCGAAAGCCGTGTTCATTTGATTCGACTTCCACCTCCTGCCATCGAGAGCTTGGTGAACCTTTATCATCCTGTGCTATCGGAAGCCAGGTTTCATTCGATTCTACTTCTGGCCTGAAGCTATTTTCTATATCAAAGTCCATGGTCTTGGCTACAATCTTCCCGAAAAGGTCAGACAATCCGGCCAAGATTGATGCGTCTAGAATTGATACAAGATCACGCAAGCGAAGGGCGTGACACCTTTGACACGTTGACCGACCATCATTTCCGTGTTCCACCGCGCCGCTGTCCGTGGCATCAGGTGGAGGAGGGTTCCATGGTCTCCCACGCTAAATCCGACCGTGTCAAGGGTCCGATGAATCGTCCATCGGATGGACAAGAATGATGTGTGACATCACGCTATCCAGTGAGTGCATTATGTCTGTCTGAAGCCTTCTTAAACTCCCCCATCTGTCAATCAGCTTCTTTGCCCGAGGATCTTCCGCAATCTCTTTATTTACCTCTTTTGTCGATCTTGAGTCTTCGACTGCCCGCACTGCTTCCAGATATCAGCCTGATTAGTGCGCTGGGATTAGCGCTCCGATCTCACCATTAGCGCTGATTTAAGAGTCCTTGACTGCCCGCACTGCTTCCAGAACTCAGCCTGATTACGGCGCTCGGATTAGCGCCATCAGGGGCGGCCCCGATCCCACCCTCTTTGTCTCATTAGCACGCTGATTTAATATCACCTCTTTTTTCAATCTTGAGTCTTTGACTCCCCGCACTGCTTCTAGGGCCACGGTCCGATAACTTCGGTACGAACGCAGTGATATTGTTGCCTCTTTTCTCGGATGTTGCTTCTGCGGTTTCCACGGACATTTTCTTTGACAGACGCTAGGTCCAAACTGTGAACCCTCATTGCCTTCTATCAAGCTGGGGTGGGTTCTATATTTTCCTTTCGGCGCTCAGGGCCAGGAAGCCCTGACAAAGGTAAAATGGACCTCAGTCACTTTCTTCCCGCAGCCCCTGCCCTTCACATCCTCAAAACAAGCTGCAAGTCTGTCTCTCCATCACTCAACAGTCTTTCTTCGACTCAACGGTGAGTTCCTGGCGCAAATTTAAGCGTCCCCAATTCCGACCACAAAATGGCTGAATTGACCTCGGAGCCGGAGCAGAAGCTGAACGACAGCGTGGCCGTCGGCGTGAAGCCCAGAGACAACGCCGCAATCAGGAGGACAATGATAATCGTGAGTAAC
This sequence comes from Mycena leptocephala, assembly GCA_029378395.1. NCBI lineage: Eukaryota > Fungi > Basidiomycota > Agaricomycetes > Agaricales > Mycenaceae > Mycena > Mycena leptocephala. Next base: position 871,902 of record JARJLF010000018.1, read on the forward strand.
AAGCATAGGCTCAAAGCTCTGGCTAACAGTAGCAGTATTGTCAATGCATCCTGGGTTTTTGAACTCCGTGACAATTTACGAAGGTGTCTTAGACCTGAAGAGGGCATATACCTCTGTGCGTCTGGCGTGCGACAACGGGCATCGCTCCACCCTACTAATCAAGAAGTCATATACCTCGAACCAATTACATGCAAGTTCTAATGAATAAGTCGCGAAATCTAGAAACATGTGGTGAAACCGGAAAAGACAGGCCCTAGTAGCAGATTGGTGAAGTATTACTTCTTTATAACCTCATGTTTACTCGCGCTCCCTTGTTTCCATTGATTCAATTCAAAATTGAATGTCTCAGCAGCCACGCGGCTGGTCTGTGGCATAATCCTCACAGTTGAATTCATATTCACACCTATCTTCAGAGATGACATGCCATTGCGCGGTGTTCGCGCGGCACCACCGCAATGGTATCTATTAATATTACCGCGGTATGACTCTCCAATAATAGAGTGTAGTGTATGATTCCACATCATCTTGACGGTCCTTACTTCACGCTCGCCTACCCATTGCAGTCTTCCAGAAGCAATTGGTTGAGGATCACACGTACATACAAAGTGTATTCTCCTGGAATCAAATCGCCGCAGGGATGGATTCCTCCTGTTGAGTATCTATACCAATCCATTTTTCTGATCATGGGACACATAATTCAGGTGGCAAGACGGCGGCATTAACTCTAGTTACGCGGCACTTGGAATGAGGACTCACCATGGGCAGGTTTTTCAATGGCTCGTCGAGCTTGTTTTACCAGTGTTACCCCGCAATTAAATCCATTCATGCAGCATTGAACTTCTGTTCATATTGGACTCCTGCAAAGGCGGTGGGAAGGCCACACTTATTTTCAGCGGTATTGCGCGCTATATTCGCGTGATGCGGACCGCGTCGCTCGTGGGGTTAGATTCAACCATAGAGTCCGAACTCTAACGAATTAGCCTTTACTCTGACGGTGGCAGCAACTTCTTCAGGGTTGAACCGAAGCTCGGGCACCTCGGGTATGTCAGTTCTCTCTCCCATCTTGGACAACGGAGCTTCGGAGCCTGACATCTTTGGCCTCAGAGAGCTGTCGAGACTTTGGTGGGGGGCGTTGTCGCAGCGTGAATGTAGCGGCATTGACAAGTTATTGCATGTCTCGGGTTAAATATGCAAACTAAATCTGGGCAGTGTCAAACAATCCATGCATTTTGCTCGTGGAATTGATGCCCCTGGAAAAGGAAGCACGATTTCAGCCAAAATGAAGCTGCGAGACCATGCGTGATCAGTATGCAAGACGAACCTTATTCCACGGACATCTGGACCCTGACTGTCGGGTCCTTTGATTCCCTGGGCAACGAGTCGAGGGTACACATGCTTGAGATGTTTCTACTCGAAATATAATCGTCTCAGGCCAACCTGAACCTGATGTGCCGCCATACCGAGCTGATAACAACGATCTAGTCATAATTTGGGATAGGTTTACCACACCCATTGTGAGGTATTTCTCGAGGTTTCAGTTGTCCAAACAATGTATTTAGAGTTCAAAATATCAACACAACCCAAGTTGTGGAGTAATGAGGGATGTGGAAGGAACTAGAGGCTGCACGGTACTTTACTCCTAGGCCGCGGCAATAGCACAACCACCGCCGCGGCAGTGCCGCGTCAAACCGCGTCAGTGCGCGTCAATGCGCGTCAGGGCCGCGGCAGTCGCGGCACTTTCACCCAGCCCCTGAGTTTTTCGTGGTCCCCCCCGACTCTGACCAATTATGCGACGTTTCGAAATCCCTGCTATGGCCCCTCCTAAGGCAAAACTACACCTCCGGCGGCTTTGAAGACGGAGGCTGCGGGGAGAACGAAGGAGGAGAAGAGGCAGAGAGAAAATGACAGAAAAAGAGAGCAGAAAGAATGGAGAGCGGCCAGACGTGAGTTGGAGACCTCCAAACTCGGTTTGACATCACCCTCACATAACTAGTCAGCATAATACACAGAGGTCAACGAAACGAGAACAAACGCGATGATGTCATTTCCCCGACATTTTCAGAAATGTCCCGGATTCTGACATCATAAATGAAGCTCTGCCTCCGTCTCAGTCTTGCAAGCAAGCCGAGAGCCTGAGTGCATAACCAAAGGACTGAGAGCTCAAGAAAGAAATTGGCTCAACTCACAGTATACAATGGGTAACTGTGTAACGGGAGCTACATTCCAGAATCCCAATGCTAGTAGACCACCCCACGCACTTGCGTAGGGTGTGCCGCAATGAACTCCAGATGCTTTAACACTCCATGAACTGTAGGAATACTCATTCCTCACCAGGACTTGTAAGTAGTGGTCGCAATCCGGGGCATTTCGAACGGGACTCAGCGCAAAACACAGTCGATAAATATCATGATATTGACTAGCAGCACTCTATTGAAAGATCTCAAGCTATTACTGAGCATTTGTGGCATTTTCTCCTGACCCTAAGCTCGAGTCCAGCCCCTCCATGCCACGGAATATGGAGGAGGAGATTGCCCAACTGAAGAAACAGCTGGCTCTTAAAGATACCCAACTGCGTACCTCTTCTTTCTATTCAGCAATTGAAGACATCTGAGCTGCAAAATCAGAGGCAGCCCTGACCGCCAATACATCGAAATCGGTCCCGCAGAAACTCATTCCGCGTCCCAAGGGTCAGGCAGGAAAGGGTAGCGGGTACAATCTTTGCGAAGTCATGCGTCTTGGTCGATGTAAAACCCGCTATAATCGACTCATGGTAAGCCGATGTCTTTGGCTTTTTTCATCCGTCAAGAGTAACTGGCGAAAATCCAGCGTATTGTCCGGTACTATGTCAATAGGTTCCTTAACGTCGGAAAGACAATATCAAAACAGAATCCTGCAAGACTAGAACAAGTAATAATACTGGTGAGTGACTAGACTCGAGCCAGTCGTTATTCTGAGTATTGATGATCGTCGATCAATAGGGCATCTGAATAACGACTGGAGCGGAATCACCGGCGGCTTAGAGACTCGGAGTTTGCCGAGAATCTTTTACCGATTAGGCAATACCTCCGTGCAAAAGTATTTTGTATCGAAAATCTGAAGAGGCAGCTTTGTACCGCTCGAAATCCTAAGACTCGTGATGTTTTTGGATTATTTTTCGTCTCGACACTGACCGCACTATAAATTAGTTCTTAACGCCAAGACACGCCAAGATGGGCAGCGAAATCATGTGCTCTTGACGTCCCAAAAAGGTCACCAAAGAATTCACTGTGGCAAGACCAATTGACTGCCTATCAAAATTCTGAGCACATCATGAGTCTTGTATTTTACCCTGATAAAAAACTGCCTCTTCAGATTTTTGATACAAAAGACTTTTGCACGGAGGTATTGCCTAATCGGTAAAAGATTCTCGGCAAACTCTGAGTCTCTATGTCACCGGTGATTAAATACCAGTCCCTCCGGCGTAGCATCAAACGACTGTCTTTGAGACCTCACGCCCTTGGGACTGGTTCGAGTCTAGTGAGTGACGGTAAATTTCATGGCTCACTCAAACCGATCTTTTCTCAGATCAAGAAAGAAAACAAGTATTAGAGAGTTTGCGCAGAGCCACCAGATCAACTGGTAGCTACTTTCTCTCTGCAGCCAGCACATCTCTCGGGGTCTTCTAGCCACCATATATAGCCCTTGTGGAGAGGATTGCATGGTGGCTAGCTCAAGCTGAATGACTGTCCTGCACACCGGAGAGAGCAGCCACCAGTTAGACTGGTGGCTCTGCGCAAACTCTCTATTTCCAGCGCTTCCATGGTGGCTGGCCCATCCATGACCTCATTAAGCAATATCTTGTGAATAACCTCGACAAATTCAAATGCGCACAACGCCAGGAGCGCGCGGCCGAGGCCGAAGATCCCGCCGTCTGGGACGACGACGACGACGATGACCTGTCTGATGCCGGGGATGAGGATGATGCAGCAAACTCAGATGAGGAAGAGGCAAATGTTCCTTTGGATAATGATGATACCGTGGAGGAGGAAGCTGAGGAGAATGTGGACTACGAACGGTTGGATCTTGATGCCCCCGCTGACCTGGATTTCGAGGCTGATCAACTAATGGGCCTGCAAAACATCGACGACATTCTCGTAACCTCTACGACGACCAAAGCGAAAAGCAATATAAAGGTCCTTTAAGCCTAAATTACCGAAACATACACTGATGTGGCATCCAGGAAAACATTCCCCCTTTGCCCCAGACTCCCCAAACTGCTCCCCCACTATCGGCCAAGGCCAAAGTCAGAGATTTCCGAATATTTTTCGAATGTCTCGCTGATTGCTTTTGCTCCAAAGGGTAAACAAAGGGCTCCTCCAGTAAGCCCCGTACTCGCTAAGCCGTCGTCCGTGAGTTCTTGCCATAATTCACTTTTGATCATTCACCGGTCGCCACTTGATACTTGTCTGTAGAAACGCAGGCTGGAGGAGAAGGAGGACACTCCCAGTATCGCCAAAAAGGCAAGTGAACTCATTGGCAAATACAGAACTCAAACAGATGTCGGCTGTAGCGCAAACTAGATCCTTCAGTTCTGCTTTTAGTGAAAGCCAAACGTCATGGGTGGCCGACGGAGATTGACTTCGACCAATTGGCCTCCAGGGTTCCAGTCTTACTCCCAGAGCTCCATCTACTGCAGTCCGAAACCGACGTTCTACATGTCTCTCCCATCTGGCTGAAATTTCTCGAAAGAATCCGATATCAGGTGTTTGCATTTAGCCAGTCCTCGACGCAATTTTCGTCAGCCAACCTGGGTTGCGGATAGTACAGTCATTCTTTTCGCGACACAAATGCACGATGCTGACCTGCTTAGTTTCGGTCCCAAAGGATACCACATCATCAAAGCCGCAGTTCAAAAATCGGATCCAACGTACGGCGATGACGATCATGCGCTTGCATATAGTCTATGCTCGACCTTGTTCTCCCTAGTCGACAAAACCTCAAAAATGGACGGGATCGAGGACGAATCTGACCTCATTGAGCGCAAACAATTCCTCGAGTTCATCCTTATTCCTCACATCGCCGCTTCACTTATTGCTCAGGACCTTAACATCAATTTACAAGCCGCCGTCGAAGTCCTTATGGAAAGCGGCGACTACGGGCACAATGTTAATCCCTATGTTCCAGCTCCGCCTAAGGGTCCCTCACATCCACCGCACCACCGCAAGAGCGTTAATTTGAAGGTGAGTTGTTCTAAATTTCGCTGCAAACCACATTAATGCTTGCCACCAGCTCCCACCTCAGCAAATTATTACATCAGACTTTTCAGAGGTAATTTAATTTCGTTTGCGTTCGCACACCTCTGATATAATCAATTTGAGCCCGTCCTCACGCCGCGCAAGAACACCTCGGTATTCTATTGTGTTACTGCGAGATTGAGTCGATGAACTGACGTTTTCTTCCAGAAACCGAAGGAGAAGAAGACAAAGCAAACGAAATCAACGTCGAACCCACAACCTAAAGTGGAACCACGCAAATATGGAACTAGACAGGCTCAAAGCACTCGTACTGCGCTATTTCTTTGTGTTCTCACCGCCTGATGTCCTTTACAGGTTAATTTTATATCATGAACCATGTGTTTCCTTAAACAGTTGTAGCGTACTGTATTGTATTGTCACGGTCGAGTCTCTCCCGCCTGTATACCTAGCAGAACATGATGTTGTGTAACTTTCATTACTTGAATTTCATACTTGCTCGGAGTCGATCAAAGGCGTTGGTTGAGGCAGGCTGTTGGAAAAAGGGCAGAGAAATTAATATGTATGGAGTGATAAAATAGTCTGCCCAACCCTTAAAATTTTTTTATAGCCTCTGTTTAGTTCTCGGGAACATTACTGGTCGGTGGAGCGGCGTGTTTGATAGTCTGTTGTTAACCGCGCCATCGTGTTTGGTGGCCGCGTTATTATATAATCGTCGGAGTTTGAACTTTTGCCATGCCTATTTAGCACTTCCAGGACCCCCATCCTCAAACTTTGAGAGAGAGAGGAGATTTAAATCTATGCCTGACCCCAAATATGTCTTCAAATCTTTATTTTTCATCTTTCATTCTCGCGGAATAGAAAGAGCAGATTATGTCAGGATTTGTCATCTGTTGAGCCATCAAAGTTCAAACTCCTGGTTCTTCGACTCTGCCGTCACGAGTTAGGTGAGAAAGTTGCTCAATTTATGATAATAAATACTAATGTGACTTCATATTTGTGAAAAACCAGTGCTGGAATGCATACCAGCATCCGAATTGTTTTTGTGATTTGTAATAACGCGGCCAGCAATCGACGCATCAACCTTTTCGACAGACTACAACATGCGAGGTACGAGCACTGTATTGTTGTAGCGTCTGTTTATAAGAGACTACGTGTTTGATAGTATTGACATGTGACGTGTCACGCGTTACATGTCGCGTCTTTTCTTCCTCCATCATCGTCTCACCCGCTCTCCCGCTATGTGACGCGATTACACCAATGCTGGCCACCTAAAACGACTTCAAACATACCAATGCACGCTCTAGTGGCCTTTTTACCCCAAGGTGACCATTATTTGACCGTCCCACGGCGAAATACGCGATTTTTGCCCTTTCCACCAACAAGGACGCGTCTCGGCCCCCCCTACGTATCAGGACCATCGAAACTGGGCTCAAACCGTCACAATACATCTTCAATCACTATCCTGCCTCATTTTCGCCCGTGCACTGTGCAGCTCGACTCGAAATAGAGGCCTTGGCGGTGGGGTACCCAGAAGGTGCGTGACAAAGATTGTGTCGGATGTTATCTTTACTGATAGGGTCCCAGTATGTTTTTGCCAGTCATTGCTAACATACTTTTAGCTCCGTTGACTATTCTCTCCCCCATTTGGTACGGATCAAACGATCCTTTGCGGTACATGACTTTTTCCGTGAGCGATCTCCATGTCTTCTCTACTCTCCTTTCCTTGCCTCTGGGCCACGATTTACCCTTGTCTACTTCTGCTCGCTCCTCTGGGCTGTACCACCGGTTCTAAGGACGTGTAGCGGCGGACGGCGGTGCTGATTGGCACGGGGGGGTACTCCTTCTTCTCTTTTGGCCTTATCCCCCCTTACTGACGTGTTTTTCAGCATATTTGATTGTATCGCCAACCGGTTGGACCCATGATCTCCATTGCAGAAGGTATGTGTTTGGTCATTTGGCTTTCATTTTATTTCTTTGGTGTCTTGGATGGTCTTCTGCGCTCTCTGCACTCCTCTGGGCTGTACCACCGGTTCTAAGGACGTGCTAGTAGCAGCGGATGGCAGTGCTGAGCGGCGCGGGTTTTGCTATTTCTTTTGTCGCTGTATTATTTTTCTGACTGATGGCGTTTATTTTCAGCTCTCCAGCCACCACTCCCTTCGTGCATCCCCGCACAACATTTTGCTATAAGCCTGACTGCTACGGTGCCCATTGGGCTGGACGATCAACTAGACAGTATACCCCGTGACATCAAGAGGTATGTGCTCTTCATTCATCGTTTCCGCCTGACCCACTGAAAGTCAATACAGTTACAGATTTAATCACTCCTGCTTGCGGCTCGGTTTAAAAGGTATTCCCTCCGTTTGTAATTGCAGGCGGCGACTGATTTGGTTCTTGGCACCTAACATAGAGCCTCTCGCGCTTGTGGTACTCGGCGGCGGTCAACGATGCTCAACACTACTCGCCTCCACATACTCAATTGTTTGCTCGCAATCTGTCGTTTTGTTATCCGTGCGTAGTATGTTGTCCTTTCGTGTTTGGTGACACTGATTTCTGTGGGGCCAGAATTACGGCTGTAATACCCCTTCGTATGTTGACAGCACTTTCCGTTTGGTCCTACTTCTGATTTCCCACTTTTTTTCTCAGGTTCAAATTATTCTGTTGCATTCGCTCAAATCAAACTTGCACGGTAGGCAGTCTATTTTCCTTACTAGCAATGTTGTTCACTTATTGCTTTTCTTCTTGGCGCGAAGAATTTACTGGCAAGTTGTAACCTCTACGGGTGTGTGCGTTCAGCGGAGATCATGTATTTACGAGCTTTATGAATATATTTATATATTTCATTTATTATTATTATGCGGGAATGTCAGGATATCTGCGCCCAAGAAAAGAGTGCTCAAAGCACTCCTTTGGAGTGACCAGCACTCCAGTAGAGAGCTCGAAATCACTCCTTTGGAGTGCCTGGGGCACTCTTATGGAGAGTGGATTTGGCCAAAAAGCACTCCAGCTAGAGTGCCCCGGGTTACTCCAAAGGAGTGCCTGGGCTACTCCGTGGGAGTGCTTTGAGGGCACTCAAAGGGAGTGGTTCCACTATACACAGTGCGGCTCAGCCGGAATACCCTGTCTTGGGCTCGGCTTGAGGTGGCGCTCAAACCCGGCCACTCACCAAAGTGGTGATTTGAGTACCTCATGAGTAGAAATTTACTCCGCCATTTTGGAGTAAAAAACAAGTATTCCGGTGGTTCCCAGGGCTGAAATTCCCTCGCCCGTCCTCAGCCGTCACCTGGATCCCACATTTTTTGTTTACTCGATCAGGTCACCCAAATCGGGTGACCGCTCGAATGCCGATTCGGCCAGGTCACCGAGATCGGTGACCTCTCTGAGGTCCAGGATAGGAGGCGGATTACTGTATACAGTCTCTCTCTCTTCCATGCTCTATCGGTGTACATTCTCTTTGCATTTTCAACTCTTTGCTCGCCTGCACCGCAGGATGAGTACCGTACTAGGCGTTATTGATCCGGCTCTTGTAAATCTCCCAGGAGGAAGAACCAACGTTCCAGAGCCGCCAACGACTAATGGGGCAACAACGTCGCGTAACGGTTCTCGCTTGCCTCAAGCCTCTCCTCCCGGTCGCCCTCGAACATACTCCAAGGCCGAGATCGAGACATGGGCAGCATCCAACTACGCTCCTCGGCGAGATGCAAATGAGACGCGTTCAGATTATGACGAGCGGCTGTGAGTTGAGCTTTAATTTACCTCCGTTGTCTAACGGAGAACAGAACGAACATATCCCGCAAGAACCCCCTCCTCGAGGCATGCAACAAGCTTAAACTTAAGGTCCCCAAGAACGCGAACTTAGACCGACTACGTGCAGAATTGTCAAAGCATTGGTGCGCGATCAATCAATTTCTCCTTCTGCCTTCTCATGAATCATTCTCTCGTGCATTTAGGTTCACGTCTCTACCCAACCGCGCACCAGGATCGACGCAGCAGCCTGCTCAGACAGTTAGAAGAAGGTCTGCAATACGTGCAACAGACGCACACGACGTGCTGGCGTTTGTTCTGGTGCCCACCGGCCAATCCTTCAATTTCTCTGCGCCGGCTGGTGCTCTCCCTACAGTATCCTCCAATGCACGTGGGGAATTGCGCGGCAGCATTCCACTTGTCCATCTCGCCGCATCGAACGCCGAAGTGCCTGCGTCTTCAAGCCGGGCTGCACCCAGGCCGAGGGCAAAACCCCGCCCGCGTGTAACTAATCCGAGTGCGCCATCAACAATTGTCCTGACCACCAGCTCTACACCCTCTACATCCTCTCTCCTGCCATCCGCCATCCCCCACACGCCTGAGCAAACCGGCGGACCTTCTGCTCATCAAGATGCCGTCGTCAACTCACCACTAATTGCTATACCTCCCTTGCAGGAACTCGATGGGAGTGCGGGCGAGGAGAGCGAGGCAGCTTTATTGCGCAGATACGACGTGGCCGGGGCGAATGCGTACGAAATGTTAGGCTATGAAGACGACGACGATGGCAGTGAGGACGAGGGTGGGGACGGCGATGAAGAGGATGAGGACGGAGATGAGGACGAACAGGGCCCCACGGACATGAACGCGTTTCGTGTAGGTGTCCGTGTTGCGGCAGTCCAGAGATTTGAGGCCAACCGAAGAGCGGGAGGGCGTAAAACTCAGGCAGCCATGGTTAAAGCATGGAATGTACGTCTTCTCTCAGCTCTCAGTCTTCTTTTCTTCTAATATTCGGGTGGAGTAGACGTGCAAGACTTTAAAGGCCAGGAAGATCACCGACAACATCGTCGACGAGCATTCCCTGCTCCTCTACATCAACTTCTGTGCAGAACGACCAAAGCGTACTCGAAAAGGCGCCGACATCCCTGGGACCTTCATTGGCGTGGTAGGCTGTTTGAACAAATCATTATCATTATACGACTAATCCACATCCTAGTCGCACCTAAAAAAATTGTTCTTTGGTGCATTGCGGATTCGCAAAGAGCAAGATGCCGCCGACCCCGCGTTGGCTAAGAAGCGTCCTGCGACCTCTGTCATCGTATATGATTCTATCAAGACGCGCATGGACGAGGCACTCGAGCGGGAACGCAAGTAGGACTCTTCCCAGGATCCTACCGCATCTTATTTACATTGATGCTTTTCAGTGGTCTAACACCCGAAGAAGATGCACCCGACATTCGCGCCAACACTTGGCTGTCGCAAGTCACCGACGAGCAGCTGAGGGATATCGGCTTCGGGTTCCTTGCCCATCGACAGCGTGAGTACCTTCTTGTTGTAGATATACATGTACTAAAAGCTCTTCCGCAGTTCGACTCGCCGTGTGGGGCCATTTATCATGGACCGCGCAGCACGCATCTGGGAATAGAGGCGATGACTTCCGGGCACTGAAGCTGGCTGAGCTGCAGCCCACGCAGCTGAAGCACCCGGACAAGCGGACGGACATGTATGCGGTCCTCGGAATGCAAGGTGAGGAGAAGGCTGGCAAACGTGGGATGCGGACGGTGAGACCACAATATATCCTGCTACATTTACTGACCTACCCGTTCATTTCTAGGTGATCAACCCCGTGTACTCCGTCTTCATCGCCAATCTCAAGCCTGAGATGTGCCCCCTTGGCGCCTTCGCGTTCTATTTCCATTATATCTACGACGAGAAGAAAATCATCGATACCATGGAGCTGGATTATACTGTTAACAAAAGTTGGCGTGGAGTAATCTTTTTGTTTCGCTTCTCGAAGCGCATGCTGACCGGTTTTCGGCAGGTCCGAGTTCTACATGGGCCCAAATCACCGACAACGCCCTTCAATGAGCAAAATCTCTACAATCTCTACTGCCGTGCCTACGCGAGCGGGATTCAAGTAGCGCTTGAAGGCACATCTCCCTCGGCACCTTTTGGGATACCGACAGGAAGCTGTTGGGTACGTACTACGCTTTCGGTTGGTCAAGCAATGTGTCATGGTCGCCTAATCTTTCCATTTTGCAGCGTCGATCCCTTGGAGACGTCGAAACTCGGGTGGGTCCGTGGACAAACATACATGGATACCTATGCACCTGCACTGCCAAAGACGGTAATTCCTATTTCTCTTCAGTCCTTCCTTCACTCATCGTAGATAGGCCATTCTCGGTGCGGCAGGGTATCAGGCCGACGAGGTCTATGATCCTATCTGGCGTAGGGTTCGTGTCCCGCCACAGTTTTTGCTCTTGGTCTGCCCGATGGCAGAGAGCATGCTTGAGAAAGTTGCTGGTTCGCACGAAATCTTCGTCTGATAATTAAACGACGCTGACAATCAGCTTGCTTGTAGGCAACGAGCACCTCTCAGGTGCCTTCCATCATTGGGAAATGGTGATTGAGCTACGTGAATATTTGTTTCAAGTAAGCTCGGTGCCGTATAAAATCATCGCATTATTCACGAGTTTACAGTGTGGCGCCGCCATCTGGCAATCAGTTCCCGGATCTTGCATCTTTCGCCTCCCGGCATTCCAGAGCACAGACGTCCGCAACTGGATGTCGACTGGCTATCCTGCCGAGCTGTCTGCTCTGCAGGCAGCTGCCGGGAACCCTGTCGAACTAGAAAGGATCCAGAATGTCGCTTTGGTTAGGGCATTGACTGGGATGAATAACATACTCTCAGCAGCAACAAATGAGATCCGTGAGCTTCGTGCCATGCTAGAACGTCGCACCGCAGTCTTCACGCCTGCTCGGGGGTTTTCTGCATCGGTCTACCATCAGAATGGTATGATCTTCAGTTTTCTATTCGATGTATGATGTTTATATGTACATTACAGTGCTTGCTGCCTCCAGCTTCCTAGATCATGACATGCCCAATCCGAATCCCGGCACACTGATTTTACCAGCGGTGCAAGTCCCGGAAGCCTCCCCGCGAAACTCGACGACCCCAGCCACAACCCCTCCACGCTCAACAGTTCATTCTTCTCGTTCTTCTCCCCGTACCCCTCGCACGGCCGCTACACCTCGATTAGTCTCCCAAGTGCAGCTCGTCCTGCCCGCTCTTGCAGCCTTCTACGGAAAAGGTCAAGTTGCGTCGTTATTGGTAAATCAATGCTTACATCTTTCTCTCTAGGCGCTCCCATTGGTCTAGTTCATCCGGTTCTCGGTATGCAATCGGCGCGGTGGGTTGAAGATGTATTTCCAGCAATCCAGCAGCCCGAGATGTGCTGGAGCGTTTGGGGACCGAACAAGACCTTGGATCAATTCAAGAACGTCCAGGAAATTTGGGAAATTTTTGCGAACGGCGAGCGCATAGCGGTGAATCAAGATGGCACCGAAACACATATGAAGCCTCCGCTCAAGCTTGTTGAACAATTCTTCAAACACAAGTGGCGCACATCGGATTCAAAGCAGGTGCAGAAACTAGGAGAATCATGCGCAACACTCTACTCACGGTCTCCCGACTTTAGATGAAGCAAAACCTCAAGAAGACCTGGGAACGATTCCGTGAAATACCGGAGTGGATAGATCGCGAGTCGACTACGCGGCGTACACCACGGCTCGGCTCTAAACCGCTAGCCACCGGCTCCGAGCCAAAAATAAGCCAGCCGCAGCCAGCCGCATAAAGCCGCGGCTAGCCATCGGCACAGACCAATTTGGATATGTAATTGGCGGTGTACTATGGATACGCCGTGTGGGGTCCAATGTTTTCTGGGTACCCTCTGTTGACCACCTCTGCAAAATTGAGAAGGACCGAGCATGCCTGGCGGGTTTGGATGGGCCGTTACGGCTCGCGTCACAAAGCGTCACATATGTGACGGCGCGTGACAGTTTTGCTGAAATCATTGATCTCCCGCCTCCCGATGGAAGAGGAGGTTTGTAGGAGCGCAGGTACTCCTCAGCAGCATCCCATAAATGTTTTTGCCTTATTACACCCTTGCATAAGCTTCCAAAATTTTCAACTACCAAAAGTGGCCAGCTCGAGCCATTGGAAGCCGACTCCGACCGGCTCGGCTCTGGAGCCAGCCGTAGCCGAGCTGTGGCAACACTAATCTAAAGGTTCAGCGCGCTGACCAAAGCCACGATGAACGGCTTGCTCAGATTCTACGACTAAAACACCACACTACCGCAGGTTTCGCGATAAGGAAGTTGGGCCTGATGAGCTACGGAGTAGATTCAGATCCTAAAACACAACCTCTAAACCACTATCACCGACAATAATAGGTATTCCAACGATTGAATAGTCACAGAATAATCTGACAAGTTCTGAACCTCGGATCAGAGTATAGTGCAAGTATATAAGTCGAGGGATGAGACCAGATAAAGCCAAGTCGCAATTCAGAAGGGCTTCCTGAAGGAAGTCCTAATGAGTTTGTGTAGTTGGAAGATGTACGATTTCAACCGAAGTTGAAATGGAAGCCTTCACAAAATTGGGACACTCAAACACACAATTCACAAGCCAATGACACGTCGTATCCCGTTCCTTTTACGTCCCCTGTTCACAATATGCACGTCGTATCCCGTTGTCACTTATCACGTCCCCGAAGTATGGTTATGTTGAGAAACTTGTTAGACTGGAACTATCACGAAAGTGAATAGCCCGAGTTTGACAAGCCCAGATGCAACCCACGACGCAAGAGGAGCCTTATATAAGGTCTCCAAGTGCTAGCCAGGTGCAATTCCGTGCTTGTAACAGACTGGGGCCTCCCCTCTATATACTGTACAGGATAGGAGCTAAACTATTCTTAGACAAAACAGTTGGTAAGCTACTCGTTTACATGTGAATAAAATGAATAGAAATCAGTCAGCAAATGTCCCTGAGTTAGTCAGACGTCTCCAACGACACTCTAAATAAGATGGTTGCTTGGATATATATTATTTGAGGGGCTAGGAGTGTTCCTAGTGCCAAGCTCAAATAATATCATCCCGGTATAATGTTCCTCTCCAGACGTCGTCCCCATATTCGTAAAGCCCTGGCTCGTAGCTTTCTAGTGATATCAAACACTTCATGTTTGTAGCCAGTAGTTGGTTCGCAATGACTTGTGAACTACTTGATTCCACATTGGGAATCCGATCAGTTGCGATCAGTTTCGATCGCAGCTTCGGAACTTGTTCCGGCAGCTTCTGCCTCGGCCGATGAAGTCACATGACACGACGCGTGGTACGCGTCTTGTTAACACGAGACAACAAAGGTATCTTTTTAACGCGATCTTCCGTTCGTGATAAGCCCATAGAATATTAGAGTGGATATATCCTCCTTCCCATGTTCGTGATATTAAACGTGCCCAACTGCGACCTTATATTAGGTTTTAAGCAGCTTGGTTAACCACTGACTCGGCCCTTATCAAGTATGGAGAGTTCTTGATAATTGACCTGTGGCGGGTAAAATGTCCCTTGCACCATTTTTGATGATCTACTGGTAGGGAAATACCATAGATCCTTGAGACTGCATATAATAAAAGAAAATGAATTTTTCAGGCGTGTTTTATTACACGGCTTATCAACGATATGCAGGTAAATAAGCCACCACGAATTCCGCGTGAAGACGTGAAACAAATCTGCAACAGGTGAGCCGGAGAATTGAAGGCTCGAAACACGCCTGCAATGGCGAAATACTGGTTTCTTCCCTTTATGCCCCTGTGTCAGTCAGGCAACTGTGTCTGGCACACACAAATCGTCCATAAGTAGCCGTTTACAAAGCCACCGTGGTTCGAGCAGCATCCATCTCTGTAGCTTCAATATGCTGCACACCGTCGCCGTATTTACAGGTGCGATAGCCGTCCGTCCTGTCGAACCTCAACTCTCAAGTTGAATATAATTCAAAGGCAGTTTCATTCTGGAATGTAACGAAGCTCACCTCGCCCAGATACAGTCACGGCGAAAATTGTTGCCTATACCAAAAAAGGAAAGTGTAACGTTATTGAAAACGGTCAAATTTACACGTTGTGATGGCTCATAAAAAACACACTGTAGACCAACCACTAGCGGGTTCTAAGCTAGAATATTGGCCAGATGTTGTATCTGATTCATAATATATGCTACTTTGGTGCATCAAATCCCGGAAATTGCTCCCCCGCTGGGATATGGTGGTAGCCTGAATTTCCAGCGACTTGGAAAATTAAGCTGTTGTGGCAGATTACCAAAAAAGGAAAATAAACAAGTGGTATGGTTGGTCTCTGTTTCATACCTAATTTGTGTATATCAAGTTATTTGGGCCAATTTGAAGTGAAACTGATGGAATTGTGCAAATCACAATTAGGCATTTATTAGAGCATCACTGTAGCTGATGTGCGGGAGGAGTTCTCCCCTCCCAGGTCAAAATCCCCAGTGTCCACCAGTCCACAGAAAGCTGTTGTACGACTGAATTCCCGTAGACAGAACGGTTACCGGTCTACAAGCAAACTTCAAACCGTACATCCCATTCGTCGGGCCGATGAGATTTGTCACGCACGTAAATTACATAATAATTACTTGATAATTACACGGTAATTATAGTATGCCTCGTGGGCGATAACGTGTCGCTCTTCTCTCTCGCCAGCTCGCCGTATCACCCGGGCTGGGCTTTCGTTCCATGTCGGTGCAATATATCGAAATGCGGGATATGGGTCGCCCTTCTAGTAGGAACTCGCCTTGCGAAGAAATCACCACGCTAAATAAGTCGATTCTCCTAGATCGTAACATTCCGGTTGGAATCGACCATTTGAATCCGGATCCGGATCGTCCGCTTGTGGTCAACATTCTGATTGACCGGCGCCTATCGGATCTACGATCGCAGCACTGGGCCATCTCTTGGACCATTCCGAGCTCCCCAGGATCCAACATTCACCGCGTATCTCACATAGTCACCGAAATTGGCTTTCATCATTACACGAACTGGGGCCCCTTGACCCAAAACTTTGATCCGGAGAAATGGGACACCGTACCCATTGGGCTTTTGAGCCGGGAGCAGCGAACAAACCTGGAGAAGATTGTTTCAAAGACAGGAGTTTATCTTCCGAACGGAGAGTGGAACTGTCAGGATTGGGTTATCAAAGTTCTCGATCACGCAGTTGTGGAAAAAATCTTCACTGCAGAACAGTCGAGGGGCGCTATAACAACTGCACAGAGTACTAGTGAGTCCCACTTACCGCGCTCAGTCATCGATCTCAATAATAAATAGTTAACGCAGAAGCATAAGATACCTCCTACGTAGACTCTCCGATGGAACGCAGAACAATCTCCTGTGATTACCTGGCATTCAGAATGAATTCTGAGTCCGAGCTCTTCCTGAGGAAACCCGGCTCAGTCTCCCATGTTGATTCAGGGGGGCAGAACTAACTGACCACGAACGCAGTCAATTTCACCATGAACGACCTCTTTGGTCAGTCATTGCTTTACCTTCAGACCACCAGTAGGTGATTTTCTGGTGAACGACAACAAGGATGAGTCCATTATTCAGGCGGACCTCACTGTCGGTTTAATGGGGAAGGTTACACTCTGATTGAGACGAGCTTGGCGAATCCTGGCCCCGGGAGCCCCGATCTGGTTCCAACACCGATATTTCTTTGATTCCGCCGTAATATGCCTGCTATCGATAGAACAGCCAGTTTAAATGTTTCTCTCGGCTTGGTCCAGATTCCAGCGGTGGTCCTTCAAGCTCGCGCCGGTGTGGAAGGAGGGTGTTTCCTGAACCTAAAGCGAGTACTAGCGTCCGAGCCTGTATTTCGTGCGCCAGTTCGAGACGGTTCGCAAGCACCCGTTCGTTGTAACAACCGACGATTGCAAGACGGGATTTGCAGGGATTTTGTCGCAGGAGATGGAGACGGCGTTGCCAGGGGGAAGTTAGTGATTGGGCGGCACCCTATCGGGTTCGCGTCGAAAAGGACGTCTGGAGCGGAAGAACGCTACGCACCTCACCTACTCGAGGTGGCATTGGGCTGTCGCCCATCAGCTCTTGATACAGACTGTCCTCCTCCAGGCAGAGATGAACCTCGATCAATACCTAAACGAGGAACAGTTGAATGACGACGACCGTATGGACTTGGATCACCAGCGCACCGACAGCGACACCGACATCGATGATGACACTTCCGGCACATCCTCGACATCCTCTGATTCCGATTCATCAAATTCTAGCTTTCCGGATTCATCTGGATCGGACGTGTCTATGTCCTCCTGGGCAGGAGATATCTCAGATGATGACGAAAATGAGATGTACTCGGCAAGATTGAGCGCTCACGGCGAGCTTTTACATTCCATGTCAGATACACCCCGTGCTTGAAATTACCCGAGCTTTTGCGACCCGAATTTTACCTCTATGTCTTATCCCTCTTACAGAAGAGTTTCTTCTGGCATTCTGCACAGATTTGTAAGACAGATTTCTATTTGGATCAAAATTACAGCTAATGTCGGAACCGAAGGCGCGGTGAAAAAATTTCTGTTTTGGGACATTTCCGAAGAATTCCCCATAACTCGATGAGTTCTTAACGGATTGACACGAAACCTAGCTAGTTTTTCCAGGCTAATTCATCCGCAATTAGTGATGTAAAGGAAATTGCGAAAATGTATTTTATCTTTCCATTTGGCACCTGAGGGATTGTTTCTGTTGAACAGGCATATCTACCATCATGTCGATTCTGGCCATCTGCTTGCTAGCCCTTGCTCCTGCCCCGGAAACCACCACATTGCCCCTGAATGATGATGCTCAAAACATCTTGGTGTGGAGTACCCGCAGTCGAGCCCAAAACTGGGGAAACATACCGTCTCATGCACCTTTGTGTGCGCGTCCTGCTCCAATGCCAGAAACCCACGCATCGCCCTCGGATGTGAGCAGACAGAAAGTCTTGGGGAGTACCGCCGCTCGAGCTCAAGACTGGGACCATTGTCTTGTGGTTTCGTCGCCTGCGGACACGTCGCCTGTGGACACGTATCGGTCGTCTCTCCCCCTCGCCTTCCCCTTCAAGACAGAATCATCAAGCGCCTCCTGGCTTGATGAGACCAGGGGCCAGTGTGGGAAGGGTGTGTGCCCCGCTTGCCGCCTGTCGGGCACAGCGAGGACCACCGGGGACAGCCCGTGCGTTGGCACCGCTGGCCTTGATCCCCAAAATTTCGCACCCGCGCACGGACCATCGACACATTTCGGATCTCCCGGGTCGCCATCCGCCTCTCGCCGCATCGCTGCTTTCGGACTGCCCGTGATTGCCGAGACAATGCCCGCATTTCTCCAGTTCGCGTTCCTGCTTGTTACTGTCTCGTTCCTCTCGCTATTGCTTGCTGGGACCTTGTTCACCATCAAGAGTGCTAAGCTGGAGTCTCCTTCACTGGTGTCTGACTCCCGTAATTACCTCGGTGTTTACATAGGCTCGACATGCGCGACACTAGCCCGGAGTGCAGTTTCCGCGGAGACGCGACGAATTTTAACTTCACGGATGTACCTGCCGCGTTGTGCTACTACTATTCCCATTTCTACGGCTTCTGGACTTCTCGATGTGATCTTCATGGAATATGTACGGACTGTTTCTACTGAACACACCGGTCGCACAACAGGCCAGTCTAGCTCATCTGGAGGTTCATTTCCAAGCTCGGGCACTCGGTCGAGATGCCGTAGAGGTCATGGTGATGGGAACCAGCCACCGTCTCGTTCCAGTGGTACAAATGGCCACGGAAATGACCCAGCTGCTCCAGCGACGCGTACTCGTATCCCTAGTGATGTTGTCAATGTCATGTATTGGAATATACACCACGACTTCACGCTGAAATTGACGAGCTCAGAGTTCCAGGATATCCTCAAGGTATATGATATCATGTTCTTTGCAGAGACAGACATGCTGCCAGGTGAGGATGAAACGGCTGATGTACCGAGAGGCTATACACTCGTGTCATTGCCGCGGAAACCACTCTTCAGTGGGCAACGACGTGGCGGGGGCATTGCACTCTTGATACGAGACCATATCCATTTTATGAAATCAAATCTGAGTTCCCCGGATATTCTGGTACTGGATATGGGTTCAGTGTGGCTCATTGGAGCATATATTCCCCCGACCACTTCTCGCTTCCAGGGTTGGACCGATGTTGAACCAATCCAGAAACTATGGGAGACGGTAGCCTTCTGCACTGGGAGCCAAAACAAAGGAGTCATCCTCCTGACTGACCTGAATGCGCGGACTGGCTCTTCGCAGGTGGAATGCCAGCTTATAAATTTCCCCCGGTCCTCGCTGGACCCCGACGCGAAGACTAATACACGCGGGCGTGCTGTCCTGGATGAATGCGATAATTACGGATTGTTGATCTTGAATGGGACCTCTCTCGAAACCGCCTCACCCGGTCGTTATACATCTTGGCAGCCAACGGGGCAGTCTGTAATTGACTATGCTATGGTCTCAAATGACCTGATACCCAATGTTCGCAAGCTCCACATCGAGAGCCCTACGCCCGATCCTCGGGATGACTGGTCAGACCACACGCGAATCTGTCTTACTTTGGATGCCAAGACATTTGATATGGTTCAACCGGTGTCTCGCCAGGGCCTTGAACGCCCCAACTTCCTGGGTTCCAGCGAAATCGATCAAATGTACCAAGCAACAATGGACGCGAAACAGATGCCTGATGAAGCGTTGGACTCGCTGTGGGGCCCAGTTCTGGTAGAATCACCCTCGGTTTACATATACATCGAAGGTGTCCAATCTGCAACTGCTTTCGCTGGGGCAGGTGTCTTCTTTGGACTAGCGTCCCCTTCAAATATGAGTTTAGCGGTACCTGGTCCGGATGCTGGAACTGCTGACCGTGCACGCATTTTTGCGATTCATGAGGCACTCCGACAGAGCTCACCTAAAACGCGCCTCGTGATCTTTTGTACTTCCAAGCTAGTGATCCGCCAACTCTGCTACGCTGCAGCCAAGAATTTGGCACTGGGTTGGCCGGGGACAAATGCAGACATTTTCAAGGCGACTGTAAAATTACTGTCGGCTCGACATGCACGGACATTTTTCGTTTATGTTGAGTCGAATGCGAACAATGAATCTCGGAAATATGCATATGCTCTTGCCAAGGATGCCCTCAAAGTTACTCCTCCCACACTACCTTTCGTATTTCATACAAACCTGAGCAATTTTCTGTCCCTGATGTCCCGCTCATCTCTGTGTCATCTGCGCGGAAGGTTGTTACCGATCTACCGGAAACCTCACCACCCCGTCCTAAAAAATGGAAGTCGGGAGAGGATGTGGGCACGGAATACATGGACCAAAATCACCGAGGCCGCGCAAAGGTGCATGCATTACAGGACGATCTCCGGAAACAACTCTTGGCTTGTGAAAACAACAAGGAATTCTGGGATTTCGTGCGAAAACGGACAGATCCGCGCCCCAAAAAATCAAAAGTTACAGTGACCCAACTCTCGGACAACTTTGAGGAGCGTTTGAACTATCCAAAAACTTCCCCTTCATCATTTAATTCCGACTTACTGGAATTCAACGCACGCGTGGCTCGAGAACTTACCAGCGATCCGATTGACGTCTCGCCGCGCCAGTCATGCACCTGCGACATAACACTGGAGGACATTGAATGGATGAAACGACATATAAAAGAGCACGGACTTGATACCTCGTCGGGTGGACGATTTCTCCTACGAGGATTGTCTGGCCATTCCCAACGAGAAGCTCCTGGAATTTTTCATGTACTGTGTGAAGAACCGGAATATGCCTCAGTTCTGGTTAATCTCGCTTCTCATCGGAATTCTGAGAAGGATAAAGATGCTGCAGACCCATCAAGCTATCGTCTCATCGCACTTGAATGTTGCATGCTCAAAATGCTCACCTTGATCATCGATCGACGAATTCGCGAGGCTGCAGAAGATCTTGGTGCAATCCCAGTGACTCAGAACGGGTTTCAGGCGCACTTGAGAACAAATGATAATGTCTTCGTTCTAATCTGCCTTATCGACAAAGCATATGACTTGAACAAGCCTCTTTACGTCGCGTATCTGGATCTCAAAAACGCTTTTCCGGGAACAGACCGATCCACACTTTGGGTGAAATTGGCAGCGATGGGAATTTCGGGACCGATGATTGAATGGTTGAAGATATTGTATGATCGCATCCGCTACCTCGTTCGCCTCGACGGCCGCTTTGCGCCCGCATTCAGGTCACTCCTCGGAATTTTGACGGGGGATCCGGGTTCACCACATCTCTGGAATCTGTTTATGTCAGATTTTATTCTGGCATGGCATCCTGAAGACATTGAATTGAATGGAGTTCCCATCACCAATGTCGAACATGCAGACGATATCCTGACGGCTTCGGGGAGTCCCTCTGGTTTGCAGAGCCACCTGAATGGCGCACAATACTGGTGCAACAATAATGGCTGCGAGACATCAATTCCCAAGTGTTTGTCTCAAGTGTATGGACCACAACCCAAGATCGCGCCAAGGTTGCATCTGCGAGGTCATGAAATTGCCATGGTGAAACAAGCATGCTACCTTGGAGTGTGGTTCGAAATGGGAACAAAATTCATGTGGAGGGAGCAATACAAAGTCAAGTCAAAGAAGGCTCGCACTATTGCGAATGTCATTCTGGGATTGGACCGTTTTGTGGGTACACTCCCGGCCTGGGACGCCCGAACTCTTTATATGGCTCGTGTAGATCCTTATCTCACAGCCGGTTGCGATGTCTGCCTCGATGTCGATGTGAAGGGTCTCGCAATGCTTGAGAAAGTCCAATGCACATTCTTGCGCCGCATGCTTGGTCTTGGTTCTCGCTCCATGAAGGCTGTTTTGTTCTCAGAAACCGGGATTTGGCCAATCAGGTACAGACGGATTTACTTGGCTTTGAAGAATGTGTGTTATCGTTTGGAACTAGACCACCAAAGGCCTGCCTGGAACGCATTACAAGACTCGCTAGCGCTGGCTCGGGCCCAAAAGATCTCATGGTTCAATGATCTTCGAATTGTGCTGTCTCGCCTTCACATTCCCGTGCCGTTCGACGTCTCATTGGAGGTCACTGTCGGCTATGTTGAATCGGTGATGAAAAATGTCAAGTTGTCCATGGAAGCTTGGATTGATAGCGAAATCGAGTCTTCCTCCCGTGTACGGATCTTCTCGTTGGTCGACTGGAATTTGACAACGATACCCAAAAATTGGTGAAGAAAAGTTTGGACTTCCGCCATTATCTTCGGGTTAAGACTACAGATCATCGACGTGCACTCACGCGGATGATCCTCTCAGGCCACTCTTTGGCCATTGAGCGTCGTCGCTGGAAGGAAAGGAGAAAGCCGGTTGTTCCGCGTAATTGGCGCTTGTGCAGATTCTGCTATGCTTATATTGAGGATCCAGCCCATGCGATGTTTGCTTGCCAGCATCCAGAGTTATTGCCAATCCGTGAACTGTTCCTGACGAAGCTATACGAGACGCTACCAGAGTTGTCTGGTACCTTGGAGGTTGACAATGTCCTCAAATTCTTCCGTGATCTCCTGCCACGGAGAGAGATCACACCTCTGCTTGCAAAACTGGCCTACGATGTGCAAAGAATTTTTGATGCTACGGAGATGCTGCGTGTTTATGAACCAAGGACCACCGTATAATCTCTCTCACCCCACTTATATTCTATTTTTTTTTTTTCAACAGTGTTTTTTCTACATGCATCGTGCAAAGGGACGACATGCGACAGTGTTTGTGTACTGGTGGACACCGGGGATTTTTACCTGGGGGGAGAGAACTCCTCCCGTACACTTGCACACTCTGCATGTGGTCAGGTCCCACGAGGTTCTAACCGGAAGCCCAGCCATTCAAACGGCCGGCCAGTCCACACTCTGCCAGTGTCTTGCGTGATCTAACCCCTGGAATCGGTGTGTGTTCTGTTGGTATCTTGAGGATCTCTGTAAGGATAGCCACCCTTACAGTACCACATGTATACCTTCAGTAAACTCATCGTTCATATTGTGGACCTGATGAGTATAATATATCCCCCCCCCCCCCCCCCTCCTAGGAGGGTGGGCACTTGTTCAAACACACTGAATTTTTGGGATGGAAGACTTACATGCATTATAAAGAGGGTGATGTTGCCAGAATTATGATTCTCTTCTCTATTGAGTCACTATTGACTCGTAAGTAATCTTTTGATCAAAAAATTTCGAACTCAATCAATAGTGACTCAATGGAGAAGAAAATCATAATTCTGGCAACATCACCCTCTTTATAATGCATGTAAGTCCTTCATCCCAAAAATTCAGTGTGTTTGAACAAGTGCCCACCCTCCTAGGAGGTGTTCAACAGAAACAATCCCTCAGGTGCCAAATGGAAAGATAAAATACATTTTCGCAATTTCCTTTACATCACTAATTGCGGATGAATTAGCCTGGAAAAACTAGCTAGGTTTCGTGTCAATCCGTTAAGAACTCATTGAGTTATGGGGAATTCTTCGGAAATGTCCCAAAACAGAAATTTTTTCACCGCGCCTTCGGTTCCGACATTAGCTGTAAGTGAGGTAAAAAAAATCTTGCCTTGAATTTGGCCACTGGCGGGCGAAATAATGAAAAAAGTAGCTGATTGTGGCTGTGTCCAGGGCCAAAAATTTTCTCTGGCCAATTGGCCACTGATTTTTGGTAGCGGCAGCTAGGTGACCCGCACCATAGACCAGTGACTGGCCTGTCTATGGAGGCAAGCCTGTCGATAGACAGAACAGTGGATCTGAGTTTAAATTTCCAATACAAATAAATTCCCCAAAATGGTTATTCACCTACTCGAGTATTCACTCACCTCTGAACCAAATCACGATTTTGGCACACAGAAATGATCGGCTTCGAGTCTATAGTCCATTCCGCGTTATCCGATGAAGAATTTGGACGTTTTGAGTGTGCTAGGTGAGAACACCTCAGGACCCACCGCGGAAGTCACGTGTGGGGCCTCTTAGGTACCTTTCTCTGTATGAGAGAAAGGTACCTCAGAGGTACCCCCTCCGCCGTGGGTTGCGCGGCTTCTGTTACGTAGTATACCACGTGCGGTGTAACCGCTGCCTACCGGGGCTGCTCCTGCATCCGTGGCGCGCACCGCGCGGCTCCCTGGGCTACGGTGGCCTCCATGTCAGGTATAAAGCGGTATTAATTGTGCCAAATTAAATAAAAGCAGCTGGATCTATCACTGCATAGGAACAAGTCCACAGTATTAAGAAAGCAAAACAAAGACTTCTGGATGTGATCCAGGAAAGAACAAAAATCGAACTGGTGGCCACCACACACTTTAACCTTGAGCCCGGGGCATTTCGGACAGCATCGCCCTCTGAAATGCTCTTGGCTGGACAATAGATGGCAGTATTCCTTGTGTTGTGCGGCAATGAGCATGTGCTTGGTGGGATTCTGGTACTACGGTGGCTTCCGTGTTCAGCATCGAGAGAGCTTTCAGATACACTGAGGCAGATATGAACCTAATAAACAGCAATCTCAAGAACTTACGCTGTCAATGAAGCATAGGAAAGACTGTTACGAACATTCATAAAATGAATCGGAACCCACTGCCCGCGTCCATCTGAATTGCCCTTGCAATTGCGCCAGGGACATGTATTGTAGGTGGCGAGATAACTGTACAATTTCCGAGATACTTAGCCTCTGTGCTAAGCCTGCATGGCTGGAACTGACCGGAGTGGAGGCCACCGTGCACGAAGGCATGGGAACCATCCTCGGCCCAAACCGGTCAAAATACTGGGCCATCGTGAAGCAGAGTACCAGGTATCTAGAAAGCAAGTCATACTCGCATGGACGGGAAATGCAATCAAAGGCCATTGAATAGACAGGGTTGGGCATGAAACAAAATTAGGACAGGATCCGGGGTGAAATGACAAAAGGAGCACCAAAACCACCGAATGTCCGAAACCAGAATGAGACAACAAACAAAAAAGAAAGTACTTACAGCAATTGGCAGTACCGAAGGCGCGAATCAGAAAATTGCCGTTTTGGGCAAGTTTTCGAATCGCGCGACCGATTTGCCCATAACTCGATGGGATCTTCACCAAATGAGCTGTAACTTAGCTAGATAATTCGGTCTAATTTCATACGCAATTAGTCATACAAAAATATCAGCAAAAAATTATTTATTCTCGCCATGTATCATATCAGCATGTTCCAACCGTCGAATTCAACTACCAAGCTCAAATCTTGTCCAACAATGTGAATTTTTGGGAGAGGCTACATATGAGTGCTTACTGTATTGTCATAGAGCCGAAAGTATCAATATATCTTTCATTGACTTTCCTTCCTCTTCCGAGTGCACTTTTGTGCAGTTCAAAAGATTGCACTTTATCTCCATGAGTTTTGAGTCAGATGACGAAGGAAAGTGACTGAGGGGATGGCAACACACCCATCTAGAATTTTGCAAGAAAATTCTCCCAAAAAACGCGTGTTGTGTGTGCTAATTGGCACGCGTCGCGTCGCGTCCATTTTCAGTGTCATCACTGTCGCGACGCGCATCGCTTTCCCTCAGTCGTAGGTGGATGGCCAATAAGAAGACCCTTGCAGACGCTCGAGAGCGCAGACACCACCGGATACTAATTCTCAGCCTGGTACTCATTCTCTACCTGAAACTCGCCCGGAGTTCAGTCCTCTATCCTCTACTGGCTCGAAGGCACCTCTGGAATTCCCCTCTTCGCCGACTCCCATGGAACCTTCCTCCTCCGAAGATGAATTGCCCCCAATTATCGTTTCTTCCAGTGCGTACTACCCGGTCCACAAAGCGGAAATCGGCGGTGGATTCGGAGACATCTGATGTCGATATCCTGCGTGAACACATTGGAGTTGACCTTGTATCTCATCGAGGAACAGATCCGGAGAATGGTCAAGCATCCCGAGCATCATCTAAGATTGTTTAGACGGGATCATCAGTTGTGTTATTACGCACATCGACAGCATCTCTCGACATCAATGGAGCTCTTCCCGAGCGTACACGCTGCCTGGCAACCTCTCCGATTTCGTTCCAAACCTGGCGGACCCGCTGCACGACGCGTAGAGGCATGTCAAGCAAGATTGCGATCTCAGTAGAACTCAGATGAAGCTTCTGGGCCATGTGTATAACGCGACGCTTCAAGTCATGCGAGTAGTGGCGTCTAAGGGGAACTGCGCGGTGTTTGCGTGCCATGGGAGTGCAGAGTAAAGTCGGAAAGAAGGACGCGCGTCTTCTGATTGTCACTTGTGACATGACGCGTCCGAGTTAGGAGCGGACTGCCGAGAGGACAATCTGAGAAATCAAACCCAGTAGCGCAAAGGCAAATAATCCCACGTCGATTACAGAGCCATGCACAAGTACATTTGGTTTACTGGCAAGAGAAATATGGCTTATTCATCACACGGCTATTGGGTCATTGTTACGACGTTATAAACAGGTTTGCGATCTGTTCCTGCATGTTTGCGCAGCGCGAAAATGATTTTTGTTGTGCGGAGGCCTCCAAATGAGTTATTAACCAGGTTTTATACATCTTCGGCAATATTTTCGACACTTGACAGTGGTGGGGCACCTCCTTCGAGCATCAGCAAGTAATTTCTGGGAGGCTAGTCCATCTGAAAAAGCCGGAGTGAAGACTTCTTTGGAACCGGCAAACGAGAGCTCGCAGAGCTCGCGGATGCAAATAGAGAGCTCGCCGAGAGCATAATAACAGTCAAGATACCTGAGATATATTTTCGAGTGGTATCCCGAAGCCCCGAGTCATGGACATCATGGGCGAGCATTTCGAGTAAAGATAGGGGCTATTTTGAAGAAGTTGCCGTGGGCCGAAACATGGACAAAACACGCACCGGAGGACTTAAGCATACGCTATAGTCCTCTGGCTATCAATAAACACCAGTGACTCGACCATGAAGTGCTCGAAGCAACAGCACATGAAGTAGAGGGTCGTTGAACTGGAAGTTCTAATGAAAGCATGTACGGCATCTGGCTCAAAACTTGTACGCTCAAAATGCAAGTTTCAGAGGCCTCGTAAAAATCTGAAATAAATTTGGAGGGTACCGGACAGTGGTAAAGACTAGGTTGCACATTTTGGTGCAGAGCTGAACACCGGTTTCGACTAGATATAAAAGAAACAAATTCCGCTCACGTTTATTCGTCTTCCGATTGGTTGATGATTGTTACGTTGATGGAAGTCGAAGCATTCGAGACAGAGGCGGAGGCCTTCGAAACATAGGCCGGAGGCCTGCGAGACGGAGGCGGGAGGCATGCGTACAGCTTAAATTTATGCGAGGGAGGCGCACAGAGAGCTTAAGGAGGCCACCGCGGAATGAGACAAGTAAATATAGCCAAGTGGAGATGAAGACCAGACTTCAAGACTATGTGGTGTTCGAAACAATTTCAAACAAAAGTTGTTCATGCTCTCGGAAAGAGCAAAACACGGTGCCATGATCAATCATCATCGCACCGCATCAAACGGAGGGTACCGTGTCGCGGAGGGTGCTGGCATGCCGATCTTCTTTGCTCACTTACCTCCATCATAACCTTGCGCGCGACTTCTTCTGGGCTCTCTGGAAGTTCGGTTATACTCCAACCACGAAGAAATGCATTTATTATTACGGATCTTGAAGATCTTTCAAGTCCGTTATCGCACGGTTCCCTCCATCAGGAGCCTTCTTTGAAAATAATCACCGCGAAGATCCAGTTTTCATCTGGCCCATTAAAAAGAATATGCATCTGGATTTCCATGCATTATGAGGTTGGTTCAAAGAATCCGAGTTTTTATTCCGAACTATGGTCAACCATGGCAACAAAATGTCTAATGGACTCTTGTGTTTGGCTACTTCATGCATTGACTATTATTTGTGCTCCTCTGCGTTCCAGCGTGTACAACTACAACATGCACCCTACCCCGGACCTCTGCTTTGCACTGACGGTGGCCTCCGGTACAATATGGCAAATACAATTTAATTACAATCATGCTGGCCAGTTTTCAACAACACCAGAGCTAATACCAACATGTCTCGAAGAACACCTGTAATCCCTTACTGTCCCAATTCCGACAATGAGCACCCACCCTTTCAATTTGAGGTAGCCTGTCAATCACCGCTAATGCTACAGAGAACAAATTGTCTTCTGCTGGGGAAGGTATGTGAGCAGTTTCTGTGTCTATTGTATGTGGCATGAAAAAGCCATTTCAATAAAAGCACGGTGGTCACCATAAACAAGAATCTCTCGCTGGATGCTATCTCGGACAGCGCAGTATGGCTCACTGACATCTCTGGTCGGGTTGGCAATTTTTTAGTTGATTCTTGGGCCGCAACTGCCCCGAAGGAGCCAAACGCTGGAGCATACCGATTCAATTTTGTTCAGCTGAGAATAGCTTCCAAAAGCCCCGCTTCATTTTGTGAACAGCGTGAAACAACTCTCAGTTTCGCAAGGATATACTCGACTGCCTGTATGTATTTTGGGCGCAATTAATACCACTTTATATCTAACATGGAAGCCACCATTGCCCAGGGAGCGGCGCGGTGCGTGCCGCGGATGCAGGAGCAACCCCGGCAGGCGGCGGTTACACCGCACGTGGTATACCACGTAACAGAAGCCGCGCAACCCACCGCGGAGGGGGTACCTCTTAGGTACCTTTCTCTGTATGAGAGAAAGGTACCTAAGAGGTACCCCACGTGAATTCCGCGGTGGGTCCTGAGGTGGGTGAGAATTTGGTCTTTTTGTCGTTGTTTGCATCTGACGTCACGCACTCGGAAACGCGATCCGGATTATAATAACCTTTTTTGGTAACTAGTTTGTATTGGAGATTTAAACTCAGATCGACCTGCCTGTCTATCGACAAGCTTGCTTTCATAGACAGGCTGGATTCGAGCCTAGACTTTGGGGTGTTGGTTGTGGGTGTACTGTTTATGAACATTTGAGAGGCACTCTGCCTCCAGGGTCTGTCGTTGATACGGTACTCATCTTTTCTTGCCCATTGGCGATTTTTTTTTTGCTTGACAGCATGTGATCAGATTTGGCGTTACTGCCCTGGTTCTTAAGCCAGCGCACAGAAAGCTATCCATACTAGGCAGGCGGTGCTCTGAAAACCGGGCCGAATCAATAGCAACCTGTTAAGGAACCTTGCCCGGCAAAGAAAATTGCCGGGAGATTCACAGGGCCGATGATAAGTCGCCGTTGGTATCATTAGGGGCGTATCCGCCTCGTCCTGCCTTCTCGCAGCTGCTGCACAAACAATGCCGATTTTTCCTGCCAACTAGTAATCTATGCGAGTGATTGCATGATTCATTCTGGGTATACAAGATGCAGCGGACATTCTATATCCAACGGTTGAATCATGTAAATAGCCTGGGCTTCTACTTGCAATTGCTACTAATGTTATAAATCAATCATTGGAATTCATTATGTTGTGAAATGCTGACCTTTACGCCTGGTCCATCACCACCACATATAAAATCCGCTTCAATCGCAACTGTTGAGTCCAGAAAAATTCTTTTGCACCACCCGCCCATGATGTCTGATTCCAATTTACTACCAGTATTGTTGTCTCCGAACATGTTGGGCTGTGCGTGATACATGGAGGTCCCGGCATGTATGCCAATGACTACATGGTCACATACAGTCCAATTTTTCACGTACTGCAGGTGGATTAGCCAAGTGTGTAAATGTCAAGATCAAAACATACCTCAGTCCCAGGACTGTTTTCTTGGATTTTTGATTCAGTTTCCCGTAACCCAAGCAATTGTTCTTGGAAATGCGCCACGAAATATTGTTCGGACCAGCCTGACGCACTCCAATTTGGGCATCCAACAGTCAGACAATCATTATCGCCAGACATTTCCTCTAGTTGTCCAAACATTGTAGGGGTAAACCTACCTAGGGATATTCCACTTTGCCGCACACTGCTGCAAACAATTAGAAAGCAGCTTCTATTTACTCTGGAAATGCTCACAAATCTTGATGAAGATTTTCTCGTGAATCAAGCATATCAATAAACTGATGTGCGCCGACCGGGCTTCCTGCAATCCAAACTGAGAGGTCTGTATGTTTCAGACATCCTTTTGTCCAAGCTTCGTAAGATGCCGGTGACCAAGCAAATAGACCTTGACACATTTCTGGAGGTCTTTCAATGTGGACCCTTCACCAATCTTGAGCCCAAGATCGGAAGCAGCAATGAATAGTTGGTCACGACTGGCCTTGCTGAGTATCTTGTCGAATTTGGGAGGCATGATGGGTCGTTGTTTTCCACATGTTATTTATCAGCCTCTCCGACCCCTGGTGTTACTCCTCCTATACGTTGTGACATCCACATAATTTTCACGCCATATCGGGCAAATTCATGCCACAGCCCTGATTAATCCCGATCAATATGTCTTCCCGCTTATGTTGACAATTTTCCGGCGCTTTTAGCACAGTACCTTACCTTTTGTCAGGTTGTACGTCGAAAGGAAAATCATCATTCTTTTTGACATATGATCGAAAGCTGTACCGAACGCCTCGTCACAGCCACTGATGGCTTCCGATCCCTGAAATTTTGGTGTGTGGATCTAGCTTCCATGGCCTCCAAGCCAGTCCCTTTTTTGAATAAATGTGTGATATGTTGGCCCTACTGATTGGCAGGGTAATTTCGTTAAAATGAGGTCGTCTCCTGTTTCATTTATACGATGTCTGAATATTCAATATATAAGTTCAGAACATAAGTACGAAGTCTGCCGCGTGTTCCACGACGGCCCTACCCCAAAGTTCACAAAAGCATCTATAGGGAGTGGTCAGCTCAAGTCAAGGATGCATTATCGACAATCTAACATCGATGTGCCATGGCCGTGTAAATGACAGCAAAAGCGGAAAGAAGTTGCCAGCCCACACCCACAACATGGTCATAATTAAATCGACAGTGGTTAGGCACATTGATCCTGATTGTGGACATTGAAGTGCGACCAGGCGATCAATCACGTCACACAGACTTGTCCATTACGAATTGAAGAATCTGGCAGATGAACTCACACTGAGGAGAGTTGTTCAAACACCGTGGTCAACACATATTCAGCCCACACAATTTTACCGCAGCTTATTGTCCTATAGTTCCGATCACACCCCGGATTGGAGTGTGCGCCGTGTAATACTACGGCAGAGGTTGAATTTCATGGTCGCCGTCCATGACTCACTCGCAGGTTCAGTACCTGAACCACCCCCGCATATGCTGTGTCATATGCCGACGTTCCAATCTTGGTTCAAGTTCAGTCGTGCCTCGTGGCTATCGGTGCAAAGATAGATTGCTGACAGCTCTATTTGCTGGTCTTCTCGCAAATTACACTCGGACACATGATGCGAATTGCGTCGTTCTTCCACGACGCTTGGCGTGCATTCAAATAATGAACGTCGCGGCTCACGACTCTGGTATTTGCATATTGATCAGCGTCTCATTGCGTACTCCCTCGATACCATCTGAGACTAGCCTCGTGATAATGCTCGGTGAATCGTGCGATTCTATGCATATCCATACGGACTTGCTGAGCTCGACTGCCATAATTGATTCCACGGAACAATTCTCGTTCTGCGCCGAGGTTGGAATCTTTCAGCTGACTTCAAACTTCTTTGCTGAACGATCAATTGTATCGGCTGAAGGCATCAGTGCTGGCCGAATCGCAAAGACTCGGCGCATTATTTTCGACCATGAGGTGGAGCGCGCCGTCACGGTTGAATGTGTTTTAGTGCGGTTGAGTTTCAAAGTCAATCCTGGCATTGAGTATGCCCGAAGGCGCTTTGCGGGTGAAAGGATTGACGTTATTGAAGTATCGTTGCACTGTCTAATTCTCAGCACTCTTCCCAGCGGCACATCTTTTGCCGCCGGGAACAACAGTGTTCGGTTGAACTATTGCCTCGAAGCAGAACCGCTGCTTCCCAGGACGCAGGTTCTTCGAACTGGATTACATTCACGTTCTAGCACAATTGAAGGAATATTTGAGTGTAGTGACTACAAGTCTGAAGAATGCTTCCCGCGAACGCGACGTTGTGTCGATTGAATTTTCGGAG